>VXAA01006335.1:17126-39921 GCA_013399115.1 Anseranas semipalmata | reverse complement strand
GGAGAGGCTGGGGGAGCCGGGTCTCTTTAGCTTGGAGAAGAGGATGCTGAGGGGGGACCTCCTTAACGTTCCTAAATATGTAAGGGGGGAGTGTCAGGAGGATGGAGCCAGGCTCTTCTCAGTGGCGTCCAACGCTAAGACAGGGGGCAGTGGGTGCAAGCTGGAACACCGGAGGTTCCGCTTAAATCCGAGAAGAAATTTCTTCACGGTGAGGGTGACGGGGCACTGGAGCAGGCTGCCCAGAGGGGCTGTGGAGTCTCCTTCTCTGGAGACTTTCAAAACCCGCCTGGACGCGTTCCTGTGCGACCTGATCTGGGTGTTCCTGCTGCGGCAGCGGGATGGGACCAGATGATCTTCCAAGGTCCCTTCCGATCCCTAACGTGCTGTGATTCTGGGAGCGCGACGGGTGCCGCACCCCTGGGGTTCGGCCCATTGGGTTCCCCACGCACACGCAGCCTCCCTCGGGCCTCCGCGGGCACACGTACCCAGGCTGCCTTCGACTTCCAAAATATGGGAAATAAGGGACTCTGCAGTATTGCTGAAGAAGGCCAATGGCTGCATGTCTTGTAGGCACTTACGCGTGGTGCTGAGCATCCTGAGAGATGCTCAGGAGTAAGGGAGAAGGGAACTTGCCCCTCATCGTCCACCTGATAATTAGATTAGCATTCATCTCTGGAAAGGTGGTTAAACTGGAGCGAAACCCCTTCCTGTAGATGTTTTGGTTTCTAAACCTATTTTTGCGTGTCCTTTCTTTGTCTCCGTGTGTTTGCTGCTTAGGGATTTATTTTCCCAAACGTATCACAATGCTTTTGAGAGAAATGTTGCTTTTACGCGGACGCTTCACGCGCTGCAAAACTTCTCCAAGTCCCTCGTTTGCTGAGCAACTTCCGATGTAAATCAGGTTCTTCCCCAAAACTGGGACGCTTTGGGTTTTGCTAAAGTCCGATGTGTGACAGAAAAGCTACTTCGGGCAGTTCTCCTCGTCCACAAGACTCCGATGGCTTCTGGTTGTTGCGGGAGCTCCTGCAGCGGTTGTTGAGGACGCCTACCCTAATTGAGAGCTGTGTCTTCGTGCGTACGTATCGATCAGTTTAGAGGGAATGAAATACCACGGGGCTTATACTTGCCACGTTGCGATGGGTTCAAGAGCACCTCTTGACAGATCCATCAGCCGTTTGTCTGCAGATGTTTCTAGATCAGCGCGCCATACGTCTGCGTGGACTCTTCTTAATTAACGTACGCCATAGCATCTGGTTAAAAGGTTTTGAGAGTCTGGTTTTGAGAGAGTCAAGAGTTGACCTTGTTATGGGAATTATTAAAGTAGTTGCAGTAGTTGCTGCCAATCCTAAAATCCCTTTTTTTTTTTTTTTTGTAAAATCCCGGGCGGAATTGGCTGCTTGGCTCTTTCGTGCTCAACCGAGGGTGAAAATCACTTCTGGATGCAGAGCGGTTGGTGTTTGACGTTGCTCTTAAGATGGAGTAGGAAGGCTTGGACTTGCTGTTGGATCAAGGGCAGGGCACAGGGACTTCATAGTCGTACTCTATTCATCGTCAGAGCTAAGCAGAGCCGGGGCGATGGTGATGAATGAGTGCTTGGCTGCATCATCCCACTTACCTACTGTAGCTGTAATGTTCCATATTTCCATGATTTTATAGGATAGTTTGACTTAATGTCCCTCAAGAGACAGTACCGTAAGGATTTGCTGATTGATTGTAAGTGTAAATCATGCTCAAAATGTATCGGATTCAACTTATCTCCTAAATACATCTTAGATAAGAACTCTCTCCTGGCTTTCTTCAGGACACCTGAACTTCCTGGGCTCTGCCAAATCTTGAAGAGCGAGTTAGAAACGAGCTGGAAAGGAAAAAGCCAGCTCTGAGGACCCAAGTTTTCCAGTTCTCCGGTTGTATCACATACATGCATTCTCTCCTAATTCAAACAGGATGTAAAGTAAGGTCCCAGTTCAGATTCTGTCTCTCTCTTAACATCTGCATGTGCTTTTCTGCACATAAGCAGTGCTGGCCCGCGGTCTGGAAACGAGACCGCTGTTCAGTTTGGCCGCTCCGGAGTGTCTGTTTCAAATTTGGGGATTCACACATAACGCTTCCAACAACTATTCCTAGTTTATTCCTGCAGAAAGAGCCCTTGAGCCTGACTTCCTCGCTCTGATGCGTGTGGACCGGTTAGCTCAGCGACCAGCAGCTGCGGAAGAACCGAAGCCGGCCGTGTGGAGCATCCTCAGCTCTCCAGTTTGACCTTAGAGCTATTTGTTTGAAGCAGAGGATGGGCTATTTTACGAAACCCTTTCCAGATTTGTATGCGGTCACCTCTGTTTTGTGCCCTTCACCTAGCAGTGCCGTTGCTTCAGCCGGAGAGCAGAGGTTAGCTGCTGACTGGGGTTGCAAAGGCTGTGAAGTTCCTTTATGAAGGCCAAAAAAAGCTGATGTATCCAGTATGTATGCTTTATCATCGCTTTCCAGCACGTAATACACTTGGACATCGTTGTTTCATCCTTTTCCAACCTCTGCACGTGGCTGCAATGACCAGCAGAGGTGGGTGCTCTGGGGAAGTGCACGTGGGCTCAGGCTTTACGGTCGCCGCTGACCGGCGCAGCGTAGCACGAGCTGTGCAAGTCAAGAGCAATTTTCAGGCACTGTTTCTTAGAGGGGTGTTCTTGAAGTGGTGTGCTCCAGTTGTTTTTCAGTACTGGCACTTACGCGTTTTTAAATCTGCAGGAAAGGGATTTCTGTTTCTGTCCCGTGCATCTTTCTTTATCAAAGGTGAAATCAAAGACTTGCTCTCCTGCTTTCTTTAGCTGGGCTGTGAGAGCGTTGCAGAAGTTCACTGACTGCTCTTGCAGCTAGTGACCCTTTCTGGAGCAAAAAGAAATCAAATCGCTCCTTAAAAGTTGCAGTTCGGCAGTGGGAGGCTGTTAAAACGAATTCAGGGACGTTCTTACCGTGTCGTTTCTTCAGCTCCCGTGTAAAATCGTGGAAACGGGGGTTCTGCTTTTATTTAGTGACTGAGATGCCGAAACTTGTTTGCCTCTCCCCACGGTGGGTGCCAAGCTGTTTATTCCGAGAGGAACAGATCCAGCATCTAACTCTCCGCCAGGACAATTCCCAAGTTCTGCAGCTGATGGCAAGCCTGCAGCCCTCGTGTTTGATTTTCCGCACCCAGTGACCTGCCTCTCACCCTGGACAGGTTACTGGAGATTTCTGCTGGGTTGTGGTTGTCTGCAAAGTACATGAATTACTTTGCAAAGAAAAAAACCACCTCGAAGCCGCTGGTTGCATGCTTTCACGTGGAGAATGTAGGCACAAAGGGGAGAGGTGGATGCCAGTAACCCACATGAAACAGGATGGAGCGAAAAATTACCCTTGAATATCAGCTGGTCGTGTTCTCTTGCTTTAAGCTACGTCAGATGATGGTGACAGGGGCTTACTTTTAATGTGGCTGTGGTTTTTGCTGCTTTACGATGTAAACAATCTATTTTTAAATCTTTGTAGTGTGAAGTTGTTTTTAAGGAAGGAAGTGCTGTGCTAACCAGCCTGGCTCAGAAGGGATTCCTGCAGTCATCTAGTTTGACCTCTTGCGTGATCCAGGAGGTTGAATTTCACCATTGGGCTCGATAACCTTAAGCAGTGTGGCTCTTTTAGTGTGAAGATTTCAAAGGATGGAGTAGCAGTGCCTTTAGCAGCAGCTGATCCCCTTCAGAACAGCCTTGCCTTCTATTATTTTGGATGTATTTTACCTTTATCTTACATTTGTTACCTCCTTTCCTGCTATCTCGGGCTGAGATCCTTGTCCCTGTGGCTCCACCCGCTGCAACGTGCACGGGTGGCGTTCAAGTTACCTCTTGCTCTTTCTTCGGCTTAAATAGATTCAGATGCCTTTAGTTTTCCAGGCTGGGGCATTTCTTGCAGTTCCTGTTCTGAATCCTCTCCAAGAACTCACTTTTTTGCTGGAGAATCTCACAAGCCCCAGTAGGTGGGAGCAACTTTCTGTTGACATTTAGAAGCCGGAAAAAATAAACTCCTCGGTGACAAAGAATAGATTTATTTGCTTAAATCCTTCTTGGCCCTATTATGGGACTGCAGTGGAGGAGCATCTCTGGAAGATGTGAGCATCATGTGGAGTGAACCTTCATGCGTAGCAGCTGCATCCTCTCTCTCTGGCTGGGCCACGTGCTGCAGTGCCATTTGCAGAGCGGTGTCGTGCTCTGCTCCATCTGTCTCGCGTTGCCCGTGCCGGATGAGTAGCTTTAACTGCCCGCTAGCTTCTGCTGCCTTGTTGGGAGCGAGCCGCCAGATTATCCCGTTGACACACGTAGTTGAGGCCAGGAACTCATTGTGGAGGGACAAAATGATTAAACTTCATTTTTTCCCCAAAGCTTATAAAGTCTTGCAGGTGGTGAATTACCTTTGCAGCTTGGTTCGCGTCTCAGAGCTCGCTGGCAGAGGTGGAGGAGTGAAAAGCACGGAGAAAGAAAATCGGTTGCTGTAACAGAGCTTGTGGAAGTCAACCATGGAAGCAGATCTGTTGACAGTGCTGGCTTCAGCCATGCAGGGAGGTAGGTTAGCACCACAGGCCAGAATTGCCCATTTTCTGGAGGGCAACTCCGCCAGCAGCACTTTGGTAGAGGCTCTGTCGTGCAGATGTGCCCTAAGATTGCTCACCCAAAGTTAGCTTGCTGCTTCTACTGCGAGGTACAGGGCTAAAAGCTGCTCACGGGTGTCACGTTTATGAACGTTAAACCTTAGCTTGGGAGCACACGGTTTGTCTCCCTCAGGAGGAGAACCACAGAGGACTCAGAAAAGTGTTAAAATCCTTCTGGCTTTTATCACTTGCCCTTAGCCAACACGCACAGGTGGGCTGAAATTTTGGCCATCGCATTGGCAGCAGTGTTACAGGGACTGCTCTGACATCAGGAAAGAGTCCCGGTGGCAGTGATGCGGGAGTTGTCAGATGGTTGATCACGGATGTTATTTTAGAAGCAACTGGACGCCAGTGAAATGCTCGGCAGAACAAAGCAGGTATGAAAGCACAGAGCTTCGAGTGCCTGTGTGGGAGCAGATTCACTTTCAGCCCTGTTCCAGACCAGGAGATGATGCTCTCTGGACCGCTGTGGTCTCACCAGTTACCAACCCTTATTTTGAACATTGTTTCTGGGGAAAACTGGAGTTAAAGCAACCTTTAGTATTTTACTTCCAGCTTTTCCTCTTGGTCTGGATTTAGACGTTGGATTTAGACGTTGCTCTCCATCGATAACGATTTCTCAACGCAGCTAAAGCACAAAGGCTGAGCTTGGACTCCCCTGTCATAGACCTTTCTTTGGGGCCACCCATCTGGAGCTTGGTTTGGAGCAGAACATTTTCCCACCACCTGCAGGAGGGTTTGTGCTGCTCTTTGTCTTCCAAAGGGGCATTGGCCCTGCTCTGCCCGTTCATTTGGGACCTAGAGCCAACAGGGACAGCTCTGTGTGGTCTCCCTTGGCTTGCCAGTGGTTCCCTGACCTGTGGAGGACTTCTTGGATCTCTTTGGTCCAGACTGCTGCACCTACGGCTTTCCTTGAAGGGCAGGCTTGATGAGTGGCTTAGAGATATTTGTCCCATTCCCAGTGTTAGTGCGAAACCTCACATCTGATTTTTAGGAATGAATGTGTTTCTAAAAGCAAGGCAATCTACTCAAGCATAGCCTTCATTGCTTTGGAGTAAGTAGGGATGGGTTTTAAACAATATTTTTGGGTAGTGTAGGAAAGAACACCTTGATTGACCAAATTGGCATGCAAGCCCAGCGGTCGGGCGCGCTGCTGCTACGTGATGACAAGATCCATCGCTAAAGGCTCGGCGGTGCGATGTCGTTCTATCCCGTGGGCGGGCGGTGCCGGGCGCAGTTCATGCCAGGACTAGGTTGAACCTCATCCACGCATCTCCATCAGCTGAGCTCCGTCCATAAGACGTATCCATCCCGTCTAAACTCTTACAGAGCCGAAAGTCGTTGGCTGGCGTAGATGGGCGAGGCAGAGAGGATTTTGCTGATTTGCCTTCAGTGATGGAGCGTAGGAAGACCTTTCTAATCATCTAGGCTGACCTCTGCAGTTGGTTGTGGTACTTCTGTAAATAATTCTCGTCCGGGCTTATTTTAAGTATATTTAATTGTGATTTAGAAATTGGCAGGGGTGAAAAATCCGCTGCAATTTTTGTTAGGTTCTAGCTCTTGCTAACTAATCCATCTTAAAAACAAGCGGCTCGGCTCTCGCTAACTAACCTGTCTTAAAAACACGTGGTGGCTGCATCCTGTGCTGACCGAACAGCCCTTGTCTGTGTCTCGTAGCGTGACTTTGCTTCTTCGAGTCGTTACCCAACGCAATATCTGGTTCCTATCTCAGCCAGATGAGCAATTTGTCTATATTCCCCCCGACCACCCGTTCATTGTTTCGTTCTGGAGACCCTTGGGCCGGAGCCAAATCCTTCAGGAAGTCTCTGGGCATCGGGGCACATCAGGAGGCAATTGAGGCTTCGTTCTTTGGTGTAAAGCGTGATTTATTTCGACTGCCGGCGTATCCCCGAGTGCTGTGATCTGGCAGATGTGCAGCCACCTGCGGGGGGACGGAGCATCTTCAGACAGGTCCACAGCGGCTTCCGCAACGCAGGACTGCAAAGATTTAAGGGTGGGTTTGCGTGAGGCTGTGTTTTGTAGAGCGTTGTTACAGCTCGGGGTCCTGGGCACTGTTTGAGAAGTCGTCAGTCGTATCTGGTCCTCTCGAGAGTTCAGGCTGTGCTTTCTTCTCCTTTTATCCTAGATAGGAACCGATGCTTAAACTACAGAAATAGGGCTTTTTGTGGTGATGCTCCCATTTAGGTCTGATGTCCTCGTGCCTTTCAAACATCTTTTAACAAAGATAGTTCATGATCTAGCGTGTGGAGCGGAGGTATCAGCCGTCTGTAGTCAGTTCTGTTTCTTATGCCCCAACCAGCGTGGGAGTGAAGGGTTCAAGAGCTTTCCTTGTGCCAGTCATCCCTACATGCTGTGCAACCACCCCAAACTTGAAAAACCCATTTCTTTCGGCCCAGTATGGCTTCATCTTTTGTTACTTGCAGGTATCCTGGCACAGTGAGGCAGGTAGCTGTTTGATACTGCCTCTTAATTCAGCATGGAAAGCGAGGGATTCCTCTCTTCCATTAAGTGAAAGTCCATCTTCGGGGTTGAATAGCTGCTCTGGGCCACTGGGACCCAATCTCGGCCAGCAGCTATCATTTAATAGCTGTAAATAGGTAAATGGGACCGGTTAATACGGATGTGCGCGTAGACCACGTAACTTTTCGGTGGGGTCTGTGGTGTCTAGCTCAGAGCCCATCTCGGAGCTTCTTGGGTTGGACATCTCTCTGGGGTTACGCACAAAAAGCTCGCTGTGTGCAGCGGACGGTAATCGAGGAACTGAAAACAGACTGGCCCTAAAAGTGCTGGTTTTCTGTCGGTATCTATATCGATATGTACTTTAGGAACCACCGAGCAGGAGTTGAGCTGTATTTCAGGAGTTACAGAGGAGGTGTGTAAGGAAAAACTAGATGTTAAATCTTAGTAACGCAAGAAAGAAGAGGTGTCCGAGCCGTTGAGTGCTGTAAATGTCCGGGGAGTTTTTGCTTGAGTCCGAGCAATTCTTTAGGTCTCATCGGAGAACCCGTGAAGAAAATTGTTACGGGAGCTGCAGAGGGAAAGCCGTCGGCCTGGTCTGCTTCAGCCCTGCCACATGGAAACCTGTGGGCATCCGTGAAATGGAGCCGGCTGCTGGTGTTCGGAGCTGAACATCCCTTAGAAAGGTGATAGAGCCTCTGCTGGAGCCGCTGGCGAATGCCTCCAAGAAGGAAAAGCAAGCAGGAGACTCCAGTCTCCGGGAAACTGGGCAGAGGAGCCATCAGCTGCTCGGCTGCAGGCCTTCTGGTGCTTTCGAAAGCTGATGGGAAGTGCGTGGATGCTTTAATTTCAGATTACGTATCCCCAGAAGTGGAGGTAAAAGCTGGATCGTGCAGCCTGGTCCATCTGGGCAGTAACCTCAGAGGTACTCTTGACTGAGAGTATTGCTTGCTTATTTTTGCCCCCTTTTGCATCACTCCCTTTACCAGTCTCCGTTGATGCTTGGTTAACTTATTTTCATGACAAAACAAGCCGTTCACAGCCTGATTGGAACAGCTAATTGCTATTAGGTTGATAACTCAATCGGTAGGGAGCGTTGTTTGAAGCACACTTGGAGCGAGTGACTGCAGATGTCGAGCGTTCCCAACAGAGCTTGTCTGAGAACGGTGACTTCTTGTGCTAGAGATCTGTTGGTTTTGCTCGGGTGGATTTTAAAAAGAGATTTGGGGCTGATACAAGAGTTTGCCTGTATTGCTCTGAGATTTGAACGGAATGGAGAGAAATTAGCTGAAAAGAGGTAGGCAACCTGACCATTTAAAACTGCCTCAGCGTTCCCAAGGGGGTTCTCGTTGCCAGCTTTAACAACCAAGTTTATCCTTACCCCGAGCCGTAGGGAACGGAATTTGTCTCCAGTGAGTATCGATGTTATTCTTGGACGGGTTCTTGGTTTCAGGATTACGTAGCCGGTTGTTTTCTACCCCATTTGCAGCAGAGGTGACGGAATCTTAAAATTTGCTGGTGTCCATCCAAAGAGGATCTGCCCGCTTATCCCGAGAGGTAGCAAAGGCAAAAATCAGGTTGCCCAACCTCAAACCGCTGACCTGCTGGGATGCCCCGCTCGCTCTCCCAAAGTGGCCACTAGAAAATCGTGCCCCGATGTCACTCGGGCCGTAGCTCTTGTGACTTGAACCGCGGCGGTCTGAAACTGGTGGAAGAGGCGGTCTCTGCTTTGAAGCCTCCCAACAGTGGGTGAGGTGAAAGCTTTCCTGTTCTCTTCCCAAACCACAGAATAACTCGTGTGTGTATTGCTGCCTTTGTGCTCATGTGGGTTTTCTCTTGTAGGTTGTTTTTTGTTTTTTTGTTTTTTTTGTTTTTTTTGAAACAGCAGGGTAAAACTGACTTGCTGCTTAGCAGCTTTGCTGCTGCCCCCAGGGCTCTGAATGTCACGAGGAAACTGGTTAGAAATGTATTCCTCTGCTGCTGATGCTGTTAAACCAGTATATGAGGAGCATTAGGTACGTTCGAGCTTTCTGGAGATGTAAGGTTCCTTTGGGGGGAAAACCAAACATTTTATGCAATGATGTGTACTCGCTAGTCACTTAAGAGCTGTAGTCATCCTCCAGAAAATAAGGTGACAAGAAGACTAGCTATTCCCAAATTAATGCCTCTTTTGATCTCTGGAGGTGGCTTTGATTGCCATTTAAGCACCCGAACAATCTAACAGATTTAACGTGGAAAAAATGTTTTCTAGAAATCTACCAATCTGCAAATCACTGAGATCCACTAACCCCGGAGCGCGATGCTATCTTTTAAAAGTAGAGTGCTGGTTGAATTAAAACCACATCGGAGGAGGCTCGTAAAGACTTTTTTCCCCCCAAACATCTGTCTGTTGCTCTGGATTAGGGGGGAAATGTAGATGGAAATGATAGGCTTGTTATGGCATTGTGTTATGCGTAGCTGCCAACTTGGCCATCAGCGCAGGATGTCACAGAGATCACCAAAACTAGAACAGGTTTTCGCATCTGTCTTTAGTGGAGGTTTTGACCTCTGCGCTGAAATCTGTTGTAATGGATTATTAGACAGAGCCGTCCGAGTACTGTTTCTTAATGATTGATATCAAAGTCTGGGAATTTGGAGCATTATTGATTTGACCTCTTTTAAATTTCAGCAGCTTCACAAGAGACAGAGTGAGTTAGTAAGGAATGCAAAATATGTAAGTAATATATATTTTATTAGCTGAATAGCTTAGGCATACATTTTGTACCTTGTGTCTTCTTACCAGAGTAAGGAAGGTTGGACTGTCTGTGCTTTTGGGGACTCTTCTTTCTTTCTTCCTTTCCTTCTCCTCCCCGCTTCACCTTCTCCAAGCTGTGGGCACAACACCAGCTCTGCTTTCTCCTCCTTGTAGTAGGTGTGCATTTTCTTGGCTGGTTGGTATCTCTGACTGGGGATCTCTTTTTTTTTTTCCTTATATTACATAGCAGGTCTGGGGACTTTGAAGTGGGGAGGAGAATAAGTTGCCCAAGTTAAATCTGATGAACCCGTAGCTGCTATGCAACTTTGTTCTGTGTTGTAGACGTTAAAGCTAAAACACCGCATCAGGAACGTCGGGTACATACGATGCTTCCTGTCAGGCGTAGATTAACTTGACAGCCTCGCATTTAGCTTGTGAGCGTGTGGCAAATACTGATCAGCAGAAGTAAAAACCTAAACTTTGCCTAGCAGTCGTGTAATTGTCTGCAAGTGAATGTGTGCTCTCCCGAAGCGTCGCCTCTGGGTGATTAACGTGCGGTTTTCTGTCTTAGACCCTCCGCAGGTGTTACAGCCGCGTGAAGGAGCATGGTGTTGGGAAGAGGAAAAGCAGCTACACGTTTGAACAGCTGGAGCAGGTGTTTGGACAGGGAGGATGGGATTCCCAGCCGTGCCAGCCTGTCCTCATTAACAGCAGCGGCTTGTACCAAGAGCTGGAGTCGGATGGCAGCACAATGGAAGAGTATTCGCAGGAGGACTGGGGAAACCACAGTCAGGATCTTCATTGCTACCAGACCGGTGAACAGGAGTTGGGTAAGAAATCCTGTTAGTGCATCTCCACCCTCTGATGCTACCTGTACTCTGCGTTCATACGGTACTGACTTTCACGTTTGGGACAAAATGTGCTCAGATGTTAAACAACTGATCTCCATGGGGAGGAAAGGGAGAGAAATTGCTCCCTGTTCATCATCAAAAGCAAACAGTGGTTCTTGAAGGCTACGGGAGTATCAGGATCAGGAGAAAAGAAGGGTTATGTGGCCAGAAACCTTGGAAAAGGAGGCAACGCGTTTCCTGGCTCTCCTTTCCTTCCACCCACTGCTTGGTTTTCCTTCCCGTCATGGGACCAGGGAGATGTTTGCCCTGTCAGCGGTATCCTGCTTTGGAGGCCCTTGGGTGCCAGCTACCCTTCAAACGCTGTTCGCTTAAGTTATGAACAGGCTGCTGCTATTAATACCGAGGACTATAAAAACGTTTCTTCTTTAAACATGTAAATATACTTATATCCAGATGTGGCCTTTAAAAAGTAAGCAGGCTCGCATGCTTTTCCTGCTTGAATTAGTGGTATCGGCTTCTCTGCATAACAATCAGTATGTTAATTCATTTGGAGATTTGGTTGTTGCCTGTGGTTTATTCAACTTTGTCAAACGGAGCCGGCTACCGCATTCTTGATCAAAAAAGCAAGCACACAGATCTAAGCAGTTTCGTCCAGCTGCAGTGGAGAATTGGTTTTCTTTAAACATATTTGTATCTCTTGAGCTACTGACCTCATGGTGCGTGTTCTTCCCTTGCCTAAGCATAGAGGAAAAGGGCTTATTTTCATGGTGGAAACCTGAAGTTGATCAAATTCAGCGGAGACCCAGGTGAGGCAGTAGTTAGAAGATGAATTGGGGAAAAGCAGTTGGTGTGGCTTTCTTTGTGATTTGTAGGCTGGAACAGGAACGGGAGATGCAGTCGCATATCTGTGCACACCTGTGTTCAGGGGACTGGTGAATGCGGATGCTTAGAAAGAGGATTAAATTGCAATTGGATATTAAAACAGCCAACTTACAAATTAACCGCATTCTAGTTCTCTTAGACTTCTTCCCTAGGGAGTTTAGAAGTCAGAAATATGTGGGAGAGAAACGGTGGGGAGAAGATAATGTTTCAAAACGTATGTAAATGACGGCTAACTCCATCTAGTTGTTCTGGTGACTCAAACTGTGGTCTCCTGGTTTGTCACCATTTTCCTTCAGTTGAATTACAGAGGCACTTGGGCTGACAATATTCTTCACATTCAGAGAAGTTATGAGAAGAGCATTTAGCACACAACATCTAAATGGAATACAGATGTGTTTGTTCTGGTGCTTGCTCTTCAAATGTGCTATTGAAAGCAGAATAGTCTCTTTTCTTTCTTTTTTTTTTTTGTCCACAATGTAGTTTGTAATTAAGTTGACCCGTGATTTAATAACAGGAATTGTGCTCTTGTCCTTGAAAGGTTTTGCACTTGCAGAGACAGATTCAGATCTTGTAACTGACCACGTCATTTCCAAGAAAAAAAAAAAATCCAGTTATGAAGGATGTAGGAGCTGGAACTGTCTTGTGCTTGTGGCAGAGCATAGTGGACTTAGGAAGAGAGTTTGATTTTTAATTTCAGCCTCAAAAAAAAAAAAAAGCAGCCCCAGGAACATTATTTAAAATATAACTGTGTGTTGGAATTTTACCTTTCAGATGAAATGCCTACCACAAAAAGAACATTAAAGATAAAACAGGAATCTTCAGAAGACACTCAGTAAGTAATTTATGAATGTTTTACCCTGGAATGTATTTCCCTGGGGATGTTGTGCAGGAGGGAGGATATTTGAAACTTCTGATTATAATTATAAATACATTGTGCAAGACTATTCATACAGTTGAATCTGCTTTATGCATTATTCCAGTTACCTCAGAACATCTGAAAAGCTTCAAAACTTTGTCCCTTCTTGGCTTCATCATACAGCAAATAAAACAAGACTCACTACATGAATGCAAGGACTTAAAATGCGGATAAAACGCACATCAGAACTGTTAAAGATGTGTGTGGGCAGGCTGTGGTTATCATGAGATGAGTCCAAACCCTTGGATCTATTTGTAATCTGTTTTTTTCCATCTGCCTGAAGTTGCCTGAATTTTGCCCCTTCGGACAGAAGGAAAAAATAACTTTTTTTAGAAAACAGCTTTTATGTCGTAACATATCTTTCCCACTAAACCAATTACAGGAACATAACCTGGATGCCCAGGGGTTTGCATGTGCAACGGTGCGTGCTGAGCAAATATTTAAAATGGATCAAAAGGAGAATATAGGTGAAGTGGAAGAAGGAGTGAGAAGAGAGGGACACCGCCCCCGTAGTAGTGTGTATTGTTGACTTGGCTTGGTGTGAGTAATGCTTGCATGAAAAGTTCATGCATTTCCCCTCCTTCGTGGGAAGGCATGCCAAAGCTTGTGATTTTTTTTTTTTATTTTTATAACTTTCCAGAGCTGACTTGTGTAACCTTCTGGATCAGTTTAATCTGACAAATACTGGAGCATTTAAAATGTTTTGAGCATGTGAATCTCCATTGCCTCGCCAACAATAACACAGAGTATTTAAAAAAAAAAAAAAGAAAGGAACTGTGCTATATTTCTTCAGACCAGGGCTACTTTCTTCTAGCCTCTCGGGTTTTCATACCCGTAGGATAATTGTAGATCTGACTGTGATGGAGTGAACTATGTCAAATTGGCTTGCAGGCCCTTCAGGATGGGAACAAGTGTGGGCCATGATGTCTTGCACCACCACCCCTTCTCCCAGTAATTTATAGGGTTGGCTGAAGCAAA
This sequence comes from Anseranas semipalmata, assembly GCA_013399115.1. Lineage (NCBI taxonomy): Eukaryota > Metazoa > Chordata > Aves > Anseriformes > Anseranatidae > Anseranas > Anseranas semipalmata. The sequence continues at coordinate 26,422 of VXAA01006335.1, read as the reverse complement.
TATGGTATTTCCTATGTGGGAAAGTGAGCTTGTGTAGGTTAATAATTCATCAGTGCTGTACACATTTACATAGTGTCCCTGGTTAGTAATATAATGGAGGCTTTTTGCTGAAACTAAATAATTAAAAATCCCCCAAAACTTTTTTTTTAAAAAAATATTCTTCCATTGTAATGGCTTAGCTTCATCAAACTCCCCACTTCAGATGGATTTTCCAGGATTAGCCTGTACCTGATGGTGACTTTTTTTCTTAATGTGGAGCAAATTCCGGTTAGCAACTGGAGAAAAATATTTTTTTTCAGTATAAACATTATTGTTGCCTCTTTCAGCAGCTTCTTAGGACTATTCTGGGATAATTTCACCTTCAAGATGTGCCTTAGGGAGTTGCATGGAAAACAATCCTGAATTTTCTGGCGTTGAGGCTTAGAGGAGCATGTGGTGTGTGAAGACTGCCTGAATCTTCTCTTGCAGGTTTCTGTTGTGTAGATGCATGGCTGGATCAGACTTTCCGGAGTTGGGGTTTTCTTTTTTCCCTCCAGGCTCTCTCTAAAATGCACTGAAGTCTCTGAACTCCTGGGCATTTTGTGAAGCATGCAGGTGATGAGTCAATCTTATGTGCTCAGTGGAAGCACAAAGCATCTTCCAACACAGTGATTTGCTGAAAATGGCTTTTTTTTCCCCCTATGAGGAGCAAGGAACTTTTAAACTCTGACTCAGGTCGTGTCTTTTAAAGCTGTAAAGAAACCTGAAAACTCTGCTGTTTTACTACATCAAACAATGAAAAGCAAAGAAGTAAATAAGTATTTTCCATGCCTTCTGCGCTGTCAGGGATTTTAGTAGAAGGTGTCATAGAATCATAGAATATCTTGAGTTGGAAGGGACCCACAAGGATCATTGAGTCCAGCTCCTGGCTCCACACAGGACCACCCAAAAATCAGACCCTATGCCAGAGAGCATTGTCCAAAGGCTTCTTGAACTCCGGCAGGCTTGGGGCTGTGACCACGTCCCTGGGCAGCCTGTTCTGTGCCCGACCACCCTCTCAGTGAAGAACCTTTTCCTGANGCTGCAGGCCGCCATGAGGCCTCCCCTCAGGCTCCTGCCTCTGGGCTGAGCAAACCAAGGGACCTCAGCCGCTCCTCATATGTCCTCCCCTCCAGACCCTTCGCCATAGTTGTAGCCCTCCTTTGGACACTCTCTGTTAGATTTATGTCCTTTTTATACTGTGGTGCCCAAAACTGCACACGGTGCTTGAGGTGAGGCCACACCACCACCGAGCAGAGCGGGACAGTCCCTTCCCTCGACCGGCCAGCAGTGCCATGCCTGAGGCACCCCAGGGTACAGCTGGCCTTGCTGGCTTCCAGGGCACGCTGCTGGCTCGGGTTCAACTTGCTGTTGACCAGAACCCCCAGATCCCTTCCTGTGGGGCTGCTCTCCAGCCTCTTGTCCCCCAGGCTGTACGTACAGCCAGGGTTGCCCCTTCCCAGGTGCAGAATCCGGCACTCGCTCTTGTTAAACTCCATGTGGCTGGTGATTGCCCAGCAGTGTCAAAAGCAGCTTTCCAAGTTAGGGTTTTGGAAAGTGGAAGATCCCCACATCCTGGTGTGCCAGGGTTTGCTTTGTCCAGTTCAATGCCTCAGCAGTTGTCTTGGAAATCAGATAAGGAAATGAGTGTTCAGATTGGAGTGATTACAAGCAGTCTGGAGAAGCCTGACTGATACTGTAGATAAGCTGGGTAATTATTTATTATCTTTAAAAAAACAGAGTTGTGTCTAATTTTAAAAGCTGCAGAGAATAAATAGATGCCAAACTTACTCATGTTGGCCAGTGTTTTAAAATACATGTAGCTTATTTCAAAGAAAACAGGCCTCCAGTTTGTCTGCTTTCTTGGGCACGTGGAAATTTTAAGCAGAAGTAACCTCAGTAAAATCAGTGGAAGTGATGATGTGTTCAGAGAAGATACAGTCGCATTCTCTGGCGAATCTTGTGTTGAGATGTTTAAAGTGGAGAATTTACAATATGGAGATGCTATAAGTATGTGTGTTCTTAAAATGCTGTCTTTGCTTCTCCCTCCCCTGGGATTTTGGAAGGGATTGCTCTGCAGTGCCGTCACCTTTGGATCTCTGAGGCTGAGCGTGGCACTGTGAAAACCAGCAGGAGCCCTTTGCTCTCCTTATGGCGGGGGGGGGCTTCCAGGAGCTGTGCTGAGCAGCTTGTAGAAAAACATGGGAGCATGGTTGTAGAAAAAACATGAAGATTATTACCCTAACAGGAGGGATGAAGGTGGGAGAGTGCTCTAATGTGCTTGCTATAGGAAACTTATCACTCCACTACAGTGCACAGCTTCAGACTGAGCTCTCTGAGCACTGGAATTTCTTCTGACTGTTCTTTTCCTGATAAAACATGCACATAAGAAGCCTGCTATCAACAGGCCAGAGGTATGCAGATGCAAGAGAGCTTGCTTTGCTTCTGCCAGATGTGTGCAAGGGGTTGAGCTCCTCCCGGAGCTCAGCCATCACCAGGACCTGGTTGTGCACCAACAAACTTAGTGCCTTGTATCTCCAAGCGAGCTGGACAGCCTGTTAGCACTGGCAGCACCACTTTTCTTGAATTCAGATAGAAAACAATTAGTCTCCAAAGTTGTTGAGGTACATAAGGATCTCCTGTGTTTCGTGGGTTGCCTTATTCTCAGAAGTGCAGGAAGCAAAGAGCCATAGGTAAGCTGTGCCCTGGTCCTCTGCTCTGTCAGCTGGACTCTCCCATATTGGCTGTGCTGTTGCATTCCCTCGGCATACTACTGCCTCCAAATAAACTATTCTGAAAAGTGAAATGCTGCTTAAGACTCTGTTCTACTATTTTAAATTTGAGGAGCATTTTTTTTCACTGCAGGCTTTTTGAAGATGAAATAGAAAAAGCTTGGGGAGTTGGATCCTTCACTGAAACCAGCTGTTTCAGTTTCTTTGAAGTCTGCTTTTGTTTGGAAACAGTGCCTGAGAACAAATTTGCACCAAGTCTTGAGTCTTTCCTCATTTGAATTGCAAAAGCTTCTGAGGAAAAGGAAATGCAGATGACCAGTCTGAGCCAGGTGCTATGGGTCGTGATTTGACGATATGGTAAAACGCAGCTCTAGGGCACCTTCTGCAGATGAAAAGTGAGATAGCCCCGTGTGTCACAGGGCTGAACCAGGGTAAACTCTCTGCATGCTCACATTTTCTTTATTTCTTTTAAAGAGAGCGAAGTAACAGTTTGACTTTTACTAGCCATGCTCTGTTAGGTGCTTCTGTCCTCCTGGAATCAGCAGAAAGGCAAAAAGCAGCCTGAGCTCTGTGCTCTGGCAGAGCAGGTGTCTGTGCATCACATTAATTTAGCTGTGTTACCCAGCAGGACAGAGCTCTGGTGTAAGTGATTACAAAACCACAGCCAAGGGGTTTATTCCCAGTTCCCATTCTCGACTGTCACCCCAATTTTGCATGCCTGTGAAAGGGGGGGCTGTCTTCACAGAGTTATCTGTGCCTTAAGCCCTTGGCTCTGGAGATGGGGGAGCACAGCTCTAGCACCGCGTGCTTCCTAGTTCCTGGGCTTAGCCCCATGTGCGGTCACGGCTGTAGCGTGGTTTGGAGATACTTGGTGCTGTTTTTCACCAGGCAGCGTTTGGGTCAAGGTGCAGAGTGCACTTGCCCCTGGAGGTGCTGGATAGAGCCCGGGAAAGTGAAGCTCAGCAGTGGGACTGCTGCTGAGCTGTCAAATCCTGGTGTAAGTGGGAAGGGGAGGTGCTAAAATGAAAAGCAGAGCTTTTTAACATTTCTTTTTCCCTACTGCTTCCTCTGTGCTCAAAGCGATAGATTCCCTCTATGGGAAGCCTGTGTCTTCTCTGATACGCGAGGCACTGCTGGAGATTGTCTCTAGTGAAATTATTCTTGTTCCCAGCAGGAGTAGTTTGACGAGTGACTAATTTTTTTAACCAGAGCTTCAGCTCTATTTTGTGCTGAACTAAGCTTAGGAATAGTATTTATGGTGTAATTAATAAAGGTAGCTTTTTTTTTTGTTCTTAGCTCTATTCCTCCACTGTTGAATGAAAATCTACCCACACTGTGTTCTCATGTATCTGGGTTTGGATGGGTCTGTTTCCTTAAACTGACTTCAGCTCTCTCTCTTTAATGGAATGAATGTATAACACTGGTAAAACACAGGCTGCTATCGCACAGCCCTGTACCGAGCCAGCTGCTTACAATGTCACCTTGTCTGTCATGTCCCCAGAGGATGAACTTACTCTTCCAAAAGTCTAAAGTGCAAGTTTGAGATGACATTTTCCAAGCGTAGTGCCACTGTGCTGCTCAGCATCTGAAGAAGCATCAGGAAAGCTATAGAGAAGGTTCTTTCCACTTTTATCCATTGGAAAAAGTCCAGGCTTGTATGCTGTAGTGTTTGTATGTAAATATAAATGTATCTGGGGTGATTGCTCATGCACTTTTCTTATATGGTGTTTCTCTCCTTGCCTTCTCTGCTGCTAGGCTGGGGGAAGTGGAGGTGACTCCTAAGAAGTAATTTAAAATAAGAAACAAGAGTTTGTTGACAATGCAGCAGGTGTTTTTAACAACCCCTGGCTCAGATACAGCTCTGCTCCTGTGCTTGCCAAACAGGTCCCCTCCTTGGTGCTCTACAAACTCCGTTACACGTTGATCGCAGTAGAGATGCGCTTACCAAAATGCCTTTTAAGGTCTATCCAGACATCTTTCTGCTTGGTTGGCAGGATTGCTGCTGCTAGATAGCTGAGATGTGCTGCGTGCTGAACAGATAAAGCCCTTCCTCTCACTGTGTGGAGTGAGTGATTTCAGCCTGGGCTGCTCAGACCCGGCGTATGGGGCTTGGGCAACCTGTGTGAAGCTGGTGGTCACCTAATGTCATGTGTGAAGTTGTTCAGCAGGGAGCATAACAGTCCTGAGACCAGGCTGCCTTCGGTCTGCCCAGGAAAGAAAGGGATTGCCCAAAGGAAAACCAGCGGTTGGAGAGCTTTCCCCAAACATGCATTGTATTTGGGAAAACACAGCATGCCAGCCCACGTTCTTTTGTATTAAATTTCACCGTGCAGTTGAACCGCCCGCCTGGCAAACTGAAGTCAGTCTCCAGCAGTCCTCTGAGTAAAATAGATAAAACCTGGGGAGCTGTTGCCCTCACCTTTCACAGAATCACAGAATCATTTAGGTTGGAAAAGACCTCCAAGATCACCTAGTCCAACCTTTGTCCTTGTAAAATAAGCTGGAGCATACTGGGCTTGATATGGATGTGCAGCACCTGCAAAAAAAAAGAGCTTTGTGAGCTAAGAGGCTGTGAAGTTGAACCCCTCTCTCACTGTGGAAAGGGTCTGTAGCTCCCAAACCTTTTTTTCTTTGAACACTTAGATCAATTTAATGCAAAAACGGAAAAAGAGACCTTTGTAACCTGCTTCTGTTCCATGCAGGGATTTTTGGGGGCAGAAAAGTAGCTGTGAGAATCTCAACCCCGTGCAGTTTGGGGGAGTTGTCTGCTATTGCTTAAGGAGTTGTTTCATAACCAGTTGACACTTCTGACCTTACTGTCTCTCACCAGTCCCATGCCTAACTCCATCGGGGAGCTGTTACGGAAGGCTGATTTTAGGGAATTAAAGCAGTCTTCGTGAATGCAGCAAACACACAAGTTGCTTCAGGTAAAGAGAAAAAGCTTTGGCAGCTCTTCGCTTACTGTAAGCTTGTGCAGCTCTGCTGCCTTCGGTGCTGGTTAGTGACAAATCTGCAGGGATGGGTGATAAGAGTCCATGAGAAGAAGGGAGTTCATGTGTGCAGAAGAAAGCCCTGCCACCTGGTGCAGGGACTAAGGTGCAGTATGTTGTCCTGGTGGGAAGTAGGAGGAGAAAAGACCTCCAACAGCTTCAGACCCTGATCCTCTCTGAGATGTGGTGACACTCATGATTTCAGTGCAGATTTACAGATGCAGTGCAACAGATGGGCGAGGAGAGTTGAGTGGAGCTAGCTTTCAAATCACATTTGTAGGACCGAGACGTTTCTCAGTTGCCAACAGAGTTGCGTTATCTTCCTACGACTTGGATTATAGGACAATAACTCTTCAAATCAACAGTTCTCTCTACTAATTATGCCCTAAGTGTCTCATTCATCCTGAATGAAGCTGTTCCAGCTTGCTTCAGATGTATGCAAATGCTCCCGCCTGATCGCTTAGCAAAATGTGAATCCTTCCAGCGAAACTTACTTCGATGCTGGTGTCGCTATCGGCAGCCAAAAGAAATCTTTGGAAAGGCGAGAGCTTCTTTATTTTATCTCTGGAGGGATTTCAGATGTGCATCATGGACCGGCTTAGTGCTTCACTTGCGTCCTGATCCAGCAGCGAGCTGTGGGGTGGGGGGACCTTTGCTTGTATCTTCTGCTCCACGGAGGCACGTGGGTCATGTGCGGATTTGGGTTGTGTTTTGGGGCCTGGTGAGTGCCCCACGTCCCAGGAGCCCTGCTTCTTACCCAGTGCTGGCAGCGAGTCTTTGGATTGGTTTATTTTGTGTTTTTACAATTACAACCCGTTGTTCGCTGACATTAATTTCAGGGTAATGACTAGGTGGAAGCGTGCGAGTGTCTGTTACAAATTAGGGATGCAGCTTCAGTCGTCTCTGACGGACCGCATGCCGATGTGCACGCACAGCTTCTGGGCAAGATAGTAATTTTCCAAATGAGCAAGAAGAGGATGTCTGCGTGCAGTTGGGTGGAAACAAGAGCCTTAGGTAAGAGGAAAAGGGGGATTGCTCTGCAAAAGTCAGTCCTGGTCTTCACTGCAGTTGCTCACAGTGTTCTCAAAGTTTGTATTATTTGGAAAGCTGAAACAAAATCCGTTGTCATTTTTTGGGTTATGGAAGCATGGAGGAAGAAAAAAGAAAAAACAACCCTTTTGCTTCAAGAAGAAAGGAAAGTTCTTTTTTTTGAGCAAGGTGAAGGCAGATGCACTTCTATGAGGACACAGCAGGCTAAAGAAACAGCCAAATATTTCAGGGCTGTACACACATCTGTAAAGAATAAACAAGTAACTGAGTTGACATTAATTTAGTGGTACTAGAGAAATGTTTGCTTGCAATTGCTTTTAAGCAGTACAGGTACAAGCAGTACATTTCCACGGTGTGGTTCTGGGCGTGGTGGTGGTGATAAGAGCAGAAATCTTTCTCTGAACCTAAACTTAGAGATCTATCAGCAGGTCAGCTCTTGTTTTTTTTACCAGGTTCTTTCCAGCAGAAAGTTTGCTAGAGAGATCGGATGGAGTTCGGCTTCTTGTGTTTTTTTTTTCTTTTTGATGAGGTTAATTAAAAAAAAAAAAAAAGACCCATCAGCGTGACGTTACAATCTGGAAATCCGTGTAGGATGTACCCAATAATTAAATACCCGCTGCTTCAAAAGCAGCCTGGCAAATGTGCAGCGTGGAGGTGCTTTAGCTCCCCAGAGCGTGAATTTTCACCGTTGCCTTTTCAGCCTTGACGCTGCCCGCTTCCTAAAGATCCCGTAAAACAGTTCGAGACCGAGCAGACCGCGGCAGCCCCGCTCTCACCTTCTCCGCGGTGCCTTGTGCCGAGCAGATCGGTGTTTTCTGAAAGCCGGTGTGTTGGCTGGGGTGCTTTAGCAGCTCCGCTCTCAGCCGGGCGGTTACTGACAGCTTCCCCTTCTGTTCGTTTTTTCCAGGAAGCGCGATGTGATGCAGAACATCATGCAAATCTTGGAGTCTGTCCAGTTGAAGTGGGAGCTGTTTCAGAGCTGGACAGACTTCTCCAGGCTACATCTCTCTAACAAACTGGCCATTTTTGGCATCGGTTACAACACGCGCTGGAAGGAGGACATTCGCTACCACTACGCGGAGATCAGCTCGCAGGTGCCCCTCGGCAAACGGCTCCGGGAGTATTTCAACTCGGAGAAACCCGAGGGCAGGGTCATCATGACGAGAGTACAGAAAATGAACTGGAAAAACGTTTACTACAAATTCCTAGAGATCACTATTAGCGAAGCGAGGTGCCTCGAGCTGCACATGGAGATTGACTGGATACCTATTGCTCACTCCAAGCCAACGGGAGGAAACGTCGTTCAGTATTTATTACCAGGAGGCATCCCCAAAAGCCCGGGCTTGTACGCCATTGGGTACGAAGAGTGCCACGAGAAACCCCACTCACCTCTTGCGGAGCACCGAGGCCCCGATCCCAGCAATGAGACTCAAGGGGAGCTGGAGGTGCCGTCACCGCAGGCCTCTCTCCGGGTGGAGATGGAGTCCGCCCGAATTATCTACTGTTACCTCGGCATTGCCGAGGTCAGGACTCTCCAGCAGTGCCTGTTTTTACATTTTCAGGCAAACACCAAAACCTTCAGCAAAGAGTGGGTTGGGATCAACGCGTTTTTATCTCAGAACTGTGTCGTAGAGCCCGGTGTCTCACCAAAATCCATCTACATCAAATTTGTGGAAGTGGAGAGGGATTTTCTTTCTGCTGGCTCTTTGGTAGAGTGCCTGGAAAAAGCCATTGGATACCCCTTAAAATTTAACAACTGAATCTCATCCTTCATAAGGATTTGGGGCTTCTGCCCGTTTCCCATCTCACTCTCGGACGCTTTCAGATCCTGTCTGTTCACAGCCGGGCAAGCAAGACTTCCCCCTCGAAACGTGTTTCGGAGGGAAAGGTGCTTGCGGGCGGTTTCCAAGAGCTCGTCCCAGGCCGGCGAGCGTGCCGGGCGGACCTGCCGGCTTTCCACCGAGCAGCGCTGCGATGAGAGCCCTGTACATGAACTGGCTGTAGGTACATTCCACGTCGGACTGAGCGTACGCTCGGCGTTTCATACGAGAAGCTGTTTTTCCACAATTGTCTCATTTTTAGACATCCGTCTCTCTATAAGTGTTATTACAGACCTGAATAAATAAGCAATAGATAATGGCAAGTTAAACATTGAATCACAGGAGATGAGACTGTTTTTCAAAGCCACCCTTAGATACTATTGTACATAATTTAGAATTTCACTTTTTTCACCCATCAAGTGTTCTCCTATCCAAACAGTGTTGCCTGCAAAGACTTTTGTTTCTGTGATGTATTCCACTTTACTAGTAGTGTTGCCATATCCGCTTTTATTTTATTTTATTTTTTAACATTAAAATAATTCCTGGGCTTTTTTTTTTTTATTATTTTAATTTTTTTTTTTTTTTTTCGAGTTCTAGTTAGCCTCTTTGTGAGAATAACCTGGCAGCTGGGAAACATTTTGTCGAACCATGCTTATGGATACAATCAAAGCTGTGAGAATTTGGGG
>VXAA01006334.1:217854-237188 GCA_013399115.1 Anseranas semipalmata | reverse complement strand
TTCTTTGCCTCTGTCTTCAGCACTGGGGCTTTGGGGCACTGGGTGCCCTGAGTTGCAGAACTGTGACTGTGGGAATGATAAACCCCCAGCCAACCCCAAACTTGTGCAGGATTTGCAGCTCCACCTGGATGCATATAAATCTATGGGACTCAATGGGATTCATCCCAGGGTATTCAGAGAGCTGGCTGATGACATCGTGAGACCTCTCTCAATTATTTTTCAGTGGTCTTGGGAATCTGGAGAGGTCCCAGTTGACTGGAAGCCGGCAAATATTGTGCCAATTTTCAAGAAGGGAGAGAAAGAAGACCCTTGTAATTACAGGCCTGTCAGTCTCACTCCAGTGCATGGTAAAATTATGGAGAAGATTATCCTGGGAGTTACTGAAAAACACCTGAAGGACCATGTGGTCATTGGTTACAGCCAATATGGGTTCATGAGGGGAAGGTGCTGCTTAATGAACTTAATTTCCTTTTCTGATGAGGTCACCCACCTAGATGACCAATGGAAGCCACGTGATATAATCTTTTTGGATTTCAGCAAAGCTTCTGATACTGTTTCACCCAGTACCCTTCTGGACAAAATGTCCAACATACAGCTATATAAATGCATAGTAGGATTGCTAAACAATTGGCTGATGGGTTGGGCTCAAAGGGTTATTGTAGATGGGGTTGCATCAGGCTGGCAGCAGGTCACTAGTGGGGTTCTGCAGGGCTCCATTTTAGGGTCAGTTCTCTAACGTTTTCATGAATTACTTGGACACAGGACTTGAAGGTATGCTAAGTCAGTTTGCAGAAGACACTAAATTGGGAGGAGCTGTTGACTCCCTCAAGGACAGAGAGGCCTTGCAGAGAGACCTTGACAAATTAGAGAGCTGGGCAATCACCAACAATATGAAGTTTAACAAGATCAAGAGCTGGATTCTGCACCTGGGAAGGGGCAACCTGGCTGTCTGTACAGGCTGGGGGACAAGAGGCTGGAGAGCAGCCCCAGAGAAAGGGATCTGGGGGTTCTGATCGGCAGCAAGTTGAATATGAGTCAACAGTGTGCCCTGGCAGCCAAAGAGGCCAACCACATCCTAAGGTGCATCAAGCACAGTGTTGCTATATGGTTGAGGGAAGTGATTGTCCCACTCTGCTCTGCACTGGTGTGTCCTCACCTTGAATACTGTGTGTAGTTTTGGGTGCCACAATATAAGAAGGACATAAAACTATTCCAGAGTGTCCAAAGGAGGGCTGCAAAGATGATGAAGGGTCTAGAGGGGAAGACATATGAGGAACAGCTGAGGTCACTTGGTTTGTTCAGCCTAGAGAAGAGGAGACTGAGGAGAGGAGGCCTACAGCTTCCCCACAAGGGGAACAGAGGGGGACACTCTGAGGGTGGTGAGACACTGGAGCAGGTTGCCCAGAGAAGCTGTAGGTGCCCCATCCCTGGAAGTGCTCAAGGCCAGATTAGATGGGGCTTTGGGCAATCTGATCTACTGGCAGGTGTCCCTGTCCATGGCAGGGGGGCTGCAAGTAGATGATCTTTAAGGTCCTTTCCAACCCAAACCATTCCATGATTCTATGATTCTATTCCATCTCTTCTTTCTGGTGACAGCAACAGGACCCGACGGAGCAGCATGGAGCTGTGACAGGGGAGGGTCAGGCTGGGTGTTGGGAAAAGGTTCTTCACCGAGAGGGTGGTCGGGCACTGGGACAGGCTCCCCAGGGAAGTGGTCATGTTACCAAGCCTGTTGGAATTCAAGAAGCATTTGAACGATGCTCTCAGACATATGATCTGGTTTTTGGGTGGTCCTGTGTGGAGCCAGGAGTTGGACTTGATGATCGCCGTGGGTACCTTCCAACTCAGGATATTCTGTGATTCTATGATTAAGAGAAACAGTGGGCAAAAGTATCAGCCAGGAAGAAGTGTTTTAGAAAGATTAATTTCCACTACTCCCACATACTTGCAAGAAGAACACAGACTTCAGTTTTCTGATCTTTTCCCATTTGGTTTTACTGAAAGTGTTAGGACATCAGGCAAACTTTATTTTAACTGTAAATCACAGGTGAAGTTCAACTCTGGCCCTATGGACTTTTCTTTCTCTTTCAAGTGTCCAGTCATCCAAACTGTTGAATTCTGACAGCTGCCGAAGAGGTCGTTGGAGTTTTTTTTCTGGAAAAAGTTCACCCACCCAAGAATAACTTTATGTGATAGGACTTCACAGGATACATTTACTAAGGAGAAAATAAGATAAGGTAAGATAAGATAAGATTAAAATAAAATAAAATAAAATAAAATAAAATAAAATAAAATAAAATAAAATAAAATAAAAATAAAATAAAATAAAATAAAATAAAATAGGATAACAGTGATTTCTTTGAGACTGATTGCTCTGCACCAGGTAGGAGGTCTGATTTCATGGTTTGAGTCAGACTGGAACTGTGAGCCATGCAGTTATCATACACCTTCCTAAACCAGCCAGGATGCATGGGACAAAAGACACAACTACTATTTGTGTTGATCTGGAGTACAATTCTTTCAAGTGATGAGGAACTGACTGGAGATGAAAGAATATGTGTGCCCCACCTCTAGCACCAATGCAGCTGAGAAACCTGGGAAGAAACCACTGTATCCTCTTCTATGTCTCCCACTTATGATATGGTCATAAATTAAGAGAGAAAGTGATGAACTGCAGTATGGAGGTAAACAGTAACAAGTAACAGTGAAATGCACATCCATTGAGTTTGATGAGGTTTAACAGAATCATAGAACAGTTTATCTTGGAAAGGACTTCTGGAAGTCATCTAGTCCTACCTCCCACTCAAAGCAGGGCCAACTTAAATCCAGTTGATCAGTCTTTGTCCCATCAAGTTTTGTGTATTTGCAAGGATGGAGATTCTACAACCCCTCTGGGCACCAGTGTTTGACTATCTTCATTGTGAATGGTCACTTTTTTATACATATGGATATAGATGAAAATGGATGAAAATGAACAGCAAATGTGTTCTGCAAATGTTAGGTAATTCCTGGAGGAAGTCTGTTAAAATTAATCTGGTGATAATTAAGAAAATGTAACTTTGTGGTTTCATGAATGCAGAATAATCCTATTAAATGCAAGTTCAGAATCCAAGGCTGTATACTGCCCTAAGTGGGTATAAATCCAGTAAAAAAATTATGAGTATAATTAAAAGCACAATTTGAGCATATAAACTCTGCATAATGCTTTGAATAAACTTGTTCAGATATATGTTATCAGCATTGACCTCAGAATACTTTCAGTATGAAGCATCAAAATGAAACTGGAACTGCTCATAAATTCCTAAGAAACTTGGTGGTTTCCTTTTAACATAGTCACTTGTTTTGTGACATAAAGCTTGAATAAGAACACAAGCTGCATTGTTGCTGCATGTGTTAAACTAGTTATGAGAGCTGGATGGGTAGCTGCTGCAAATAGAATTCAGCTACTTTGTCTGTAAAACTTAGAAAATCTTCGCTGCTATGTGAACGTGATTCTTTCAATGGTTGCATAAAGATCTTATGTGAGTATAATGCTGCTAAAATGCAAATCTATATTTACTCTATTTCTGATGGATTTCAGATTTTGCTCTATATTCTTAAGATTTGCTTAAATTAAGTTTATTTTCAAATGATTTGGAAGGAGTGGATTCTGAGCCAGAGACTAGTTAAGTCCCAGATCCTAAAACACAGATCCATATAACTTCAGACTTTGGGGAAGGGTTTTAGAGACTGAACCTGAGTCTCCAACTCAATCTTCTGACTGTCATAGGCAAAGGCAGAACAGTGGTGCTGGAGAGCCTCTCCAGTTTATGAATTGGGATGTTGCTGTTTGTAAATCTTTCATTCTGAATCTCGGGGAAGAGTTGTAAGAAGAAAAAATATCTGTATGTATTTGTGTCTGTATGTTCCTAGTTACTTTCTTTTGGTTGTTATTAATCCCCTACCATCTGCAGGGCTGTTTTGATTGTACAACAAGTCTGCATAATTTCACCTTCTGCATTCCCGGAAAAATTCTTTCTGTAGAAGCTGGAGATCACACTGAAGTGTTAGCCTGTGTTGTTCAGTGCTGCTGCTAATAACTGAAAGCTAGATATTCTCTAGAATACACAGCTGCATTAGTTTTAATGTAGTTAATGACATTTTCTGTAGCAAAGATTTCAACCTAATTTTATCCTAACATCTATGGCAAAAAAATATATATATATTTATTTGAGGTTTTATTAGTCTTATGTTTTAGACTTTGAACAAAAAAGTGACAGATAAAACAGGCAACAGTTGTAATTGCATTGTAATTGTAATTGTAGTTACAGATGCATTGTAAACAATGCAGTGAGTGAAAATTAACAGCAAGGAACAACAAAGAAGGAACCGAGAAACATTACCCTCTCACCTGAAAGCTGAAGTGAGATGGAGAGCAGACTGAAATCATGCAAATAGGCTGTCACAGGTGATGTGAATATCAGAGGTGAAGCAATGGGCCCAGCAGTAGCTTGACTGCATAGTAAGGTGGACAAGAGACTGCAGTAGAGTTGAAACAACAGAGAACAAACAGCTGAGAGGGTGTGTGGGTGGGGTGGTTACAGAGGGGGCATAAATCTGCGTCCACAGGACACAAGATGTACTGGGACAGGCCTGAGAAATGGATGTTGAACAATCTGTTTGGTTTTTTTTTAATATAAAATCCCTGAAATAGAAATGGAGTACATTCTTTATGCTGCTAAGGTATAGAACAGATGTAGTTTACATGAGTACCTAATACTGTTTTTTTGTTGTTGTTGTTGTTTTTTTTAACCTGGGGTTTTTAAACTTAAAAAACAAAAAACAAAAACAAACAAACAACAACAAAAAACACCCAGAAACTAGATCCTTCACCAAATGGGAAAAAGTTTGGTCATTTCATGATTAGGTGGAAAAGGTTGTGCATTTTTGCAGATGTGAGAAGGGTAAAAGGAAGTTTCTGAAGCCTATAGAAACACAGAAGACAAAAGAGTTTCAGTAACAGAGAAAGACAAAGCAAACAGTGACTGGGACCCCACAATCTCATGCAATGTTGCCTATGTGTATAAGGAAATAGTCTGTTTTTCAGCAAAATGAGCGTACAACTGTTTCATGCAGGAAGGTCTGAATTACCTCAAAACAAACTAGCACAGGCATGAGAAGCAGTACAATCACATGAGCCTGTATTGCTCTGGTGCTTCCTTCTGGCTGAACAGAGCCAAGGGGGATGATTCTTGATTCTTTTGTTGTTTAGATGAGTTTGTCTTTCTGTGATATTTCTAGAGGGCATTGCATTGTGCTTTGTGCAGGCCATACTTTTGCAGTACAAAAATACAAAGGATTTGGAAGGAGAAGGCAAAGGGTGATCTGAGCTGATCTCTGCAATGTTACAGAGTATGTCAGTAGCAGAGCAAAAATTTTGAATGCAGGAGCAAACACATCAATAGCAAGGTTGCTGCTTCAACTCTATAACAAAGTCCATAAGTTCAGGGTTTCTCACCAGTCTTTCAGACCGCCTGCATTTCCTTATTTCCTAAAGCGCACTTGGCAGCCTGTATGGAGCTGGACACAGGCCATGTGGGCAGCCCCCTTCTGCTCCCAGCTGCGGAGAGCTGCATCCCTGCTTCCCTCCAGGAGCTCTGTCAGAGTGCCTGTGCGACACCTGCTACAACTGAGCACAAGTGCTACCAGTGGGCTAGACCGGTCCACAGGAAATACCCATCCGCAGTACCTACTTCAGAAGTACCACGTAACCGTTCCTTAGTCCTTCAATCCTTTAATCTTTCAGACTGAGGTCTGAGCTATTATTCTGAACTTGCATGTACTTTTGACTTCTGCTTTAAACCTGAAGAAGAGCTGGAAACATGTTTAGGTTCTCCAACAATTCTGGTTATTCTCGTGGAAGATACGCTCTTGGTCTATAACACTCTTCTTGCTTAATGCTGCTAACTGTCATTACATAAATGCTTAATGTGTTTACTAATCATCCATTCTCTGGAATAATAGTAATAATAAAAACAGCTGAAATGATGTTTCCAAGAAAGGATTATTCATGATTTGTTAGACTATAAGGGCCCTGAATCAGTGACTGTATCCCTGGTTGTGTTTGTTTAGTGGAGAGCATCAAGTAGGCTCTGTCCTTCCCAGGATCCTTTGTTATCCTTCTGTTGGCAGCAAGCACAGCAAGGCTAATAAGCATTGGTGGTGCCAGGGGGTCTTGTACTAAGGTCTTATACTAAGATGCTCCTTTTATCTGAGATAAGCACTGTGATCTTTCAGATGCATGGATGAAGGAAATAAAACTGAATTCACAGTTCATGTTACTGAGAAATAGGTTTCAATCTTTATTATTTAGGAGTAGATTGCAAAGATGTCTGCTCTGGGTGGCCCTGCTTGAGCAGGGGGGTTGGACTTCCGGATGTACCTTCCAACCTCAAGCATTCTGTGATTGTGTGAAAATACTCTTTGATTTCCATGTTCCTTTGCTTACCAAGCTTCTTGCAAATTCTTCAATATTGGTGACATTGTGAGAATTCTCACTAAGGGCAAATCAGTCCCAACATTTCTGATCAGATTACTGATCACCTTACTGTGGTTCACAGCCCCCAAAATAAGATCCAGTAGGCATACACATGCCAAATAGATCTACACAAAGCATCACTACTTTAAGGAGGTATCCCAGCTTTTGCTCAGTAGCTCCATGGCTCAAGCAGAGATTCATGTTCCCCTTCTGCCACCTCTTCTGCCTCATAAGAGCATCCTTATAACATACAGCTGTTAGGATAAGCATCTCTTTTTCTTCTGTCATTAGAAATGAATGAAGTCTATACTGAAAATTGAATAGTATGTTGAAAACAGTATTGTGGCCTAGAGCACATAAATGGGAAAGTTGGGTCTGAAATTTTTGAGGGAACAAGAAACATCTTTCTCATTACCAGGAAAATTTAGGGCAACTGCTCGAGATTTTATGTGAACTAGTGCATTCCATTGGCCAAAAATTACTTTTGTTTTTGGAGATCAGTGATATAATCCTTGTGGGTATGTCCGCTGGGGCCAAGACTAAAGTCATAGATACGATCAACCAAACCAAAAGGAAGAAAACTATACCTAGTGTCCTTTTGACCTAGTGGTGGAATTTTAGCAATTTATTATCACATCCTTCTGGATTTCACTCAGCACTCACTAAGAAAATTTATCAGAATATGTTCCTTTTGGACCAAGGAAGGTAAAGCATGGGTTTCAACTTAGCACTTTCAGTAAAATAAAAAAGCTGTATAAAAAGAGATTGCATTTCTCCATTTTCCCATTCATATTGTCGTGACTTTGTTTTCATTATTCCCACTCAACAGGAACTGTTACAAGTCATAAAAGCCATGATGGTTTTTAGATGTATGGTGCTATGGTTTACATCACCTCAACCCTTAAAGCTCTCCTCAGCTTCATTTTCACAATCACACAGCATTGTGTGAAAACTTGCTTTTTCTTCTGCAGGTTGGTCTGGGAAATTCATTTACTGAGAGGATCTGAATTGCTGTTGAAATGTCATGCAACTTCCTCATGTTCTTATATGTGGATTCCAATTCCTGACTTTGCTTCCAGACCAGTAGTTGTCGATTTTTATGGTGCAATGTTTATTTGTTGTACCTCTATGAAGTTGTAACAGACACATGATGAATGTGCTTTATAAATGGACTTTTGCTAACAGGAAGTGTTGTTGCCAACTGAGAGCAAGTGTTGCACATGAACTTGTCAGGATAGTTGTGTACAGAGACCACTGTACAACAGGGCATGCTGTATGTTCTACAAAAGATAGGCAGAAATTGCTTGCTATTGTATAACAGATAAAAATACCTTCCAGTTACTGGTGGGAATGTGTCAGGATGTCTGGCACAGCTACATTATTAGTTTGTGTGGGTAGATTGCACTGAGGTAGTGCAATAGGCTGATGCCTGCTAATATGATCGTGGAAATAACGAAAGATAGCTTCTAGTGCAGATGCTTGCTGATCCACACAAGCATTTCATTGCTCTGTTTTCAGTATCACAAGTGAAAACATCTCTCTCTGTTTGGGTTCTTCTACTTATTTATGGTGTGTGTCATGCTCTTCTTACACTAATCCTTCTGGTCTGGCAAGACTTACTCTTATTTGATATTTAGTAATTATGATTTCCATCTTCTGGGGCTTTAATTATGTATTCCCTTATTTTTGTTCTATCCTTTTGCTCTCTGTAACGTGTATTTTAAAAAGTCCCATTCACTGCTTTATACCAAATACATGCTCTGCACTTTCAATGTACCCAGAGGTATACAAATAGAGTAGATTCACCTCAAGTATCCCACACAAGGCTAAGCCAAGGATCTAAATGTTGGTGTGAGATACTGTTCCATTCTTCATTCACTTCTTCCCTCTATTTTTGCCTGCTTCGAGGTAGGTTGTGTGTGAGCATAGCAGGAGATTGAGGGTGGTAAATTTCTATATAATACTAAATGAGTGAAATTTAACCCAGCTGTAAAGGCTGTACAGGATCTTTTTTTCTGCATTCAGGAAATGGAGATACTAAAGCTGATACTATTTATCAGCTCCTTTCTCATACAGCTAAAATTATCAGGATTTATCTCATCTTTTCTTTATTTTATCTATCTTTAAATAATATCATCTTAATCAGTCCTCTGATAAAGGTAACTAGCTTTCACTTGCATGTAATAAACCTGCCTTCTGCAGTTGCCCATCACTTTTGTGATATCAAAAGATTAAAGTCTAAATTTCCAGGAAAAGTCCCCTAATTTTGGCTGCTAACTTTGATAAAACCTTGAGGTACTGGGAGCTCAAAGGTGGAAACAATCACAGAAATGCAGCACCTGAGAAAATAAGAGCCAGAATGTTTCAAGCTGAGCCACAAATGAACAGGGAAGTAAAATCTAAAACCCTCTCCAGTAAGTCTAGCTCTGGGGAAGTCTAAAATTGTTCCTTCTCTTCTTTACTTCCTTATGCTTATTTCTGGATCTCTTTCAGAGATATCCTGAGAGATTTTTTCGGAAGAAAAAAGACATTTTTCAGACTACGATATGTGAGCTTTGTTTGTTAAAAGTAATTCTTCCTTCTTATCTATTATCTCATTAGTTTAGTTACTAATGTCCCCAGTTTTTTTGTTGTTGTTTTTTATTTGTTTGTTTTTGTTTTAGTCATGTTGATCTGTTTACAAAAGTTCAAACAATAATTTCCTTGTTACTGGAAAAGGAAGATACTGACTCTAAAACTGGACTTTCTCCTTTTGCATTGTTTAAGGGCTGTTGGTTTACTGTCAGCAATGCAAGGTACTTCATATATGCCAGGTACTGCTATGTGCAAAACGAGCAGCGCCCAACCCTAAAAGCTGAAGCAAGCTTTAATCTACCCTTCCCTGAGATTTCTTGTACCTCATGTTGAGTGCCAGGGATCTGCTGGTTGCGAGGTTAAAGAACTCAGATAATATACCCAGACTACATGTATACTCAAAAAAGTACGCAAAACAGAGTTGACACAAAATCAGGGTCAGTGATCTTTGTAAGCTAGATCAGGTGTTAGTACAGGCAGTTAAGGAAGTCTGCTTGTGCATGTTTATAAAGTTCTCTGGGATGTGAGAAGCCAAATGCAATTGCTTCTGTTATTCATAGGTACAGAGTCTACGTGAAGCTGTTGTAAAAATACTGCCCCATCAGATTATTTAAGACTGTCTGCAAGTTTCAGATCTTGAAAATCTCAAGAATAAAGTTGTAGAAATGTTTTCTCTCCCTCCATTGCCAGAACTCAGTGGTTCATATTGTGTGTATGAGCATGGGTTGCTTTAATCAGGATTTTCCTTGTTTCTAGTGGTAGTGTAGTGTTGCTTTGCATTTTAGCTTTTTTTTTTTTTTTTTTCTTTTTAGCTTTGAGGTGTTCTGAAGGGTTGAAAGGCTTTTAGCGACAGCATTCTAGTACACCTCTGCAGAAGAAGGTAGCTGTTGTTAAGTTGCAATTCTTTTATTTCAGATCCACCTGAGAATATGTTCCAAATCATGACAATGCTGTTGTTGGAAATGAAGATCTGTGTGGTTTCAGGTGAGAGGAACTGGATTGCCTTTCAATCTCATTGCTGGGACCAAAGTAACAATACTGCTGTGCCCTCAGAATGTGGCTTGCAGCATCTCCAGTGATACTTCCTTGAATGGCTGGTGGCATCTAGAGCCTCTGCTTTGAAATGTCTTATAGAAGACATTGTGTAAGCATCAAGCACAGGACAGATGTTCATCATTTTCCACAATCGTGCTTCCTGAAAGCATAGCATGTTGCTAGCGGAGGTGTCCTGAATTACATGGCTATGAGAAAGAGAATGAGAAAACACCATAAGCCAATTCTAATCTAGAACAAACTTATTGCAAGGTATACTGAAGTAAAACCATGCGTATCCCCCTGTCCATCCCTGTAGTAGGAGCAGCTTGACTAAAACCCACAAGGGGGCCATGGGGACACAAAAATAGGCGAGGAACACCGCATATGACATTGCAATAATTCTGTACCTGGCCCCTGGGCGGCCACTGCGCACAAAGGAGTTTGCAGAGTAAACAGAATTCCTTGTGAAGTAAAATGTATTCCTTGTGATGTGGCAGCACAAGATGGGGAATTGCAAGAAGGGAGTTGCAGGTTCCCAGCCTGAGGCCAGTGGTAAGAAACGAGAGCCAGCTCTGTCCCACATCTGCACACTTCACATTGATTTAAAAATTCAGGATTATTATCATTGCTAGGGATAAGTCTTCCTCTTCGTTTTTGCTAATTATCTAGTGGCAAATATAATATACAACAATGTATATCCCTTATTTAACTTATCTCACGTTAGTGAACTGGTATGTTCTGTGTAGACACAAAATGACAAATAATAGATATAAATGGGAAAAGCTTGGCAATTTTTTATATTATTTTCTGTTGTATTAATTAAAATGAATAAAAAAACATTACTAATAGGAATTGAAGCTTTCCCTGTAAGTATTCACAAACACATGAATAAAAATTAATAAATGCATGAACAGTTGCATGAACTTCTCTTTTGAATGTTGCTGTCAATATCCACAAGTGCTTCTGAATTAAGTACAACAATATATGGTAAATCCAGTATAGAAGGTAGTAACAAGGTATATTGAATGAAGTATTATAAACAGTTTTTCTTTATCAAGAACATTTTAAAATGGTAAACTATTCATAACAATATGAATTTCAGATTTGGTGAATGGCTAAGAAGACTGTTTTGACATTCTTTCTGTAATAGCGCTGTTGTATATTTCTGAGGTTGCATGGGATCAAATGATACTCACATGGTCCCACGCTTGTGAAAGACCACAGTTACTGTGCAGCAATTCTTACAAGTTACATGTGCTTATCTAATGTAAATTTGTGTGTTTCACTGGAGTTAGACTAGATTTTCACTTTTTAAAGAATAACAAAATTGGGCTTAGTATTTCCACAATTAACTGTTACTTTTACAAGAACTTACAAGGACATACAAGATACAATTGTAATTTCAGGCAAGTGCTCAGTATGTAATCACTGACTCAGCCTTAAATTATTTCTAAAATGTGAAAAAAATAAACTTGCTTGTCTTGTCTTTATCTTTCAGACTCTAGGCAATACAGAATACAGATGATTTTCTATAAATACTACTGACACGGTAAAAATGCTAGTGTGAATAGGAACAAAAATGCTTAAAACCTGGAGTCAAACTAGTAACCATATGCCTGACTATTTGAAAACTGCATGCCCAAGCTTAAAGAAAAACAGAATGTATTTTAGGACAGCAAACAAAACGTGTTTTCTTTTCCTACCTTAGGTTTATTTACAGTTGAAGTTCCCCAACAGCTATTTGTTGCTGAGTATGGGAGCAATGTGAGCATGGAATGCAGATTCCCCCTGAACGGCTCACTGAACCTGGGACTCTTAAGCGTGGTCTGGGAGCAGAAGAGGCAAGGTCAGTTGGAATCAAGAGAGGTGTACACGCTTCGCAGCGGGAAGGCACTCCCTCCATCCCAACATCACGATTACATGGGAAGAGCAGCACTGTTACACGATGAGTTGAAATCAGGACGAGCTATCCTCCAAATCACCAGCGTCAAGGTCACAGACGCGGGATCATACCTTTGTCTCATTGACTACCAAGGCGCCGACTACAAGTACATTACTTTGGAAGTAAAAGGTTAGTGGCTGAAAGAACATGAGTGCATGTTCATTGAGATGTCTCAGCTAGATTGCCACAGACTAGTAGGAATTTATGAACTGGTAGGAATTCATGGTTAAGTCTCTTACCCAGACCCTGTGCTCAGCCCCCAGGCGTACCAAAGCAGTTGTCTCAGTGCCAGCTAGCCTTTGGTTCAGTGGCAGCTGAGCTTCTCCGGGGGCCCCTCCATCTTCTCCCCGCACCCTCTTCTGTGGTGCCCCCACCCCACTACCCTGTTGGGCCACCTCTGGCTGTTCCCAAGCACTTCTCTGATGTGCTTTAATTTACTGATGAGCTCTGCTGCAATTACCCAAGCGGCTGGGAATTCCCCCAGTGACTGCAGCTCCCGGAGCAAGGACATGTGATTTTATGTGTTTGTCAAAGCTGAATGGACATTAGTAATAAATGCATCCATGGTTGGATAGCATGGCAGAACAGTCCTTTGAAAGGTCTCTGGCATTTCCAACTAATTGGTGTATATCTGTGTGATACCAGGCGACATTCATGTCCCATTCAGGCGTTTGAATAACAAACTTTGTCAAACACAAAAACGGACACAGCAATTTTTTAAGGCCCACTTCAGTCCCTCTGAACTGTTCTTACAGAAATTCTAGGTTCTTTTCGTTCTCATACGATGAAAATATCATGCTTGTTTAAAGTATGGAAACACAAACATTAAAATGTTTTTCTTGAAGTGGCCTCAGTTATTTCTCTTGTACTACATTACTATTTTGTGTATTCAAGATGGGGAAATAGAGCCCCATGAGATTTCACTTATTTCTTCTCTGGTGATGAATTACAAATTCAGTGTTAACTGCTGCCTTGGATAGAGTAGTAGCTCTGTCACTGTGGGCCTGAGAAGGATTGAACTAATACTACCGAGTTGTTCTACAGAACTTCCTTCATTATTTCAGATAAACATACCTCAGGTACAACCACAGACATAGTATGACAAAAAAGAGAAGGAGGAAGAGTGGAATGGAAGAATTACTATCATTTCATAACATAATTTCATTCCACTTGTTCTTACGCAGCATCCTACAAGATAATAAACACTCAGATAATGAGAAAATGGGATGAAGACATGTTTGTATTTATATGTCAATCAGAAGGCTTTCCTCTGGCAGAAGTATTCTGGCAAAATGAGAAGAAATTCAATCTCACTGGGTCTGCAAATACCACGTACACACTGACTGCAGATGGACTCTTCAATGTCACCAGCATCCTGACATTCAAGCCAAACGCGAATGAGAACTACAGCTGCATGTTCTGGAATAAAGAACTAAATGAAGAAACTTCAGCTCACATTTCCCCTTTAGGTTCATATCACCTTGAACTTGTATGAGAGAGAGAGAGAGGTCCTGTTGAAGATGATTATGTGCTTTGCCATATACATCATGACCTATTAACCACCACCAGAATTTGGTTCTAGAAAGCAATGTAATACTGATGCTCTGGAAAAGAAACAAGTCAGTGTTATTTATGTCTTTGAAGCCTAGGCTGGCTCATATCACAAAAAGCTAGATTGTCATTTTCTGGTGTATTTTAATTTTAGGGCAGCTCCTATTATGATGGAAATAATAATATTTATGGTTAATCTTCATGGGCATCTTCCCTCATCTAGACTTCTAATTAATTGTACCTCAAATGAGATATAGATAAATTGCAGTAGTGCTTGCTCAAATGCCATGAAAATGAGAGACTTGATTTGGGTATTGCAAAGATTCTTATAGTAATATTGCAGAATAAAGTATCCACAGAGTGTAAAACACTACATTTTGATAAATGCTAAGAATCTTATATTGAGTCAGAGCAAGACTTTGAAGAATCAGAATTTATAACTTTATAAACTATGCCTGTTTTGTAAGTTATAAATTTACTTTCTTTTCCTGTTTATTTATTTATTTATTTTGACAGCTTTAATGGGTACACTGTATAGTGGACAAAAATCCCCGATTTTATTTATCCTCGCCACGTGTGTGATAGTAACAGTCCTTCTCTCTGCATTAATAATCTTTCAAAAAAGAAAATTTTTCAAGAATTGTCATGCCAAAAAAAAGGTACGTTTTAATTCAGACAGTGGATTTTTCTCTTATTTTTCATTTTTCCTGTGAATGAAATCTTGGAAGTTTTAATAACCCTAGGCATGTTTATTTGACTTTGGTCACATTTTATTTCTAGAGGAGCTCTGTTCTAAAATGAGATCTTGCTTCATTTGAGTTGGGCTTTATTTTTCTCAGCTTCTACTTAGATGAGACAAGGTGTATGGACGTATTTTTTATTGGAACAGATACAGTTCTGTAAAGGACATAAGCAAGTTTTGGCTTGGGTAAGGAGGGCTATAAGAACATAGTTTGTTGGTAATTTTTTCCATCCATACCAACAAGTTGACAAAGGACATTATCTTTCTTTGCAGCCTTTGTCTTGCTGTTATTCATCTTGGCTACAAAGACACTGTAGCTACAACATTTGACATAGAACTTTTATTTACAGCCTTTATTAAGGCTGTCTAGCTAAAATGGTGTCCTGTTGTACTACATTGTTGAACTATAATGTATGGTATTTCTTTCCTAGCTTGAAGGTGCAATACTCAAAAAGTAATAATGCAAACAGGCTATTATTCTAGTCTTTTCTTGCATATGAATAGACTACAATAAACTCATACAAGTGTAATCATTGTAATAAAATGAGATTGACACAAGTTTTGCTATTAAGTTCTTTAGAATTTGGTTCAAAATTTGTAAAGCAAAAGAACTGTAAGGAAGCTTATATATTTGGTAGGGATTAATAATAAAAATTCAAATGTGTTTAAAGCCTTGTTTAATATAAAAGTTTGTTGAATTATACCGTTTCTTTCAAATTTTGAAATATTTAAGTTAAAATCTTTTACATTTACCTCAACAGGCAGGAAAACTGAACCCAAACCTGACAGATGAAAACCGTAAGTCATAATTTTTTTGTTTATGCTTACAGTTTTGCTTTTTTTCCTTACAGGTAAAAGCTGTATAAATCTATAGACAGCTATTTAAATAATGATCTATCAAAATAGAGGCTACTTTTGAATTTAAATTAAACTTTTTTTTTCTTAAATTCTCTAAAAATCTAGTATCAATACCCTCTAAGTTATAAATCTATCTTTATGAGTTTCTCACGTGCTATATAAAAATTAATGAATGTTTTTTCCCTTTCACTGAGATACTGGTAGCTTGCACATATAGCTGTGTACACCTCTGTATGCTAACTGATGTTCTAGTAGCCTCGGCTGGGTAGGAGGCACAGGGAAAGCTGCTTGTTGTGGAGGGCATAAAGCTTTTTGCAGCAATTGTCTGTTACGCTTTTGGCTCAAGCCACAAGTTTTGTCACTAAATAAAATGACACTTGATTCCTCTGGAGCATTAGATGATCCACTGAGCCACTTCTCATCTTATGAGTATGTGACTTTCCCAGACATTCAGGAATTATTACATAGCAAAGGAAAGGTAATGCCTAAAAACATCATGATGCATGTGACTGTCCTGTCCTAACGCTGAACTGGAAAAAAAGGGAAAGGAAAAGGAAAAGGAAAAGGGAAAGGGAAAGGGAAAGGGAAAGGGAAAGGGAAAGGGAAAGGGAAAGGGAAAGGAAAGAAAACTGTAAAGCAGTATAAGAAAGCTCTTAAAACACATACATATATAAATCACTTTCGTTACCTATAAATAGAAGTCTGATAGATTAATGTATTGTCAGGAGAGAGGCTGTGGTCAGAGTGTCAGCTGGGGCGGTACTGGCTACAGCTGTAATTCCCTGGTGCCCAAGCAGATGCCAGCACTGTCTATTGAGGCCAGCCCTCAGGCTGCCTAATGTGCTCCAGGAAGACAAACAACTCCCCCACTGCACTGCAAGGAGCAAAACTGGAGCAAAACTGTGATACGGCTGACAGAGGACCTGATTAAATAACAAAGAGCAGAGTCTGGACACACAGACAGTTTTGGGCTTTTCCAAGGACAGGATTTACTTGAGAAGCCACTCTTGTTTCTCACTACTGAAAAAAAAAATGCATCAGAAAGTCACCAGCTTAAAAAAATAACTTCCATAGGAGAAATAAAACCTGGGGATTGGCAAGAGGAGGAGTGACATCTTCACTGACTCCCACTTTACCTCAAATCATGGTGCGTGCCTCTCACCCCTGGCCCTCCGACCCACCAGCATCAGCAGATATCACACACAAAATAACACTTTCAGAAAAACACTTTCACCTGTTACAAATCACAACTTACTGAAGTCAAAGGCCCTTTCTCACTTTGCATGCGATGGTGTGAAACTTCAGTGGAACTACGCCATGTGCAAATGAATGAGAGCTCGAGGCAGACAGCATTTTGGAGGACAGCTCTGGTGCATGTCCGGACACAATTCCAGTGCATGTTGTCTGAACGCAGCCTGGCTTCCTGTGGCTTTTCATATTACTGTTGTAGGATTTTTTTATTTATTTTTTTGCTTTGTAGGCATTGGCCTTCTCTTTGCACTTACTGAAATGAAGAAACTAAAGGAGAGGTAGCTGCTTTTTGTGGTTTTGTTTTACTTCTTCATTTTAATGACCAAAAATCTTGTCTTATGACTTACTGCATGTTGCACAAACATTTATATTGCTCAGCACCATATATTTTTAAGAAACACTGGAAAGAACCTTTTTTCCATTATGAGTATGTAGTTGAAGCACAAAAGCCGCAGATACTTTACCAGAGAGCCTTGGGAATGACCCACATGGCCCTGGTTACAGGAACAAGGATTGTTCATGTTATCATTTTAACTTACAGCTTGAGCTGTAACAGCACTGAAGATGCAGAACCACATCACTGAAGTTCCAGTTCTGCAAACATTTCTTTAGTTGCACAGATTTTGCTAACACGCATTCCCATGGATGCTATCTAACCAAATTTCAGTTTTGTTATTTCATTTGCATGTCTGACAGTCAGTGATGGCTTTAACGTAACAGAAAAATTCAGAATTTGGATCACAGATAAGAAAGAGACAATTCTTCCCTCTGAAAAGCTTGCAACAGGATGTCTTTGTAGTTAAAGGCAGCTTTAAGGAGCCACTCTATTTCAGCATGGCCAGAAGAAGTCACATGTAATGAAGATAGGGTTCTCAGTGTTTACCACTCAGTTGTTAAAATCGGGTGATTTATTTGCTTATATTATTGTAGATTTTTAAAGTAATGCTTTTTCTTTTTCTTTCTTTAAGGAGATGACTGTAGCCCTCAAACTGAGGCCATATACTTGTCAACTGTCACATTTTCAGGAGACAGCAGGATTGTGAGTCTGTGAAAACTCTTCATCTCATATGCTGGAATTTGCACTTTTTGTATTTGTTTTTGAGGACTTCAGAAGAAAGTTACAGCACTTTAGCTTCAGATGAACAGTGAACTTGCGGGGGTTTGTTGGCGCTAGAGCAATGGACAGCTGTGTTTCTTCACATACTGTATCTTGAAGTCACTGAGAATTATGCTGTCACTAAATATGGTTTACTGTTGGGAAAAGGTTTTCTGAGTGCCTTTGATTCACTTTATGTTTGGGCATATTGTTGCTCAATGAATTTTTGTTTAAGAATGCTTTTATTAACTGGTACAGCCTCATGAATGTTGCTTGGATTCAAACATCCTGTGGGACTTTGAATAAAAGCTGTACATGCTGTCCTATGTCTAAACATCTTTAATGTGGAGACCATAACATGCCTATATCTCATTTCCAAACTTTCCAACATATTAAACTGGAAATTACCGCAAGTACCCAACAACAAGTCAATATATGGAAATATGGAAGATATTTCATTTCACAAGACCAATGGGAAGTTGAAGTTAAATCAAAGTACAGACAAAACAAACAAACAAACAACAGTAAATCATCATTTTACCACAGAAGAAAACATTAATGCACAGTGTATGCAAAACCCTATAGGTAAGCCAGGTAAAAAACTATGAACCGTGATGCTGTAGCTACATGAAAATAAGGAGCTTTACATTTGAGCTGATTACTCAACAGAATTTTCTTTAGGAGGAATTAGAAGCAAAAGTGAAAATGAAGTTCAGCCAGATTTATCTGCTGATTATGTTCAAACAGTAATTTTAACTTTTCTCAGAGGAAGAGATGAGTCTTTTCCATTCCAGGCACTTATCTGTTTTACTTCCCATTGCAGGAATGCCTAAAAATGCCTTATTTAACTCTGAATATGCTGCACGCTGGGCATAACTCCTACAATGCCAGTTTTGAAAAAATGCAGCAATGTTGCTTCTGAGATAGTCATCAGATAGTGAAGCAAATGCACTGTGTTGGATTTGGCATATTGTTTTCAAAGGGCACTGTGTTGGATTTGGCATATTGTTTTCAAAGGGCACTGGCTCTGGTGAGCTGTGTTTTCTCCCAGGACAGTCATAATAAGATTAAAGAGAGATACTCACATTGAAACTATTTCTGTCATTATTTTGCTCTTGGAAGAGTGCTGTCTGTTTCACCAAAAACCGTCTTAACAGTAATGTTAAGGTCTTCATCACAGCACATTGGGTATAGGTGGGAGCTGACCCTCCAGTGCCACTTGCAGCTATTTGCCCCAGCACGAAGTGGATCTTCTGCTGCTAAGAAATCTGAAGGACAGAATGTCCATCCTATTCTGTTTTACCATGATAGGTGATTTTAAAAAAGCAGGGGTGTTGTTGATTTTACTTGAGAAAGAGAAAGAGAAAAAAAAAGTATCTCCTTGTCATCACCTCTACTTGGATATCCATGTATTATACCTTCAAATAGCCAGTTGTTGCCATTGGATTCCTCTGAGATGAAGCCACACAAGGCTTGCCATGTCCTTGCTGACATGGGAAATCAGATAGATCAGATAGAATCAGAGAAGCAGAGGCAGCTTCCTGAAGCAGTGCTTAGCTTCAGATACAATGTACAGCGGCTTGGGGACTGCCCTAGCTTGCACCATCTAGCAATACTTAAGGGTCAGTGCATAAGGTCAAGTGATTGCTCCCCATGCCAGACTTGTACTCTGCTGGGAACTATGCACCCTGTCTGTTAGCCACTGTGAAAACTCTAGCCCATTGTGCTCCAGGATGGGAGGTGTTTTTGCATTTTTCTAGTTCTTTTT
>VXAA01006334.1:195725-217824 GCA_013399115.1 Anseranas semipalmata | reverse complement strand
TACTGTAATCATAAAATGGAAGTATTTCAAACTAAATTTATGTGGATGAACACAAACAGTACACCACAGCCTTTGAAATTTGATTATGGTGATAACTATTGTTCCTTATTGAAATGAAAGTCATCCTGATATCATGTTACTCTGCTGAATAAGTTTTGCCTTGATGTGGGTACAGAATAGCATGCGTGGGCAGCACTTCCTGCAGGTTTTACAGGCATAACAAACACTACCCAGGTTTTCCTCTCAGTGGGAACCATTCTTAATATGAATGGGCTCACCTGACATCCCAAGGCAGAGGCAGCTCACCTTTGCACAACAATCCTTTGTCCAATCCACTCCATGTCATATGAAAGGAGCGATACTACTAGTTACTGTAATAGCCATAAGAATGCCCAGAAAAGTGTCTTGGTTTGCTTGTGTGTATTTTTTACCAGCTCTCACCGGACACCTATGAACGACAGGAAAAATAAATCAAGACAGTTCTCACAGCTTAATAAGTGAAAGTTAGCTTGTCAGCTGCCCAACCTATCTATATGTGTCTACAAATTCATGCATGAGTTGTTTTTTACTGTAAGCCACTGAGCATATGATATGCATGTGATACGATGAGTCTCTGTTCTTTCTGCTTCAGCTGCTGCTTTACAAGCTTGTTATCTTGAAACAGCTGAAGTAAGAGTTTTTGGATAGAGATTAAAGTGCCTGCAAAATGTTTGAAGAGTTTTTTTTTCCACAGTTTTGAAGTTTACAGTGAGCTGTAAAGAATTCATATTATTAGTCCAACATTGGGAAATTTTTAGATACTATGTAAGAATTAGTCCATAGGGATAGACTTTAAAACCTATTCTCATATACTGGTGTAGTAGATACCTTGCGTGGGACACTTCCATTATCTTTCCTGATATGTATCTCATCTATTCCCCTAAATAATTTTGTCCAACCTAGGACAGTGTCACATGCATGTTAGCATGGACACAATAGCATGTTAGTGGACTGTAAAAAGGTATGGATTTGGTTAAAGTTGGTGGAAAAGTTCATCCTACTCACTGGTTTAAATTCCTCAAATCATAGATAATTCACTGAAGTTTGATGGTGACCATTTTTCACAAACATATATACAAAAATAGTTTTTAATTATTGAATTCTTCTTGTCTGGCTAAGGAATACTACTTTTGCAATCCTTTGACCTGTCTTATTGTGAGATGTTTGCCATTTGAGCACAGGTGACAAATTGGGTGACTAGTCCTCCTGGTCATTCTTCTCCTGCTATTTACCATAGGGCTTGCAGTAGGTTCATATGGGCTTTTCTACCTCAGCAACAATTCTAGTGTCTGTGAGCTGCAGCTTGTTCTGTGATTAGGAGCACACAGGAGAATAAGACTAGCTCCTTGTTTTTTATCTCATTCACTTTCGTACTGGCACCAGCCGAAAATCACAGTACTATTTGATTTTCATTAACACAGACGTGGCTGCAAGCAATAGCTGACATTAAGAATGTTAGTATCATTGGAAAAAGACTGCGGGTAGGAGAGGAATTTCTGTCTGGCACTTGAAACATATGTCTTACAAGACTTATGTCTGCATACCAGAAAACTCTGCCAGCTGATTCTGAACACGGCCAACTGGGAGCAATTGGAAATGACTTTTAGATATTTGGGTCACCAGTGAACAAAAACCTAAGGCTTCCTTAAGAAACGGTGCAGTTATTTTTTCTTACAGAATTTCTTCCTTCACCTGACAGGAACATGCTGCTTACCACCGAAACCAGTATCCTCCTACTTTGCAAAATAGCAAAGGGAAAAGTTTTGCAAGCTGTCTCTGTATTGTAAAGAATCACAGTTACTGGAACAGATCTAACCTGAAGGTTGGCTTCTCTTAGTGTGGCAGTGGGGTTAAACTACGTGACTTGCGGAAGTCCCTTCTAACCTAGAGTAATCTTTACTTGTAAATTTGTAGTTCAAATTAGCTTCAGAATACTTTCTAATTATCTGACTTACTCTCTGATGAAAGAGTGGCCTGAGAGAATAGCCCCAGATCAAACTGCCATCTGGTTTGACAGGACATCCTAGTTTTCCTCAGTATGTTGTCAAGTGTGCCCTGAAATACTATGTTATAACCAGTGCACTGTAATATTTCACTCAGCTTGAGTGTGTAGCCATATGGCAAAAAGCAGCTGACATAGGTAAGTGCACTGTGCAAACATTGCTAAATGCTGACTTGAAAGAAACATAAATCAAGCTCAAATGTATTTGCTTTTGGGTTTTATGTTTACAGCCTTTTTTTCTGCAGCTGGGTTTGTTTACTCACAACTCACTTTCCTTAATGGGCTTTTCCAAACGAGAAGTGAAACGTCTTTCATGCAAGTCTGTGTCACAAACCACATTGCTTGAGGAAATAAAACAAGCCATATGCAGTAGAAATTTAATAAATTGAAGAGTAGGTTTAAGTGCATACCACACACACACATGGTTTTCAAGCAGAAGGACAAGATGACCATATGAGTCTCAGCTGGTGAAGACAAGGCTTCCAGTGACTATGTGGGGAATCTATCTAGTTAGAAATTTAGAATTTTAATTGCAACAGAAACATTGCTAGCAAGAAGATCACTATGCTACTAGATTGCTGCATTCATGTATGAAATACGCCTTTTTTTTTCAGATGAGATAGTAAAGGTATTTTTCCCAGACCTATAATAGACAGTTGTCAGTCTTAGCAAAGCTTGGTAACAGCTGTACCAACATGTAAAGCTGCTTGTCTTCATGGAGTAGTAAAGAATAACCTGACAGAATAAAGAAGCCAGATATTAGTGAAGAGACTTATACACTTGAAAATGTCAGTGATCTGTAAGAAAGGAGAAGCTTTAAGTGGGAAGAGGGAACAGGAGAAGGTCAATAATTTTTGTTTCAAGAGAGACAGAGAATTTCTGTGAGAACTACTGGGTTGTATGATGCACTCTTAGCTCAAAGAATTTCCTGGTTCATATCACAAGCCATGAACTGCTGAGAATTGTTTCTGTACATCCCCAGTATTGTAGCCCCAGCCCATGGAGCTGTTTCCAATCCATAAGAAAACGGAAGCAATAGCATAGCTGTAAATTTATTTGAGCAAAAGCAACATATTTAGACCTCCATGCAAAATCTTTGAATTTCTGTATGTTTACTGTGCATGCCCTTCTTGCCCCTAAACAGCTGTGAAGTGAAATGTAAACCACAGAGTGTAGACCTTTGCTGAGATATGGGAGAAGATGTCAGAGATATTTAAATGACTTCCTGAAGGCTCCTATTTCTAGGCCTTGGAAAGCAAGTCACTGCTTTTAAAGAGAAGTGTAAGACACAGAGACTGTTTCTGGACTAGTTACACGCTCAAAGCCAGGAGTAGGATCTGATTCAATGAATTATAGATGGAAAACCTGGAGAATTCCCAGCTGAGAAGATTATTTACTTGAGAGTGCAAATTTCCCAGAGATGGATGAAGATTACTATATGCTACAAATGGTAACTATTTGCACCTTTCTATACATTCTGCCAACAACATAGATTTAATATGCTTTAAATCCCGAAGAGACCACTGATCAGCAGTTTTAAGTGCCCCTTTTTTACCATTTCTGAAGTGTTATTCAGGTTCTTTATAACAAGCTTCAAAAGTTCATCTCTACAAAGTTGTTCAGTTTTCCAAATCTGAAAAATTGTATAACAATTGCTGCAAGAGACCAGAAGACCAGAGTCCCAGTCCCCTTTACTGAGAGGAAGTTGGTTGGGTCAGGTATTCCCAGGATTTCCATGATGCTGAGTTTCCGAATTGTACCCCACACTGGAGAGAGGAAGGTGGAAAAAGCCCAAGGCTATGACAAATTTTCTCTCACCAGTCAAGACAATCTTGAACAAAACACACTCTGGAAGACATTTCAGGGCACCAGCCAGCTCTGCTCAGTTAGTCATCACTGGCCTTGCCCATCCTCTGGTACTTCAAAGGCACCACTATGCTAGAAAGCAGACTGTGCGCTGAGGTAGCTTAACATTCCTGGTGCTTCCAGGAGACTGACTACAGTCTGAAATGCAGATATTTATTTGTGCATCTTGCCTGATGGAAGAACTAGTAAGGGGACGAAGCATAAAGGTTCTTGACTCCATTAGGAAAACTGTGAAGAACTGTAGGAAGTGATTAGCAAAGTTAACTAGGCAGATGAGCTGTAGTCCCATGTAGAGAAGGCCAAGGATTTTCTCAAGTCAAGGTCCTCAATCTATGTATCTTCTCTGTGTTGGGTCTTGATATAAGCCATGTGTCCTTTGTTGATCTGCACATTTTCAGCTTCATTCTTTAATTCACCTGCCTCAGGTATTCTGGCAGTTATAGCAGCATAACCACATATATAACTTAGCTCCAGTGATGGGCTACATGTATGACCTGCTCCTTGATGTGTTATTTCAGAACAACATTGTTACCGACAGAATTAAGCTTCCTGTTTCCAAGCCTGCATAGTTGTCACTTTTATCATCATCCTTTGCCATACTCTAGTGCTCCTTGGACTTTGCCCGCTGATTTACCATCCATCCAGACACAGTGTGCACAGTTTTAACTGTTTCTGTCAGTGAAGCTGAACTCAAAGTGGGACAGAAACAAAGATGAACTACTGGGATGATATGGAAAAAGAGAGAATATATGCAGGAGAAAACCAGAAGAGAGATTTTTGTTTATCCTAACAAAGTAGTAACTAAGAGGGAAGACATAATTGCTGTCCAGAAAAATATCTCACTTAGGGTATGGGAGGAATAGTCTACCAGGATGAAGAGCTAATATTGGCAGAGAAACAAAGGTATAAAGTGGCTCTGTACTAAAAACAATGTAGAGATTTGACTTCTCAGAAGAAGCTTTTCAGTGAAAGTTGTAGAGAAAACTCAAACCTGTTTACAGCTAGAGCTCAGTAAGTTTTTTGGAAGGGATTGTATGACTTAGGTCTTGTGACATCAGGGTCCTGGACCTGGTAATGAAGAGACCTTCCCTAATACTGTGTTCCTGTTTAACAGATCACACAATCCTTTTGTTCCACATGCTGAGGTCTGTACTTGTAAGGACATGAGTCTTCCTGGAGTTATAACTTTCAAGACACTATTTCCCACTCAGTAAGTGTTGCCTGTATTCATTTTCCATCATTCAGGACAAAGAAGAAGAACAACAATAAAATACAGATACCTTATAGGGAGCCTCTTAAGATTTAATAAACAAGAGTAACAGGCTGCAGTCACCCACTCCAGAGTCACCTACTCAGATACCGTGACTATTTATGCCTATAAACAAAAAAGGTCTGTTTTAATAAAAAATTTTGCCCTTGGTGTCAGGCCAGACACTTGTTCAAATCTGGGGTTTTCCCAGGAGAACAAGAATATCTGCACTGCTTTGATATAAATTGAAACCTTACTTGTCATGAGAAACAGCTCTCACCCTGCAGTGTCATAAAGTAAATGCTCTTATAAAGAGTGTCGCTGCAGGTTTAGAAACCATAAGCCTCACAGCAGAAATAAGGAACAAGGTAAACTGCTCTTTTGTCGTATGCGGCAACTGCTGTGAGCTAGTAACTCTCACCTCTAGGTAGATGCGCAGGCGTGCTCTGTGCCAGCCTTTCATTTCATAACAGTCTGACAGTGGGAGCACTGGCACACAGGAAACATTGGTAACTGCCCTGTCCACTGCTCTGGTTCTGCAGGCTTTGGTCAGCTAACACACATGTATGCAACTGACAGGCTTAGCACAGCATAGCTTTCTGCAGAATTGAGCTGTGGGCTGTGAAGATAAGATCTGGGAAGAGCAGCTACAGAAGCATTTGAAACAAATCATTCTAGCCAGTCTGTGGCAACACTGTGTAGGGAGCAAAAGTGACACGAATTGGTTTAAAACCGTTCTCGTGACTATGAACTTCATTGAAAGCCTTTTAAATTGCTAATTAAATTTAAAAGAAGAAGAGAAGAAGAAGATGATGATGACGACACAGGGAGCTAAGAAAAAAAATAAGTGCAATGAGTTAAGGAATCTGGTTTGTATTTTCAGTTTAATTCTTTAAATTTCTCCACTTCAGTAGATTTGAGTTTTTGTTTTTGCTTTTGTTTTTGTTTTTGTTTTGTTTGTTTGGTTGTTTTGTATTATCGTTTTAGCAGGATACAGCATCTTCTAAAAATCCACTTTCGTTCATGAAAAGAAATGTTTCCCCTCTGGCTTTTGGAAGGTTGGGGCAACAGGATAAGGTGTTTGTTTTCCTCCAAAAATTGGCAGCTGGAGGAAAGCTTGCAGCTCAGTGCTGCAAGCTGCTTTGGATAAGCAGATGTAATATACTTGCAGAAGCCTGCTGAGGTACAGTAGACCATATTAGAGAAAACATACTTGAATATAGGTGATTACTTACCTCTTTTCATAAAGAATCTGCCTGAACAGGCCATACA
The DNA here is from genome assembly GCA_013399115.1 of Anseranas semipalmata. Lineage (NCBI taxonomy): Eukaryota > Metazoa > Chordata > Aves > Anseriformes > Anseranatidae > Anseranas > Anseranas semipalmata. Next base: position 211,396 of record VXAA01006334.1, on the reverse strand, counting down.
CTCCATGGTCATAGTATCATGTTCACTTGAACTTCCGGCTTTAGCAAACAGTCGCCACTAAAAGCAGTAGCAAAATAGTTGACTATGTTCTGGAAAAAGCAGGAGTAACAGAACTGAAAATTTAGACAGCTGCTCTCAGAAAGATCAAGAAGGTCTGCTTTAGCCCTGTTTTCTGTCCTGGGTATGAGTTTGCATAAGAAGACTTGAGATAGGGACTATTTTTTCTTTTGTATTATATTTTGCTATTTGTTATCTGATCTGTTGTGTAAGAAGCATAGAATTTTCTGAGAAAGGGATTTAATTAGCTGACTTCATGGTTTTGTAAGCTGCTGAAGCATCAACACGGTATCTCCTATCTGAGAATCTGAGAGACTCAAAGTGTTCTCCAAGTGTGTGTAAATACTGTTATACAATTGTACTGACGGAGAAGGCATGCATAATCATAATAATGCCTAATAAAAGCAGAGAGAAGGGCATCAAAGGAATAAAACCTACATCTCTTGAGGTTTCACTCCCATCCTTATATAGGTAGTTATGCTATCCTTGCAAGGCAAAATAAGAATCAGTGAGCTGCAAGAGCAGGGCTTCCCCACAACAGGGGTACCAGGAGCGGGGGGCAAGCTCAGCATCACGCCTCCCCAAGCAAGGCACAGCCCCACAATGCCTGAGCAGGGGCTGGGTTGGTGTCACCATCTCTCAACAACCCCATGCAAGGCGAGGTGACGAGTCGGGTCCAAGGTCCATCCAGGGTGTCCAGTTCAGTGCAGCCAGCCAGGCCTGGAGACAGGACAGCCAGAAAAACCAGTTAGTAAGTCAGGACGGCAGGGCTGGGCACAGACCTACCTACAGTTCTGCTCGAGCAAGGCTCAGTTGCCTGGGCATGAGCTTAAACAGGGCTCCTGGGCCCACAGGCAGAGGGTGCCTTGTTGTGGTCACCAATGAGGCCGGCCAGAGCAGCTAAAGCTTATTGTTGCACAACGTGCCTCTGGCAATAAGGAGTCTGTTGCCTTGTGTAAGACATGTCATGTTCATTATTACTAGCTTTTACAGCAATCATCTTTGCACAAGAGCAGGAAAACTCCTATTCTTAGAGGAACCACTTCTGCAATAACTATGCTCCTTCTGCTTTAACCGTTGTATTTAAGTACAGTCCTGCATGTTACTATTTTCACATATGAAGGGTTTTTTTTTGCAATAGGAAATGATGCAACGAGCTATTATACTCATACTCAAATATAAAACTGTCTGTTAACAGAAATTAAAAATCAATTAACTTCCAGTTGCTTTTCTTTGCACAGCAGCATTATTGGTTCCTTAGGAGAACAGGAACTGCCAGATCTCTGAGTACAGATTAGGAAAACTCTGAGGAGAAATACAGTAAGCTTGATTCCTGTACCCACTCAGATGGATTTTTTTTCCCTGAAAATATTAAAGTCATCAAGAAACAAAAGCTGTCAAGAGGTCCCAGCTCTGTATAGTTAAGATCTGTTCAGCTGGCCATAATGTTACTAATAGATCTTATCTCATGTTAGGCAGATTGGTTATATGCTTTAGGGGACATACTCACTTCTGTCTTTTTCAAGGCAAACTTTATTAAATTTTTCTAACAAGATGCCATCTCAGGGCAGCTTCCAATAGCTACACAGCATGACTTTGCAGCTTTGCAACTTCCCAAAACACTGTCGACCAGAACATCAACAGGACTGATAACATAATAGAGGATGGTAGAGACCTTCCTTGCACTAGTTCTGCCTTTGTTCAACAACCATGCACAGTCAAGACCTTCTAACTTAAATAAAAGGTTATATGGGTATTATGTTATGGAGCTAAGTGATTTTCAGTTGAATAAATCATCAGTTCCAGTACTACAGAAAGACCTAACAGCTAACACAGTAATGGAGAATTGTAAATAAGGTCCCATAACAATAACCTCATCATTTACAGAAAAAGAAAAAAAGAAAAAAAAAAAAGGCAACATGCAAGAACAAAAAAAGTACTATTAAAAAAAGACAATTACAGAGGGTAACTGTGATACTGTTTCTCCCCAAATCAGGGAATAGGCTGCCAAAAATCTGCAGCATGTTTCACCTGAAGACGTGAAAAGTAAATAGTTTAATGGATAAGCAAATTATGTTGCTATTCAGTTATTTAACACCACACTAGATATTGGGCAAATAACCCTGTCATATTGTATCTCAAACAGTAACAGGCGTCTCTAGAAATTTGTTAACAAATTAATAATAGTTTCTTTGTATGCTAGATTAATGGTTCTCAGCCCTATTTTCTGTCAGGCTCCCATCCTCCCTCCCGCCCTTCTTTGCATATTTCAGGCATAAATTTATCTTGAGCAAAATGTACCATCCGCCACAGAAGAAGCAAAAATAAAATCACATTTTGTAACATCTTTACCTACACAGCTAACATTGACTGAGCCTGCGTGCCACTGTCTGGATGGTATCTCCAATATCCCCTCTTTTGCTGGTAAGTCTCAAAAAGCCTTATTTTTCAAATACATAGTTCCGAATATTTTATGCTATTTGACTAGGGTGCTGTTCTGAGTCAGACTCTTTAAACAGAATAAAAGCCGTCTGTTGCCTAACCACTGTGATCTGTCCAGGGTTGTTGGCTGTTATTAATAACTGGTGTGTGAAGGCTACTTCTGAATGCCAATGGAACAATGTTTCCTTCTAGGAAGCATTGAGGGAACACCACAACACAGTTGAGAAATCCATTATTCTTTCTTCTTTTTTAAGAATTTATTTGCTGTGCATTAGACACTAGTAGACATTCTGTAGCATACAGACTTGGGGTCCGGCTCTAGTGTTCTTACAATTTGCATGACACCTAGACCTAGTCAAACACAGACAACAGTGGTAACTTCCATTGCCATTGACATTAGTTAGGCTTATATTTTACCTGTCACTTACGCACCAAAACACCAGATTTCAAAGTGGTTCCACCTCATGTTTTGTCCATAATGAAATGATCATGTTTTGTTCTCGGTGTAAAGTCCTTCATCTCTGCACCCTTTGTATTTTTTTTATTTTTTATTTTTTTATTTTGTACTGGTTTAAGCTCAGTTTTCAGCTCTGTAATTCAGATTTTCACATTCACATATGAAAACTTCTTTTCAGACCTTTACAGCCACATTTGCAACACAGTTCAGGACTCTGTGTGCAACATGGGCATTTTATTTTGCTGTCTAAGTAAAAGGTAGATTATTTTGAAACCAAGTTCTTTGTGGGAGTATGAAGGAAGGCGGTATGAAATGTCAATCTTTCAAGGACTATTATAAAACTTAGGGAAGAGGATCACAAGGCCAAGAATGTCACATGACACAAGGCAGAATTTGCACAGGACCAAGCACTTCTTTTAAACCTAGCTTTTCTCCAGATTTTGCTGAGCAATGGCATATCTGTTTTTCTCACGTATACATAGAGCTAAATCCTGAGAGGCACTGAGCACTTGCAAGTCCCTGTATATTCAATAGAAGCTGCAAAAACTGAACAGTTTCAAGGTCTATAAGCTTATTTTTTCTACTGACTTCAGATATACATGTTCTGTGCTTACAAGCCTTGCAAGCTTGGACTTTCTTCTAGCTGAAAAAGCGAAGGTTGCAAGAGCAGTTTTGTCTGTCTGTCTTTCCATATACTCTCAGGTGTCTATCAGAGGAAGTAAACTGAAAGTGAATTTTGCAAATCCAGCTATTAAAAATTAATTCAGAAATGCTGAGTCACTAAAGTTCACTTTTTCATTTCAACAGAGATTAATTAGAATTCTCTCTACTATTTGTGCGTGGTTTCTGGATAAAAAGGTTACTCTGTCAAAGAACATAAACGTGGCATGTTGAAATGTGTTGCCTGAAAAAACAAAAACTGAAGGAAGACCATTTGACACTGTGGATGCAGCACTGGAGTTTTATATGTTGGAGATTGCTCATGAACTATGTATTATGCATCCCAGATGGAGGTGGCACAGAAATGACAGTAATTTTGTTTCATGGCATTATGATTTTTTTCCTTGATATGAAATATTCCTCCTGCTCTTCAAGGAACAATAGATACTGAGCAGCCTTTTTGATGGAAAAATCATAAAACGAGGAGAAAACACATCTGCAGCAAGACAGCACCAGTGTTTTCTGTGCCTACATATGTAGTGGCTCCACTGACTTCCTCCTGCTTTTTCAGTACCTACCAAAGGCAAGCTTAAATGGATACTCCCTAGGTATTATACTGGGAGAGACAGTGAACAATAGATCCTTACTCACACCATCCAGTTTGATAGATTTTGCCATGTTTCCCTCCCATTTCTTTTCAGTTTTAAACAATTCTAGTTGTTCCATTCATGGAAGTCATTCCATATCTGATGTTAAAGGAAGCTGAATCCAGTGGATTTTTAAGATGTAGGGGATTGCTTGCTGCCAGTTCCTCCAGACCAGGCTGGCAAGGCCCTGGGTCCAGCCAGTAACAAGGCTGAGCATGTAATCCAAAGATGCAAATACACACACACACAAATACAAACATTGCCAGCCACATAGATCAACACTGACAGAAAACAGTGCCTTCCATGATTCCTGCATAAAAGCAAACCACGCTCATGTAAGCATGGATAATGCAGGTGACCTGATCCAGTTCCTTCTCTCTGGCTGATCAGGCTTGAAGGTGAACAGTGAAACACACGCACGCCCTCAACTCACATATCTTACATGCACACTCACTCTTGCAGTCTGTTTCAGGTCACATACAATAATTTTCCATACCCTGGTCATTGAGCATAACCCTGGGTCAAGACCTAGCCAGCAGCCTGCAGTGCTGAGGCCTTTGATCATTCTTGTTGCCCTCGGTATTCTTTTGACAGGAAGGGGTGAGAACAGCCAGCAGTGTTCAAAGGACAAGTACACCATGAACTTACACACTGGTAAAATAAGGTTCTCATTACTGTCATTAAAAATTGAGTTGGCATTTGTTGGGGCAAAACATCAATGATTAAAAAAGCGTTTAAGAGTCAACATTGTAGCCCTGGTTTAGGAGTGCATTAAAAGCATGCTTCATTAATTTTGAATATGTGAATGAAAAACTCCATCTTTACAGTAGGACACACTAAATGTACTAAAATATTCAATGTATTTAAGTACAACTGAAGCAAATGTTAATCACAGAGGCACTTAAATCACACACATGCTATACTGGAGTCTTCTGACTAAACATCTTGCTGTTTCTGTCCTCCATCATGCATGTGCATTTTTAGTTCACAGAGATTATTTCGATATATTCAGTGCTTGCAAGCAATTTTAAGTGAACTACGTAAGTAATACAGAGGAATAATTCTCAATACGGAATTACAGTATTCTTCATAAAACCTAGTAATCATTAATAAGACTGTAAATATGCTAGTCACTCTTTGAGACCTGTGATTCACAGGATTGTGTAAAAGCAATTGCTGCCATGTTTCATCATACAGTTTCAAAACTATGATTAACAGAAACATTTTAGCTTGATCAAGTCCTTATTTTGTATATCCTTTACTTACTCTAAGTCTTAAGCCAAGTTATAAAGCAGTATGCAAGCTGGAAAACTGGCATCCACTGATATGTAACACACTTACCAAAACAGGTAAAGAGTTTGTATAAAGTATTGTAGCTTGTTTTGCCAGCATGCCATAGAATCATAGAATCATAGAATCACAGAATCACAGAATCATAGAATGGCCTGGATTGAAAAGGACCTTAAAGATCATCTAGTTTCAACCCCCCTGCTCTGGGCAGGGTTGCCAACTACTAAAGCAGGCTGCCCAGCGCCACATCCAGCCTGGCCTTGAAGGCCTCCAGGGATGGGGCATCCACAACCTCTCTGGGCAACCCGTTCCAGTGCCTCACCACCCTCTGAGTGAAAAACTTCCTCCTCATTATCTAACCTAAATCTCCCCTGTCTTAGTTTGAAACTATTCCCCCTTGTCCTATCACTATCAACATATGTAAACAGGCGTTCCCCCTCCTGTTTGTACGCTCCCTTCAGGTACTGGAAGGCCGCAATGAGGTCTCCCCGGAGCCTTCTCTTCTCCAAGCTAAACAAGCCCAGTTCCCTCAACCTTTCTTCATAGGAGAGGTGTTCCAGCCCTCTGATCATCTTAGTGGCCCTCCTCTGGACCCGTTCCAAGAGCCCCACATCCTTCTTGTGCTGGGGGCCCCAGGCCTGCACGCAGTATTCCAGGTGGGGTCTCACCAGAGCAGAGTAGAGGGGGACAATCACCTCCCTCTCCCTGCTGGCCACCCCTTTTTTAATGCAGCCCAGGACATAGTTGGCCTTCCGGGCCGCAAGCGCGCACTGCCGGCTCATGTCCAGCTTCTCGTCCAGCAGGACCCCCAAGTCCTTCTCCGCAGGGCTGCTCTCGAGTTCTTCTTCTCCCTGTCTGTATAAGTACCTGGGATTGCCCCAGCCCAAGTGCAACACCTTGCACTTGGCCTTGTTGAACCTCATGAGGTTTTCTTGGGCCCACTTCTCCAGCCTGTCCAGGTCCCTCTGCATGGCATCCCTTCCCTCTATTGTATCAACTGCACCACTCAGCTTGGTGTCATCCACAAACTTGCTGAGGGTGCACTCGATTCCGTCGTCTATGTCGTTGATAAAGATGTTGAAGAGCACCAGTCCCAAGACCGACCCCTGAGGGACACCGCTTGTGACCGGCCTCCACCCAGACATAGAACCATTGACGACAAAAGTCGCCATCCAGTTTGCCTCCCACTTTATAGTTTCGTGGGTATGGTCTGCAAAAACTGAAACAACTTCTCTTTTTTTAGTAAGATCATAACACCGCACACTCTAATTACATTTAGGAAAATGTTTATTTAACTCTGTCAAGGAACTGCTGAAAGGTTGGCATCGTTCAGCAATTAAGAAGAAAATGTGACTGCTAGTGTGTAGCCTAAAAGCAGAAGTTCACATACCTCTTCCTCTTTTACTTTGCTGTTTTGATGCTTGTTCACAACTCCAGAAGAACAAGCTCTATAGCTCCACCCAGTGTTTATCTACAAACTTCAAACCTCTAGGTAGGCCACAGGATAGTTCATTAGAGAGATTTCTAAGTGTGGATAAAGATAACCAACTCTCTAGAATTTTTACAATGCATTCTTCTTTAATGGTTTTATTTTTCTGATGGGTTATTTAATATTTATGAGGTCCACCTAAGAGTGTAACTGTCAATATTCACACTTTTTTTTTTTCTTTATGTGTATGCATATTACCAGCTAACCCTGATACTGCATCTTTTGCCCCTTCGGATCTTCAGCTAAAGCAAATATGAGCTTTTGCTTAACAAACAACTTGGACTCTAGCTCCTTAATTAATTTGCACACAGTACAATTTGGTACAGCATGCATTATTAGCAAAATTTTAACAAGAAAGACTTAAGTGACTTCCTAAAGTCCACCCAGATGTCCCTCTATGGTCTCAGACCAGAAGTCAGAACTCTTGGCATATAATTGTCTTCACTGTTCTGAGCCTTCTGATCAGAAAAATTATTTTGTTTGATGTGCAGGAGACAAGCATGAAGAACAGCAATTTACTACAGTAATGAAATGGCTTTACTTTGTGCTTCTGATATCTTGTGTTGACTGGGTTAACATTTAATCTTCGATGGCCTGTGATGAGCAAACAGTTTTAATGTAATTTACCATGAGATAACCAATTTCTGAATTTTCTCCTGCAACTGGAACATCTTTTAAGTTTGTGACAGATAACAAATGGGAAAAAAAAAAAAACGGAGTTCAAACATCATTTATTTTACATTGTACTTGAACGGGAAACAGCTTAAAATTTGATGCCCTCTCTGACAGTGACAAAAATTATTTCAGTTTTCTTTGCAGCTGTATTCTAGTGATGTTGGGACAGATGTCCCTCAGTAACAACTTAGCTGAATCTGACGCAAGGCCCTTATAAAAAAGCTGATTATTTTTTTCAGTGTAGTCACTGACCACAAAGAAATAAGAATCGAATTGCTTACCCATTTCTTTCAGACACAGCCAATTCAGTACAGACAGAGATGAGCTCCTAAGGGGAAAAGAGACGGGAACTGGAATAAGTGTTGTCCAGGGTGCAGTAAAGTTATAAGACACAAACTGATAGGAAAACAGGCTCTCGAAACAAGACCGCAATTTGTTTGCTTAGTGCTTTATGGATGTTCTCTTAAAACATTGTATTTGTTTCTGGGCAGCCTTGTCAATAAAATTCCAAAGTTCAAATGACGCTCTACTAGCAAAATATTTAAAAAGAACTAGCTCAACCAGAATAAATACCTAATCAAAATAGAGTGTGGTTGCTACAGCTCCCTTTGCTTACTAGATAAAAGTCCGAAGAAGGCACTGCCAATGCCATGTGCACATTAATACTCTGTCAGAGATTATTGAGTGTACTTCTCAGTCCAGACAAGTGCCTACAATGAAGAGACGTTGAAGACGGAATTAAGGTTAATAGCCACTAATCATACACAAGAAACTCCCTCTATTTTTGATAGCTCCATTATTTTCTTTTACTTTGTTCCTTCATATCTTTCACTCTCTTCTATTAAAGAAGATAGTGCAAACGTTTTTCATCTTGACACCTGCAAGTCAGGATCCTGCTTCTTGGATACAGATGATGTCCCATGCTGCAGGTGATGTGTAAGAGCCTACCAGATCAGACTCCTGCCTCCAGCATGTTTTCCTTTACTTTTCATCTTCAGACTGAAAATATTCTTCAAATGTAACAGCAGAGTCAGGGCATTACCCGTTAGAGGTAACATTGTTAAAGTGTTACTGATAACATGTATCAATATAATATTATCAATATAATCTATGTATATCAATAAATTTTAAATGCACTTCTGTGAATTTTAGATAATACAGCAAATATTTGCAAAATTCCAGAAACACATAGTAAAGACAGTATTTAAATGTATAACATACAACAAGTCTAGGTCATCCTATCTACCAGCACTTCCAGGTGCCAGAGTTCGTTCCAAACATCAAACTTCTTCAGTGAATGTAATTCTCTAGATATATTCAGAAACCACAATGGCTTCTGGCAAAAAAAAAAAAATGGTGTGCAGAAGACAAATTCTTCAGTGATAGGCTACTCATGAAACTAAGTGCATATTCTTCAGTCACTGAAACCAAGAAAATAAAGTCTGAGAGGAGATCATGTATTTCTAAGGATATTTTCACTGATATTGAAGAGGAATTAAAAAAAAAAAATCTCTACTGAATTTATAGCAGTTATGAAAACCTAACTGAAATCCTCAGGGTTGTTTCTATATTGATTTTATTCCAAAGAAGTCAAGTCTTCTGCAAATGTTGCGGTAAGTATGTTAAATCTGATAGCCCATTGTTTTGGCACATCTGTTTACTAACACTGACAATGATTAACCCACTAAGTGATATGCATTGCTTTCAAAAGTTTCAAATATTTTTCTCCCTTCATATTTAGCTTTATACGTTACATATGGTTGTTAATGTATGAGTAAGAGTTCTGCTTTGATATCCCTTCTATTCTCTTAGAGACAAGTAAACATAAGGAAGTATTTGTGGGCCAAATCTGTTTGATTTCTAACCTAACTAACTCAAAACCATAATTAAAACCCTGTTGAAATGTTTGCTTCCGTGTGTACTTCAGCTCCAAAATTCACTAGCAAATTTGCTAATTTACTTGTGAATTTTACATTAGGATTCTTTAATATATGCTGAAAGCCACTTCTAAATGATACATAATTTCCAAAATTTGGAATAAAAAATGTATCAGTTGCATTTATAATTCATCCACTGAAAAAACAGAAGCATTATTGCAAAATTATAGTGCAAAACTTAGGAAGCTGAGTTCTAGCAATAGTGATTTATACCGCTGGTTAGTTACATAGATTGTCCAGTCAGAAACTGAAAACAGTACTTGTGTGAAATGACATACCACTATAAAATGGATGGTAAGTAAACAGGTAATTAGGATACTAGGTAAAGGATAGTCAATAAACAGGTAATTAGAGAATGATATGAGACCAATGAACATTAACTACAAAAAAATCATAAATTATCAAATGGTAAATAATATTACCAAATGATTTTGCGACCATTTTTAAATAACTGATTACTGGGAAAAATGTGTGGAATGCTTCCGATTAATTTTATTACTTGTATTTTCTTTGCTCAGAACTAGCTTATGCTGTTTAACTGTAGCTGAGTGTAAAAATAAAAAGTAATTTGACAGCGATTATAAATGCAAAGATTCATTGCCTAAAAAACTGTACTGGTCCACTCAAGAATGATTCTTTTGAGCGGTAAAATGATGGAGTCTAGTTATTGCAAAAGAGAACTGTCCCAGTATTTCAAGTAATATACTCTATATAAGCTCAGATTGCTGACTTTGATTTGCAGTAGCAATAGAATAAACTGTTCTTTCCCTTCTTTCTGACAGTGTCTTTACAGGAATACTTCTCTCCTCTATACTGGCTGAATTCAGAAAATTCTGTAAAAATCAGTGATTTTTCTCTGTGTTTCGTTAAAACACATGGCTTCGTAGCTGACTAGCCTTAGCATTTAGTCCACTGCTTTTTTTTCTTTTCCTTTTAAAAATACATTAAAATTTCCTGTCATGTTGTAGCAAAAAACTTGCCTTCTATTGCTGTTTTTTTTCTTAAATTTCTGATTTTAGTATTTTGATATTTCTTTAGATTTTGTCTTTAAGTACGGTAACAACTATGGTAACTCCCTATGAAATCATCTCCATAAATGTTCTACAGGAAAGTGAGTTGAATACTTGCCATACCTTGTTCTGTTTATATGGATCTGCTCTTAATGAAAAAGCCCATTTTTGGTTGGTCAAGGGATGACTAACAAAACAGGCACTTTAAATGACAGGCTAGTGTATGGCAACCCTCACATTTCTGCACCAGAAATCTGCAAGGTGAATGACTTGCTCCATAAATAGTTTTAAGAAGCCCAGATAACTTAAAAAGTATCTTTTGATGTACATGACAGAGATGCTCACGCACTGTCACATGCTGGCTGTTGTTTATATGACATAATGCCTGCATCATTCAGCAGGCTGGCAAAAGCTTCATGCCATTGACTATGACCATGCTTCATTACCAGTCTTCCTGTATGTTTTTTTTGGCTTTAAGCTATGCTGCTGGTAGTGATAATACTGGTGGTGGTGGTGGTTTTTTTTCCTCACGTACAAGGACTGACCCTCCGTAATTGTTCATGCAGACACACAGTAACAACAGCTGCAGATACAGCATTAGGTAAGAGCTCACTGCACAATCTAAACAACAGTTTGTGTCAATAGCTGCAACTCAATGCCAGGAATCTAACAGTCTAATAGGGGCAGCTGTGCAGAATACCTACACTACTGCAATGTTCTCACTCTGGGTCTCCCATCAGCACTGTTCCCTCCTTCCTTACAACAGCCTGCTTGTGTTGAGACCTATCCAGGCTTATGTTATTTAAAAGTCCTCGCACGCTCCCACAGTTCTGCATGAGTTCTTCCCTTTCAGGACAGTTATCTCAAGGGTGTAGTTTCCAAAACTACATGACTGTCATTGTGTAGGCAGCTGCAAGCGAGTCTTATCTTCAACTAGGTGAACTTGATGACAACTGACAACTGGATCTCTGTGCATGAAGGGCTTTCACAGTTCTGTCCAGCCTTGTTATCATAGTCTCTCTGCTATATCCTGTCATTGTGCCTTGGCAGCCATTGCCAGATCTGTTGAAGAAGATCTATGAGCTTGGTTGTCTGCATGCTTGTCACTCCTACACATCTTTTACCTCCCAGGGTAGTATGACTTACATTCCCACACCACAACACTGGGAAATGTGCTTATGTTTTTGTATTCAAGTACAAACAGCCTATGATTCAAAAAAGTGTCTTATTAGCAAATTACCATCCTGGGCATCTAAATATGTTCTTGATTCAGCTCACAAAAGTGTACCAAAAATCATAGTTTAGATCATATTCTTATTCACTGATATGAGGATTTTGATAGTCACACTTTAAAGCAATATATTGCACCATTTGTATTGGTGAACTCCCCATCATTATTTCCGATTTTATGTGCCCCATGCCTTTCCACAGGGAAAGCAACAACAGCAATAATGCAAATATTACAAAGACGTCAGTCTTTACTTTGTGCACATTGTACTGTTACAACAAAATCCTACAACGTAGTTGCTATAGACTGCAGTAGCGTTCCTTCATTAATGTTGTTTTCAGCACACAAGTAGGCATTGTTCAGCAGAAACAGCATGATCTAGAGGCACGTTTGCCTCATGCATGCATATGTGTTACAACACTGTAGCACTAACTACGGAAGCTACAAGGAACTACAGAAGACCTGCAGGTCCCTCATTAATTTCTTTGTGGACTTTCTTTGATAAATTTATTTGTACTTTCCTTTCATCAAGTAAGGTGAAAAAATATGATTAATTCAGAAGAAAGATGATTCTAAAAGTCATACCTATTCTTTGGGATGTATTTCATGGCATATTAAGAAATGAGATTTCCTAATATGAGGAATAGAAAGGAAGTTAATAAAGGAGATGCTGTTATACTCCTAATTAATCCAATTTACTAATTTAGGAGGCTAGTTATCAGAAAAGCAGGCTAAAAGGGGTTCAGAGAAGAGCCTATAGCAAACAGGATGTTTGTAGCAGAAGTGCTGACTGTCATCTGTCTGAGGGTAGGGAATCCGATGACAAGACATTTCCAAGTTGCCTACGTAGAAATCTAGGATAAGAAATATCTTGATGTTTTGCTGCCTTACTACATTTTTTTCAACATGTATTAGTTTTGTCTGGGTTCTAAAGCGTACAGCCTCACAACTCACTCCTCTTTGTGTCTGTGTTCAGACAGACTTCAGCTGGAATGTGGCATTTGTATGGGAACAACAAACATTTATTACCAAAAAAGATGTTAGAGAGAACAGACCTTAGATGTGGGGACAGGCCACATTCTTTGAAGGGAACTAGGTAATGTGCATGCAGTTACACCTGTTTTGGTACACCACAGTCCAGAGCAACTCCTGCAACAGGTGGCACAGAGAAAGTGGTTCAGTAAGCCTCCCTAATTATTTCTACCTGTAGCTGTATCTTTCCAACACATGTGCTGGCCTTGCAAGGATGTAGACATTTACTGTCATTTTCTTCCATCCCCCCACCCCTCAATTACAAGAAGAGACTAATCAGCCTCACTCACTACATCTAAAGCTGTACCTTAAGCTTAGGCAGTTTCCACTTCTCACCCTCTCAGTGCATGCTCCAGCTCTCTCCTTAATGTGTGAATAAAAACACTTGGGACAATTTTGGAAATGTGAATAGGGAACAGGTGTTGGCTGAAAAGCAACCTAGAGGGAAAAAAAAGAAACATACATATATTTTTCCAGATGAATTTATTCCTTGATCCAACTCATCACTTGGTGGGAGAAATGCTTGTGCAAGCACCTGGAAGAAACTTAGTGTCAAAAGCACACTGCTGCACACACATTGCAAGTATGACTGTTCCCTGCACCTGTACTCCTCTTGTCCCCAAAACCCAGCTTCAGCACCAACATCTTCACTGGTAACTCACAGGTCTATCTTTTTTAACCAGATCTGTCTTTATCAACTTCAACAATCTTCCCCAAAGCTCCACTGTCACTAGATGATCTCTTCATTTCCTCAGCTGCAAAGCATTTGACACCGTCTCCCACAGCATCCTCGTGGCTAAGCTGAGGAAGTGTGGTCTGGATGATCGGGTAGTGAGGTGGATTGTGAACTGGCTGAAGGGAAGAAGCCAGAGAGTTGTGGTCAATGGGACGGAGTCTAGTTGGAGGCCTGTATCTAGTGGAGTCCCTCAAGGGTCGGTGCTGGGACCAGCACTGTTCAGCATATTCATTAACGACTTGGATGAGGGAATAGAGTGTACCCTCAGCAAGTTCGCTGATGACACAAAACTGGGAGGAGTGGCTGACACGCCAGAAGGCTGTGCTGCCATCCAGCGAGACCTTGACAGGCTGGAGAGTTGGGCGGGGAGAAATTTAATGAAATACAACAAGGGCAAGTGTAGAGTCTTGCATCTGGGCAGGAACAACTCTGGGTATCAGTATAGGTTGGGGACTGACCTGTTAGTGAGCAGCTTAAGGGAGAGGGACCTAGGGGTCCTGGTGAACAGCAGGATGACCATGAGCCAGCACTTGGCCCTTGTGGCCAAGAAGGCCAATGGGATCCTGGGGTGTATTAGAAGGGGTGTGGTTAGTAGATCAAGAGAGGTCCTCCTCCCCCTCTACTCCGCCCTGGTGAGACTGCATCTGGAATATTGTGTCCAGTTTTGGGCCCCTCAGTTCAAGAGGGACAGGGAACTGCTTGAGAGAGTCCAGTGCAGAGCCACAAAGATGATTAAGGGAGTGGAGCATCTCCCTTATGAGGAAAGGCTGAGGGAGCTGGGTCTCTTTAGCTTGGAGAAGAGGAGACTGAGGGGTGACCTCATCAATGTTTATAAATATGTAAAGGGTGAATGTCAGGAGGATGGAGCCAGGCTCTTCTCCTTGACATCCAACGATAAGACAAGGGACAATGGGTACAAGCTGGAACATAGGAGGTTCCACTTAAATATGAGAAGAAACTTCCTCACAGTGAGGGTGACGGAGCACTGGAACAGGCTGCCCAGAGAGGTTGTGGAGTCTCCTTCTCTGGAGACTTTCAAAATCCACCTGGATGCGATCCTGTGTGACCCGATCTAGGTGTTCCTGCTCCGGCATAGGAATTGGACTAGATGATCTTTCAAGGTCCCTTCCAATCCCTAACATTCTGTGATTCTGTGAAAGGACCCACTTTGTGCAAAAACTCTACCAGCACAGTGTCCTGAGGCACTCCCAATCCTTGCAGGGCTGAAGCGCAACCATGCAGCCATGCTTCCCCCTCTGCCAGTGGCAGAACCAGGACAGGAGCCTCATCCAAGCACTGCCACCTTTGTGTTTGCCTGTTCATAGAATCACAAAATATCCCAAGTTGGAAGGGACCAACAAGGATCATTAAGTCCAACTCCTGGCTCCACACAAGACCACCCAAAAATCAAACCATGTGTCTGAGAGCGTTGTCCAAACAATTCTTGAATTCCAGCAGGTTTGGTGCCATGACCACTGCCCTGGGGAGCCTGTTCCAGTGCCCCACCACCCTCTCAGTGAAGAACCTTTTCCTAACACCCAGCCTGAACCTCCCCTGTCACAGCTCCATGCCATTCCCTCGGGTCCTGTCGCTGTCACCAGAGAGCAGAGATCAGCGCCTGCCCCTCCGCTCCCCTCGTGAGGAAGCTGCAGGCCGCCATGAGGCCTCCCCTCAGCCTCCTCTTCTCTGGGCTGAACAAAGCAAGGGACCTCAGCCACTCCTCATACGTCTTCCCCTCTAGGCCCTTCACCATCTTTGTAGCCCTTCTCTGGACACTCTCCAATAATTTCACGTCCTTTTTGTACTGTGNCGTTTTGCTCCGGCGGAGGCCCGCCGCGGCGCACCCCTGCAGGCTGCGACAGGACCCTCAAAAGCAGCCCCACGGCCGCACGCCGACATGGCGGCCACAGCCCCCCCTCCGCAACCGCCACACGCAGGCGCACGCGCCGTCCGCCACCAGCCGGGGGGGGAGGGGAGCCTTTCCTCGCCTGCGCACAGCCCCGCCCCCGGC
>VXAA01006334.1:169918-195096 GCA_013399115.1 Anseranas semipalmata | reverse complement strand
CGCGGGCGGCGGCGGCGGCGAGCCCGGGGGTCCCGTGGCCGTGGCGGTGATTATGCGGGGTCGGCCCCGGGCCCTGCGGCGGTCAGAGCCCTTCGTGCGGAGGCCGTCGCGCGGGCAGGGAGCGCTCTCCTTCGGGTGGTGTCCCCGCCGCCCCCCGCCTAGGCTGGAGTGAGCCGAGAGCCCGCTCCCCGGGAGCCCCGCCGCAGCCATGTATTTTCTCAGCGGCTGGCCCAGGAGGCTGCTGTGTCCTCTGGAGTCCCCGGAGCAACCTCTTCACATCCAGACGGACCCGCAGAGAGCTTTCTTCGCAGTGTTGTCCCCGTCTCAGCTAAGCATCTGGTACTGCAGAGTGAGTATCCTCCTGGTTGCCCTCAAACCCAGCTCTCCCGGCCGAAGAGCCCTCTCGTCTGTTAAGTGTTCCTTCCGTCCTGTTCAGAAAGGGTCGTAACATTAAGGACTGAAGCCTGCAGAATTCTTCAGTACGTGCGAGTCTCCCCTTGAATCGATGCCGTTAAGCCAAGGCGTTTACCGATAGCAATGTAGTGTTGTGAAAACATGTAAGACAAATCTGCTCGGAGTTAGCACCGGTTATTCACGAAAATTAGAATTCTAACCCACTTTTTTTAATTTTGACTTTAAATGGCACACAAGCTTAATGTAGGGGGTGCTCACAGTAATGCAGCTTTTGCAAATGTGCTCCATGTATTTTGTGTCCATATGTTCTGCGTTTTGTATGAGAGCACATAAACATGGCAAATGTGAAGCACATATTTTTATAAAGCAGATCTGCCTGTCACATTCTGTAATTATACAATTCAGAAATTCAATAACTTTTCTTTTTATAATTACACTTCAGATATTTTGTGACCATGAACATAAGAATTGACATGGCTTTTGAATGGAAGTTGCTGCTTTAGCAACACCCAGTTTGAGACTGTGTATAATTGATACCAAATGCTTTGCTTTAAATTAGCTTTGAATTAGTTTGGTAACAAAAAAATGCTATATGTCAATTTGATTTGGCGCAGTCCTATGAAACAGCGGGGATATTGACTTTAAATTTTGATGCTGGATCTTTTTAAATACTGCCTCTATCAATCTGGCTATAAATATCTCTGACTACAGATAATTTTTCAGAGTTCATCTCAGATTACAGAGAAAAGTAAAAATCCAATTTTAGAAAGCTGATACAGAAAGGTATCAAATGACAGTCATAGCCTTAAAATCTTGTTTTAAGTTATGCAGAGATTTCATCACTTTACCTTGTGTTGTGCTCTGCATGGCTGTTAATTAGTTCCTGGGTTGCTGCTGTGGTTGCTTTCTGTAACTTCAGCAAGCATCCAGTCGGGGAGTGGCAAACCAATAACTATGCTGTGTGAACATCATCGTGTGGCCTGCGGTCCCTTAGGCTCGTGGCATCTAGCATAGATAAAGTATACAGGCTTCTAGTTGTTAAACCTATAGTTGTAGTTGTCAACAAAGCAAAACCGATGGCCTTTTCTGGGAGAACACATAAATGGGGACAGGCTTGTAGAACGCTTCTGTAGATGTGTCCTGTTGTCTAGAAGGCAGTTCACTTTACGGTCCATTCCTGAGCACTACCTTCATTAACTTACAAGTTTGGACTTGTTTTGAAATGCTAGACTATGTGTAACTGGCAAGAGACGGAAGAGTTCACTTGTTGCAAAAAAGGCTGAGCAAAGTTACAGGTCATTAATAATTTCTCAACACCTTTTGGTTTCAGTATGTCATGGGTGTTTTTGAGGAGTGTGCTGACTTTGCCAGATTTGATCAGTAACTGAGTTTAGACTATGAAATGGGTTACAGTCTCACCACCTGTGTGGACGTCCAGCTATTAGCGATATCCTGTAAGACAAAGATTTCTGTTGAGAGCATTTACGGGAATCTTTTGTGTTATTGTTAAGCATATTGTAGTTTTGTTTTTGTTTTTTAAAGGTGAATCTTAAAGTCATATGTTGAACTTTTATGAAACTCACTAAAATCTTTACATTCTGGAAAATGTTATCATTTGTCAGAAAGTGTCCTCTTTGGAACAAGGCTAAGTTCTGGTCAGGTTGAACTAATTCACTACAGTGAAGTGGAAAAGCCTTCAGGCGAATGTCCCTGTTGAGACTTATTACTATGTCAAATATATATGAAAGGTTTCCTGTAAGAATAAGGTTATGAGGCTTGTGAAACTGTTTTGAGGTTTTTCAAGGACAGGGGCCCTTTGAAATACTTTCAGTCTTGTGAACTTACATTCAGTATTGTGTATTTTTCAAGTGAAGTGGTAATGTTTAAAGCTCCTTTTCATCTACTGTGTGTTAAGACCTAACACTGGGGAAAGTTTACCCCAAAGTGTGGTTTGTTTTCTGGTTTGGAAACCGTATAGGTTTTAAGGTTAGAAACTGGGTTAAGTGATGTGGGTAAAAACAGATGGAATTCTCTTGGTGTCTTTGAGCCAAAAAGTTCTAGACTATACAACTTGTTGTTTTGTAGGGAGAGATTGGATTGTGGATACAAAGACCACTAATGAGTGCTGAACTTACCTGACAGCATGTTGATACTGATAAAAGATTTTTGAGCATGCACCCCCAATATGTGTATATTTGCTTATGAACTATATGTGTTTAGTACTATACTTATTTGTATGTTATAAAACAAACACAAAATAGAAATTAAAAAATAATGGGATAAAGATGAAATAATACTTGATTTTTTTTTTTTTTTTTGTACAACTCATAAATAAAAATTAATTCTTGCTCCCTGGTGGATTGTCTGGCACATGCCCCAGTTTGGAGACAGCTGATCTAACTGGTTTTCTTCAGTATTTCGTAAGAAATTTATGGCTTAGGTACCTCAGAAGATTCGTTGACATTGAAAGCCAATAAAACTCTTTTCATTGACAGCATTCGAAAGCTTGTTGATGGTTTTTATTCTGCTAATGTTAAGTACTTGGGTGTTTGAAATGTGAAACTTCAATTCATGAAAGAAACTTCCTGAAATGCTAAAAAGAGGTAGTTAATTGACTTGGGTGCTAAAGGTGAGAGTTTCATGAGGCAGCTGTGCAATCTGAAGGGTCGTCATCTTTCCTGCTTAGACCTGTATTTTTGTGGCTAGTATTGGCTTTTATGGGCCTGTTCAGTTTGCTGAACAAATAGAAAACTGCTTTTTTCTGCTCATGGAGGGATCAAAGGAGCATTGTAGTTGGTTCACTGAAAGCGTTACTCCTTTGACAGCAGTGGCCTTTAATTTTAGATCAGTTTGTTTATCTCATGAAATAAGAACTTGAGGCAGTTTAGGGAATTCTAGATATTCACCCACAGGGCTGCAGAAACTGAGGGAAGATGCGTGCAACTGAAGAAGGAGATGTGATAGAGGCGTGGAGTTCCCCCTGTAAATGTTGGTGAGCAAAGTAAGTGGAACAAGAATAGTCTGATGGCGTAGTTGTACATATATAGTTCAGCATTTCCTTTCTTTAATCTTAACAGACTCATGGCAATGACAGTAATATGTACTGGCCCTGAATACTTAATGAAAACTATTGGAGATTGTTTGACTATCTGATATGACTCTGCCTGTCATAACCAGTTTTGCAAGCTCCTTGGAGTTAAAGTAGCTTGCTCAGCTATTCATTTTGAGGAAAGTTTCTTAACTACCTGGGTGTTTACCAATTTAGGATTTATATCTACCCTTGTTTTTAAACTTTTTTTTTTTTTTGTGATGATCTGACATTGAATGAGATCACCCAAGTGAACTATAAGCTTGTGGGAAAACATGTATGTCAGAATCCTAGATTGCTGAATAATCTGTATTTGTTCTGAATGCTGAATTAGTTTGTATTCAGGCAACTCTTCTAACGCACTCTTCATGTGCTTTTCAGTCTCTAACTGGTGCAGTGTTAGAATAGAGCTTGACACACGCTTGAAACAAATTGAACACAACAGGGAATTGTGCTTCCCTTAGAGAAATGCTCTCTCTAACCTGGAATTTTGGCACACTATAAAAGGAGTTATTTGTGACACCAGTGCTTATAGTTAATGTGATATGTGAATAAATAAATGGACAACTGATGTCTTGATAATGATGCACATGGTTGCATATTATGAATGATATGACACAGATGGCATCAGTGCAGACTTCCACCTCTTGCCTTTTCTGTTGTGTTTTTTTTTTTTTTCTATAGTAATTTAACCTCTGAGATGCTGACTTCTCAGAGATCCATCCAGTACTGGTCTGAGAAGGCTATTTCTATTTGTACTTCTGTAAGAGTAACAGTTGTGCTGTTGCTTCTATTATAAAGTTGTATTTATGATTATGTAATTAGAAAAAAAGAGAGAGAGAAATACCTATTAGACTGATGAGTTCGTCACGTGAAATGCGAAGTTCTTGTGTTAATATTCAGTATGTCTTTCCAGTTGTTTGGTTTATTCTGTATTAATATCAAATAGATGACCCTTCAAAGACATTGCAGAATTACTTGTTTGAAGAGAAGAACATCCTCAGTTGTGAGTTTCGACTTTCCAAGCAGTTGCACTTAAAGTTGTTTGCCAGCATAAGGTCGGAGATAAGCTAAGAGATTCTGTGAATCTGCTCTTCATCACAGAGTTCCATGTAATCCGAATTTAAGCACTTGATAATTCATGGGGCTGAGGAACAGCAAAGATCTATGGAATATGACCTTTCATATTGGCAATGTTTTTGAGCAGTAGGTTAGCTGAAAACTTTGACTTGCGAGAGGCAGTGGTTTGTCATCTGCTAGACAGTTCTGGTGCACTTTGTTTTTCACTCTTCCACAGCAGCTTATGTGAAGCACTTTACTGGAGTTGTGCGAGTTGTATTTCTTGGATGGATACTCTGTTACTCTGATACTACTTCTAAACTTTCCACTGCTTTTTAATATTGAATTCAAACAGTGATAGTTTTGTAATTAACACTACTTTTAGAAATTATTTTACCACTACCTATTACAAAATATCTGTTCATGCTCTATCTTTACGTCCTCTTTTTTTTTTTTTTTTCTAGTGGTCCTTACCAATGAATTTTCCTTTCTTATGCACGTATACTTTTCTCCATTTAATGTTTTATGACTTTATAAACCTACGAAGCTTCAACCTTAAAAGTGGAGCACAAGCCATCTAATGACAAAATACAATGCACAGTGTCACCAGCCCTTTGTTCTGTTGTGTTGCAGCCTGTCGCTTAGATTGTAAGCTCATCAGAACAGTGTATGTTTGATTTTTGTCTTGTGTCTACAGCCTAATACAGCGTCGGAAGATTTGTCTTATAAGACAAAATAGAACATCTGTGTTTTTGAAAGAAATTGCCTCCTGATTCTGAGTGAGATTAAATTTTGATGTCTAGAATACCAAATTGTTAGAAGATGAGAATATAAGGGTTTTGAGATTTATCTATGGCTGTCAGCTGCTGATACCATGGCATGCTCTCAGCACATGTAAGAATCATCTTCCTAGACATAGCAGTTGTGAGAAGACTGCTAGTCTTCCAGATAGTCAGTGTCTGACAGCAATAATTTAAATGCAAAATATTCTTCGTCAAGTAAACTAGCAGAAGGGAGTTGATGGAGTATCGAGGAGGAGAAAGAAGAGGAGGTATTAAGGGTTGTGTAATTTACTTGCATTTAAAATTCAAGTTCCTCTGGATTTATATTTACAATAAAAAGAGCCAAAAAAATGTGGTTCAGAGCTGAACATGTTGGCTGTGTATGGGCTACGCAAAACGTCCAGAACTTTGCAAAGTTCTTAGGTATTTGTGCAGAAATGATTGGATTCTGTGCAACTTTATCAGTATTTTTAAGAATTCGTGTAACTTTTTGCCATACATAAGCATTTGAGTGTAACTATATAAACTGCTTGACTGCGACATTGTTATCCTTGCCTAGGATACAGTATTGCTATTCATATTTAATACAGCTATAATAACAACTTTGTTTTGTGTAAAAAAATTATGAGTCTGCTGGTGTCTTACAGGTACATCTACAAGCCTGAGAGTGTTGCATCATATTTTTAATAATTTTTTGGGTGACTATAAATTGCAGTGTTCCTGTCTTGCTCTTTCTCTCTTTCCTTCTGGGTTCAAGTGAATTAGTGGTCAGAGAGGAACTAAAAATTAAGGAACACTAACAGGATTCAGTGTCTGAATCCATAGATGCTGTTAGGTGTTTAATTTTCAATCTTAGTCCAGTAGCTTTACATTGTATTTGCTGACCTACTTGACTTGTTAAATGTACTATATGCACAATTTGCCATTAGCCTGCAGCAGTCAAACCACAGACTCCAAATTAAGGAAAACTTACATTTTCATTATATTATACTCTGTCAAAACAAGCAATGACTGTACCTCTCTCCAGTTGGTTAATGTACCATTATATTTTAATGCTTTTCAACACCTCAATTAAGGCAAGCACTTGCTCCTGTGAGTGTTGCTGTTCAAGTCTGTGCTACTTGTGCTATTTAAAGACAGCCAGTTCAGAGCAACATTCACATCTCAGTTTAGGATTTAAATGTCTGCTCAGTGTGCATTCACATCACATATGGGGGAATGCTTGTGTTTGGATAAGTGAACCAGTAATATCCCATGTCTAGCTTGCTGAGAGAATTTGATGTAGGGTTTGTATGTCTTGATGGATCTCTTCATAAAAGCTACTTTCTATGATGCAATCTTAGGAGATTATTTACAGCTTAAAGAAAGGAGATGGGAAATACAGTATATTCTGTCAGGTAGAGTTAAATGAAACTATCAATTTAAAATTACTTTCACTATGTATTAGTTGTAGTATTGTTTTGTTTTGTTGTGATGTTGATGAAGAGTTCATATTTCTCAGTTGGAAGCCCAAAGGAATTCTTATTAAACAATTTTACAACAACTAATAATGAAACAAAAGTGAGTTTTAAAGTAGTTTGTTGAATTAGGTGTCTTTGCCTGTGAAGCTGGCTTGTTTTATACATTACTGTTTCATAAATCGTGTAGTTCCTCTATGAATGCTGTCATAATCTGACATCAGTAACTAAAAAAAAAAAATAACAAAGGAAGGATTTATTGAGAAGCATAAAGATTTCAGAGTATGAGACCTGTGGAAAGGGCTCATGTGAGAAAGGAGGCAAGGTAGATGAATGGTGGGTAAGAAAGGAAGGAGATGTTAACTGTGGGAACAAGAAGTTGTATTCTATTTCCCCCTTTTCAGTACTGGAACACGGCAGAATTTGTTTACTCTTTGTTGATGATATTACTATAGTCTTTTTAAGGTTGCCCTCCCCCCATCCTCTCCTCCATATTTGTTATCCTTTGAGCATCCACCCACACTGTTCTATTCATAAGTGAGTGTCGACTTCTGTTTTGGCTGACCTTATATTCCTTCCTGAGAGGCAAAACGTACTATATCAAAGTGCTAGATTTTCTCTGCAGCAGATTGTGAAATACCAGATATACTTCTCATCTATTTTGGGAAGCTTTTGCTACCCTTAAGTTGCAATATGAGTGAAAGAATTTTTTATTAGTTGCACAGAATGTCTTCAGTTCTTCCTTCCTTCCTTAAGATCCAAAGGTGTTTACTTTTGTTCTGTAGACAAATAATTTTTTTTGAACTGTTTTTATTTGCTAGGTCACTTCCTGTGTTTCTCGAAGCACCAGTTTCTCCAAAAGCTGTGTCTCTGCCATTAAAAGCTTAGTGAAAGCAGATTTTAAGCATTGTAAAGAAGGAGAATCAATGGCTTGACTTATTTGAGACTGTTTCACTACAGTTGCACTTAACTAGATTTCTTTACAGTTTTCAATAGTTGGTGCAGAAGAGTGAAGAAGAAAAAAAACGCATCAAGTTTTCATGAAGCTGAGGTAGGGTGTTGGTTATCCCAACAGAAACAAATGCTAAAATTTAGGAAAAATTCTGTGAAATGGAATCTAGATATCTACTGCTTCTGTACAGGCTATGACTTAATTATCTAAAACTAACCAGAGAAAGGTATTGTAATAACTAGACCCTTCTGTTTTTTAAAAACATGTTTTGAATGGCTTGTTTTACTTAAGGCAAGTAGTTAAAGTTAGGCTGATAGAATCCTCTTTATAGAACATAATTCTGTGATCTTATACCTATAGGGTCACTTTTTTGGTGATGACTTCAGATGTAAAATGTCTATTTCTATTTCTCCTGCGTGAACAGAGCCAGAGAGCAGGTTGCCTTCTAGCTGGGCTGTAAACCTATGGAGTGAAAGTTTGTCAGGGGTTTTTCTCACGCAGGAGATCATAGTTTTGAGTTTCTGGATTTATTCTGGAAATAAATTGCATTAGAGAAATATTTATGGTTTAACCATTAGCTAGGTAGATTTTCTGACCTATTGAATTAGAAATGGATCTGTTTGCTAGTAAGAAAAGAAGCTACTGAAACTGCAAAAAGGTCAAAAATGATTGCATGTACTCTTAATGGTAGTTCCTTTAGTCTTCATCTGTAAAACACAAAATCTAGATGATGTCTAGTCTAGACATCAATTTTGTATGAATTTTACAGCTGCTATGTATGCAGAATGTTCTTCCAGATTCTGAGGTATAATAGCAGCTTTCTCACGAATAAATGTCACAAGAACATTACAGTATAAATACTGTCATTATGTTCAGTAAAAGTAGGAATATAGAAAATTGTTGTGCATTAATGAGGTTCTAAAACATTTTTTGCCTGCTGCTAAAATGCTTGAAGTACAGGAGTGCTTTAAGGTTGGTCTCAGAATCACTAGAGCAGATTACCATGATTGTACTCTCACAAGGCACTTTAAGGCATTTGACCTGGGTCTAAGTCAAGCAGTCAAGGCTATGTAGTTCACAAGAACAATCAAGAAAATTCTCTTAAGAGTGATCTATTTAATGTTAGTTTACTTGATTTGCAAGTAGCTGCAAAAGAAGCCATCTGAACTGAAAAAAGACGGTGTAAATTAAAGATTAGTTTGCTTGTACTTTCCAGTACAAATACTGAACTTTATTTTTGGTAATTCAGTTCCTTGTGGATGTGAAACTTAAGTAATAGTACTGTTTACAGAACACGGAGTCATACTATGAATTTACCAAGGCTGACTGCCTATGTGACGTTAATTAAACTCCTTATTTATATGCATGGTGAAAGTATTTGATTACTTGATTTCATACCGATTTGTTTGTAGCTCTGCTTTTTCTTAAGGGAAACTGAAGCAACAGGTTCCAAATGTGATGGTAGTCGGTACTCACCTAATTCTGGGTTATGGTGCAGACACCCGTGTGATTTCTGGGTAGAATTAATGTTTTTAGATTTGTTGTGTCATTTGCCATTTGAGCTAGTAGACTAAGAACAATAGTAAACTGCCATCACCTCTGGACATCATGGCGCATGATGAGCTTTGCCAAATGGGTCTATGATTTCTTTCAGCAAAAAGTGTTTACTTCTCAGCCTTTTCTTTCCCTTCCAGCAGCTGGAGAAGAGTACCTTTTGGTACAGAGTTTGCTGCTACAGCTCTGAAGAAAAATCATATGGTTAGGGAAAGTATCTATTGCAATGATGAGGGGAAGCTTCTTTTACAAAAAGAAAACCGTGTCTTGTTTAATTTAGCTGAAGCTGAGGAAGTATAGTGTGATCTGATGTATATGCACATATTTCACAGAATCACAGAATCGTTCAGGTTGGAAGAGACCTCCAAGATCACCTAGTCCAACCTCTGACCTAACTCTAACAAGGCCCACACTAAACCATATCTCTAAGCTCAACATCTAAACGTCTTTTATTTCTCTGCTCCCCTCCTTCCCAGTGGTGGAAGGTAGCAGACAGGGGAATACCTATCTAAGCTGAAAGCTATTATTGGTTCAAGAGCATGAAAGCACAAACAGATCTCAAATATATTTCTGGAGGAAGAATGTTTCTAAGCCGGGAGCAAGAAAGGGTAGCCTTCTGTTGGCTTCTGTTTATGTCACAGCTCTAAACTGTTTTCAAGAAAGGGAATGAAGACTTGGTGCCTTTGGTAGCTTTGTCTGGGCCTCATGACCTCAAAGCTTTTCTCCATTCCTGGAAAGAAAGGTGCTAATTGTGCATCTGATATGTAAAATCTCTTCAGTGAACCATAGGGGTGTTTTTTCTGCATAATTTCTGGCAACCTTTTCTTGAAGACATATAAAACAGATATCTGGTTATCACTCTATTTAATACAGTGGTCCATCTATTTAATAGAAACAATACAGATAGATTGTACAAAATCCCCTACATAGAATATTTAATCTTAGCTAATTTGACAGTCCTTTTCATTATTAGAACCTATTAGAGATGCTTTTGTTCATCTTAAGCATCAGTTACCTTTTGTCTAACTTGAATCTACTTCTGTATTCTGTAATGACTCTTTTCTGGGCAAATGAAGTATTTTATTCAAGTGTCCTTTATTTGAAAGAGTGTGATTAGAAATGACAGTGTGGTGGGAGTTCAGCATAAACTCTTTAAAAGCACAATTGTGTTATGCGTTGTCAAATACTTACTAATTTTTTAACCTCCTTTTTCAAGAGAAACATGTTGTTGTCAAGGAAACATAGCTGTTTACAGTTCCTTCTAGACATAAGATATAATTATTATTGTGTTGCTTTTTTTTTTTTCTTTCAGCCCAGTGTATTAATCGTGAGCTACAAAGAACTATCAAAAGCAGCTTCCCAGTTTGGACCTTACAAACAAGCAGAATGGAGGCCTGACAGCACCATGATAGCTGTTTCAGTAAGTAGGGTTTTTGTGTTTTTATTGTGGTTAAACTGTTGTAAAGAGAGTTTTGTTGTCCAGTTTCCTTGCAGAAGTTTGTAGACTGTATATACATTTAACTGATACTTATTGTGTTTAAATATATAATAGTATGTGTTTTTTTGGATGATAGAAGCTTTCTTAAGTTACTTTAGTACTTTTTTTTTTTTCCCTGAGGAATGAACTGCATTTTTTTGTATTCAGATAATGTTTAATATATTCACTAGGACTAATGCAGCATCTCATTGTTTTAGTAACCTGATCATGAAGAATAAGGGAATTTAAAGATGTGTGAATGAAAGAAATAACTAAGGAGTTAGGTGACATAAGCACGTGTAGCTTGATAAATAGCATTTACAGATATTTCAGAAAGATGGATCTTAAGTGGATGAAAATGTGGATAGAAAGATGAACTCTTGTCTTGCATATGGAAATAATATATTTAGTTCACTGAACTGTTGTGAGCACAGCACTAGCTATGAAACATGACTATTTCAGCTCCAGTATATAGGAGTAAATTTGAGGTGCAAGGTAGACACAGCAAAGACAGGAGCAGGGATTTTAGAATACAGTATGAATCTCTTGTGAGTTTTGGCCAGATCTTCTGTTAAAATCAAGTCTTAAGTTTAGGTGTGTTTCTTTTCATAGCTTTTTAAATCAAGGCTATTGTATCTGAGAATTTCTTGTGAAAAGGTGCAGAAGACTGAAATCATTAAAATTGCCCATTGAAAGTTGGGAATGTGGAATTACAAATTGTATAGTAACTAATGTAATTGTTTGGTGCAGTGACTTCATCTCCTGAATAAACCATCTTTTGTACTTAAAATGATGCCTGTGGTGTCTGGTAATTTTTAAATCAATTGGGCATTGTTATAGTGGAAAATACCAGATGGTTTATGGAATAGTTTCTGCCTCTACCGTTATCTTCATGACTTTAAATCAACTAAACTTCTGGTGATCCCATTTTTGTATATGTAATGCTGGGGTAGACTTTTCTCAGTAGTTGGTTAACAATGTTTAAATTGCCTAGAAGGATCCTAGAAGGATGAAACCACTGCAGGAAAATATTTCTATTAGTGTCAGATTATGTCTTCAGATCGTAAATGCTAATAGTTACCTGCAAAGGCAAAAAGGAGAATTCTGTAACATTTACCACGAATAAACAAAATATTCTTTGATTTTATAACACAGAATATAATCACAAATAAACTACTCATTTCAATTACACCTTCATGCAGGAATTCAGAAGAGATTTAGATTGTTACTTTGAATTAGTTTGCATATTATTTTTTTCTGTGATATTGGGATCCATTCAGACTGGCTTTGTTTTTTTTTTTTTTGCCCATTCAGTTACTGTACTTTCAAGTTTTTCTCCAGCTAAAAGCATAGTGTTCTTTTCTGCAGATGGCATTAGATTGTGAATGCCCATACCTTAAAGTCTCAGTTTGTGAACTTAAGTTTCACAAAATAAAATTCAAAACGGTCAGGTTACAAAATAATAAGTGTCATGACTTTTCTAATATTTTTCATGTTTCTCATGCTAATACTGCATTTCCTGGGTGTATATATACAAATAATGTACTCAAATGTATTTGTTATGCTAGTTATAACACCAGGTTGGAATGCAAGTTTTTTTCATAAGCTGTTGAAACATATATGAGGTTTAATTTGAAACAGATAAGACCACATTTACAAATAGTGGTATTTTTGTTATAGAGAGACAGCATGAGAAAGGCAGTTTTGGGGGCCTTAATGAAGAACGTGTTTCTGCTGATGCGTGGTAATCTTGTCCCCAAGTAAAACTATGAACTTCTTTCCAAGAGAAAAAGCGTTGTTTCCCTTCTTTGTGACTTTTCCTTAAGGAGGATACTAATGAGTACAAATGAAGGAGCTAATAGCAAGGCTAGCTAATAATTAAAAAAAATATTTTGTACTTCTACTTTTGCTGAAGTTATTACTGCAGTCCTATGCCATAGCTAAAAATGTTAATTTGAAAGGTCTTAAGTGATTTAGTTTTTTACCTGTTGTTACCTGTGCCCTTGAATTTCTTGATTGTAGTTGTATGCAATAATAAAACTGTTGTACTTTGTTTTTCAAAAGGTGAACAAAAGTCTTTGTATGTTCCTAGCAAATGTACCACCTGGCCGATACTTTTTTTTAAATGACATAATGATGGGCAGGGGATTTGGGAGTCTGGAGCAGTGATCTACAGTGCTTTTTTCTTTTTTACTGCCCGAGTGTTCAGAGAATCTCTGAGGAAAAAAAAAATTACTTCATAGCATATGTTGTGAGGTAATTATTGTTTGTACTGAAGGCAAACTTTGATCTAACATGTAAGGCTTTATAAAATATCTCAGGTAGCTTTAATGGTATGCAGTTAAACAAGCTTAAGCAGTTCTCACACCGTCATCATCCTCTAGAAATTCTAGCTTCTTTTACTACTAGGATCTTCTAGTGCTAAGCTGTTAGCACATTTTTAAACTGACTATCTTGCTTTGGACTATCACATATTCACTATCACCATTCATATACTGTTTATTTTGGTAGAGTTTGATCCTAGTCACTTTCTAAACTGATCTTTTTTTTTTTTTTTTCTCCTGATATTTTGCAGTTTCTTCTCTCATCTTGCTGTATTTGGAATCCTTCTAGTGTTACTCTGTCTAGTACATACACCCATGGTAGCTAATTCTGCTACTTAAATTTGTGAATTGGATCAAGACACTTCAATGTAGAGAAAAATACCAGGCATTTTAGTCCTTCCCCTGGTGTGGGCGGTCCTCTGATACAGGCTACTCTTCCGGGTCCATTCCCATAGCAGAGCTTTATTAAATGCCATTGCACATGAGAAACCATGTAGTGAAATCTCTTGCAAGGCACCGAATGCTTATACCTTGACTATCAGAAATGAGAAAGATTGTATTCATCGGATAGTTTTTTTACATTGCTTTAGAAATGTCTGTGCTGCAATGAAACTTACAAAAGTAACTATCACTGTCATCTGTTCCCTAATCAGTTTGCAACAAGTGTATGGTTGAATGCTTCTGCATTTCAGCCAGCTATTCATGGAATTCAAGGTTCTATCTAGAAATGAACCTGTAACAATAGCAAGCTGTGCTTTGAATAGGATTCAGCTAGGCCCTTTGTACCTTAATATCGGTATAAAGATTACTTCACAGTATTGTTTTACTTTTCCTTCCAGTATAAGGTAACCTAAAGGTTAAATAATTAATGATGTAATGGAAAGAACTTGTAAAGATGCTAGAAATGAGCAGGTTTCTTTACTGCGCACTGCTTGAACATGATATTACTGCACATGAAAAAAGCTTCCATTTATTTTCAGCCTGTCTTAAGATCATCATTATTGTTTTAGTTTGAGTTTTATATAAGAAAGATATTTGCTTTGAATGAAAATAATTGTGTTTTAAGTACACTCTTGGACTTTTATGAAGCTGAAACACACATTTCTTTCACAATAAAGCAAAATATTTGAATGGGGAAAAAACATGGCTTCTGTGAACTGATAAACTAAGCTAACAAGTGTTGCTCTTTCCTTTATTCACGGAAAAGGAAAACAACCTTGCAAAGCAACTTGAAACCATTCATTTCAGTGCTTCTTGTCTTTAGTAATAGTGCTTTAGGTACGTGCCCAGCCCGTATTAAAATGTTTGTATAAAAATACTGTTTAACTGAAATGTGTGTGCCAGTTTGCCTGAAGGATAAATTAGTGCTTTTAAACAACTCTTACTTCTTAATTTTGAACAACTAACCTTACTGGTCTTCCTATCTTCCTATCTTGTGCTTATACAAACACTGGATCAGCTTTTACTCATGACTGGAACATCTGATAATTAAATGATCTGCATTTGTTCTCTGAATAGCACTGTAGTTTAAAGTCAGTCTTCCAGCATAACAGAATATGACTTGGTATTGGATTATAGTGGAATTATTTTTCAGGCACTGGAAGATTTTAAAAAGGTGTTACAGTATCTAAAGATACTGGGTGACATGAGGATTTTTCAAAACCTACCTGGATGACTAACTATGAGAGGCAGTGCCTAGCTTCTTTGCAGTCTGTAGTGTCCATATGTGTTCAAGTGCCTGGAGGTCTTGCTCTGAAGGCCTGCTACGTTCTACTAGATGCTTTCTGCATTCGTTTTCTCCTTTGTGAAAGCACAATTCATTCTCTCCTATTCAAAGCACAAATTGCTATTGTTACAGGTTCATTTCTCCTTGTGGGAATTAGGTGCCCTGGTTCTGAGTATCTGATACAGCTGACTATTTTTATGTATTTAAATCTATATGAATCAGAGGAAAATCTCTGCTGGACGTGTACATCAACAGCATTTTTTCATGTTTTCTCTCTGCTCTGAGTGATCTATTCAGTGGATTTTAAGAGGTAGTATGGATTTTACCTAGAATGAATTTCAAAGTACCATTTTTAAATGTCTGAAAGTTGATATGAGTGTATATTTGTGCTCAATATATACGGGACATGTAGAAATGAAAAGAATCTGTATAGACTTTACTCATGCATCTAAACCAGATGTATATTTTATCAGTATTTCTCTTTCAGACTGCAAATGGATACATCTTATTTTTTGAAATCCCATCAGCAAGAGACAAGTATCTTTATGAGCCAATGTATCCCAAGTAAGTATTTTAAACTTTCTTTGCATCCCCCCAGTGTGGAAAAATACAACCAGATAACTCCTAGGCAGATTATATGATTAAAAACATTTTCTTCCATTGTGTGTGTTAAACATTGATGAGTATATGGAGCATAATTCTTGTGAGTTATAGTCACTTCAGACAAGAAGCTGGTCTAATTGGTTTGCTGTGCACTGGTAAGATTCCTTAGGTCCATTTTATGAGCTCTCAAAATTCTAAATATCAGGGTTGAAATTGCCTAATTTTGTAATTGATTTAAGGCAGTCTATTGAATTCCTGATCTGTCACAAGCTTTAGTTACTTTAGAGTAGTTCAGTTAAATAGATCATGTTTCTTAGGAATTACTAGGGTACAAGTTTTAAGATTCCATTCTCCCTCCAACTTTGTAATAATTTAGAGATTTTTGAAATGAATAGGGAAGGAATTCTCAATATTTTGGGAAGAATATGAACTGCTCTTAGTTAGAATATACAAATCTTTTAGCTGTTATGTGTGATGTTGTTGTTATGATCTTATTTTCCTTAGTGTGAACCACATAATACATTTTCTGTGTTGTAATGTGACTGTACGTTGGATGTGTTTGTGTTTGACTTCATTGACTTCTAATATGATTTGGCAAAATTGGAAAATATTTAGGAGAAATTAAAACCTTAAGGGGTGTATTTACGTGTCTTTGTATTGTGTCTCTTGTTTATATAGGCGGAATCTGTAGTCATTGATTGGATCGAATTTGTCCACAGGAATAATAAAATGCTTGTGATTTCTCATTGGCTAGAAATGACTTATGATATATGTGTGTTTTCATATTTATAGAACAAGTTAAAACAAAGTTGATGGGTAGATGTCTGCAAGTGGAGACTTGTGAGGAATATTGGATAATTCTTGGATGATGGACTCATTGGATGATGTCACATAAGAGGAAAACATTTAAAACGTGACTGTTAAATCATGAACATCTAAAATTTTAATCTTTATGAAGATCCAAATTTTTTTAATCTCAATTAATTTACAGGTATTTATAGGAAGAAATTACTTAGCAGCTAGTAGATGATTTCAAACTGAATTAATTCTTGCTTCATCAAGTGGAAAATTGTGTGTGTGACACTACTATAAGGCATTTTTTGCCTTTGAAATAGCCCTCAAAGCTCTGGAATTAAGTGAAATTTACTGTTGCAACAGAACTGTTTTCCAAAAACTTAAGACTAATATAGATGAGTTATATTACATTACTTGCCTTTTCTGAGACCTGAGTAGGTCAAATTTTCACACTGACTTTTCACATCCGACTTACGGTCATCAGAAAAAAAGAAGGAAAAAAAAAGTAGATAAATTGCTAAAAACCTGTTGAAATGAATAAAGGAGTAGTATATCTACAGCTGCACATAACACAAAAGACTAAATAATATTTTATGTTATGCTCTTCTATTGGGAATGTAATTTTTAGTTGGTAAAATCTGAATCTAAATGGAAGTATATATAAAATATGCAGAAAGAGTGAAAGAAATTTTGGAAAGTTTTAGACATGCCACATGAAGGAGGGTTTCAAAATATCTGTGAAGCAGTCAATGACTAACTAGTTTAACTTTCATATAAAAATATCGGTGAGTGATTTGTGTTGTCAGCCTGAAAGTGTATATTTTATGAAAAACTATTTATTAGCTGAGCTGTGTGTTGAATGGCAATATATTAAAGATATATTTATCTAGCCAAAAAGATATAAGGCTTTTTTCTGTGGATGAAAAGGACAAGGTGAATGTCCCTGGAGTGTTTATGGTGGGTTGCTCACAATCTTCTAAGACTAATGCATGGACTTAACTTTAAGAAGATGAGTGATCTCACTGAACTTACTGGGATTACTAGTCTGTCTATATTTAGCTCTCAATTTTGAAAATCTGCATAAAATTACTACTGTTCTGGTTATATTAATCAAAAGAAAGACACAAACCCAATAACATTTGTGTGTAAATTATGTCTGCTGTGATTAACTTAAAATTGTTCTATAAACTTTTATGATGGTTATGATGGAATTTATAGTTTCTCCTTTGTAGATAAAATATTAAACAAAGAAACCAAGGGGAAAAAAAAAAAAAAAGAAACAGACTAACAAAACCAAAAGCTCAGAACTGAAACTTTAACTTTCTTTTGGGATGTTTTTTTTTTTTTTTTTTTTTCCCAAAGAGGAGATTATTTCACTGAAATACTGAATTTTGTTTCTACTGGACCTGAACAGTACAACAAATGCATTCTGTTAACTTTGAAACCATAGAAAAATCATTCTAAGGCCTCATATGTGACCTGCATTGTGCTTTAAAGGGGCCATCTTACTGTTTTCTCCCACTGTAGCAGCATCTTCTTGGCTCCTTCCTTTATGTTGGCGGTAGTCATTATGCAGCTGTGCCTTGAGGCAAGCCAGGTTGCTGACCCAATGGGGAAACTAAACCTGCCTCTCTCCCTTCTTTACCTCCCCCAGATTCTAGTGGCTTAGCTTGCAAGCCCTCGTATAATATAATGGAAGACTGGTATTAGAAATTGGTGACCTTGAAGTAGCAATGAGTGCTAGGAAGCAATTGTGACAGCTTTATGTTTTTTAGCAGGATTGGGAAGTTCGGGAACATGGACCAGTGATACCTGTGTGATGGTTCTCTTTAGTTCATGATAAAGGAATTGCCTGTGACATTTTAGCCCTAATACAGATACTGTTTCTGACTTGTCAGGCTGTGTCTTATGCAGTTACTTACCTGTTATCTGTGAGTGGAAGGGTGGTGATTTTTGCAGAGTATAAGGAAGATTTAAGGCTGACCTTGTATTATGGGTATGGTAGTACAGTGTCTTATCAGCTGCTGGAAACAAGTCATTAGAAACAGTGAAATGGATGGAAAACAGGTTCAATTGTAGGTCTATGCACTTTGCAGATCTGAGGTAAAGTTTTGTTGTTGTTTGTTTTTTGTTTTTGTTTTTTCTTCTCTACCATTCTCTTCGTTCACCTCCACAACATACCAGAAAGTTAAGAGATGTTATAGAATATTATCAGTTTTCTTTTGTTTCCAGCTAATGGGTGCACTTATGTCAGTGCTTTTAAAAGTCGGACTTGCTCTAGTTCTTAAAATTCTGAATAAGGATCCGCTTAGTGTTGATGATCTGTCCATATCTACTAACTTCCTGTAAACAGAATGAGGCCAGTTCTCCAGTATCCTTTCTTTAAATAATAATGCCCAGTTCTGACTGAGTCATAAAGAGTAAACATCATGACTTAAAAATAAGATAAAATAAAAGGAAAACTCTCTTAATACACCTTCAGCTTGAAAAGAACTCTTAAGTGCTGCAGGTAAACAAAGTGAGATTGTGATGCACTGGGAATGAACACCAGCAGCATCCTTAATGCTGCACCAGAATCCTGAAGCAAGACTTTTTTGTTTAATCAGTAAATGAAGCTGAGCTTGTGATTACATTTGATCCCGTACAGATGAAAAAACTAAGAAAGGTTGTGTTTAAATTCTTCTATTGGCTTAGCTCTCATATAAATAAAACGTACATATTTTACTGTAGGTAAATAAAGCATGTCAGAAAAACAGGTGATAAGGTATATGATAAAGAGCTACTTTCTTGACTTCAGTTCTTTTTGCATTCCTCTGTTTTAGGGCATTCGTAGGTGCAGTAAAGTTACAGCTTTATAAAGCATTAGTATTTTTGAAACAATTGCTTTAGAATTTGCTCAATAATTGAAATGTCCAAATAATGGTTTAGCATTCATTTGAGGAAATGGACCAAAAAAGTCGCTGAAAATAAAAATCACTTCTCTTTTATCCTTATGGGAGAGGGATACAATCCTTCTGTTTTAAAATTGTTTTTACATAAAATTGTTACTGTATATGTCTGTTGAGCAAGATGATCCAGAAGAGCTTGCCTGTTATTTGAACTGTTAACAGAACTATTCCAGCATGCAATTATTGTGTAAACCATAATGCCCCCCTCCCCCCCCCCAAAAAAAAAACTGCATAGGAAGTAGTGGGAAGTGACAGAAACACTTCTGCTGCTTATATCTCAATAGGCATTGCAGTATATCTTATTACGGTACTTTTTTTTTTGTTAGGGCCAAGTCTCTCTTCCAGTCTAATCAATGCAGATTTAGTAGAAGAGCTAAAGTGTGAACTGGGGCTAGAAATCTCTTTGTGTTTGAATGCAAGAGTCTCTGCCTTCCCGTATCTTTTAGCCATGTAAAATAACCAGATTTTGGAAAGTAAGTCTGGGGAGAAACCCCCCCTCCTTCCTCACTACTGTGTGTTTAAAACCAGACAGGAATTGGAGTCTAGGAAAATTGATTTCCTGTTGAGAAATGCTCATCTGGCATGACTTCCTCCTTTTCTTATCAACCTATTGTAATGGTCTTTATATTCTGAAATTTGGTGTTTTAATGGAATTGCTGGAACTCAAGATTAGAGAAATTTGCAGCTGGAGCCTACAAAACCTTCTAAGTTTGTGCTATCAATATCTGAGGGCATAGCTCTTAGGAAATTGGGAATTCATGAAATACTTTAAGTGGAGTGAGTGAACAATTCTTTTTAAATTCTAGGTATTTTATACCTTTACAAAGTTTAATTGGTTTCAAATGTACTGAAGTAGATATTGTAAGAGTTAAGGAACTGACCTGTTCATCATTATGCACATTTTATATAAAAGCTAAAATTAGTTTAATGTGATAAAGTTAATGCTTATATCATAAGTACAGCATTGTGCTATGAATTCTGAGTATTTTTTCCAGATGAGAAAGGAAGCTTTTTACGTTTCAGCTGGATTCACTTGATAGTGGTGGTAGTTTGTTGTTTTGGGTTTGTTGTTTTGTATGTCAAATTCTAAAATTTTAGGAATGTTATGATTTGAGATTGTTCTGCTAAGGAAATATTTCTGGCTCTGTTGATATTTGGCTAGCGCTTGCTAGTCTGTTCTTGGAGTGAAAGCTTAGTGAAAACCTAAAGTGTCCTGCTTAATTTGTTAGACTGAAAACAGATAAAATACAGTCATTGTTTTTTAAATTGAGCCAGAATAGTCTGCAGATCTGTTCCAGCTCTTAAAAACTTTGCTCCAGTTCGTAGCAGACTTGGAAGAGAATCAGTATTGGCCATTAGCCCACATTCTGGGATACATCCCTGCAGTGAACACAAGTACAAAGTCCTGCATCAATTAGTTCAATCTAATTTTACCACCATATTACTAAAATTACAACAAAATATAACACAAAGAATATGTATGTATAAGATAATAGAGCAGTAAGTATGTTTAATTTTAACATGTGATACACTTAAGAAAAGTGGCAGTGCACACAAGCAAATTTGTAACATTATAAGCTGTGGCAAGGTATGGTAATATTTTTTGAGGAGTTCCCAAAGGAATTTGTACAGCTATTGTACAAATTGTTTTGCAAGGAAGAGGTGTGCAAAACCATCACAGTAGAGGCTTCCCTGTACTGAATTGTTAATTATTTCTGTTTAGAATTTTGGCAGAGATTGATGTAAGATTTGTCACTGAAGAGACAGTGTGCAGCCACTTAATCAGAAGAATATTCTTGTATTCTTGTCGTTTTAAAAAAAAAAAAAAAAAAAAGAGAAAACTTTGCATGGCTAATAAGCTACGCTTGATAATCCTGAAGTGGAGCCTTTAGGGGGCTGGGGAGGCGGGAGGGGCGTCACTTTAGAATCAGGCTTGAATGTTTTAGACTTACCTGAAGATTCTTTAAAAATGGATGTTGTGTTCTAACCAACATGGGCACATGAACAAGTTAGTGTTCATACACCAGTCTACATTGTTGTGTTGTTGCTTATGTGTCTGGTTAGAGTATTCGTGTCCTACTCTTTTTGGCATTTTTCAAAGCTTTTTCCTTTACTATAACAAGTCTGTTTATAGGTGCCATGAATTACCTCATCTGTTGGGGATTTTTTTTCCTGATTCAGTGGACTTAAGATTAGAGTGTACAAATGTTTTGAACTTTAAACTTTGCAAGGGTAACTGATGAGGTGCACAGTTAATTAACTTATTAAATAATTTTTCTTGGGAATTAAGCTTGTGCTAAAACTTAAGTGTGTTTTTTCCCTGTTAAAACAACAAAGGTGGTTTTGGCATTGCTTGGATAATGTATATTTAAAACTAGATTAGTTGCAGAATTTTTATTAAACATTATGGCACTTACTAGCCCAGGATGTTGTTCAGGAGGTTTAAAATGTCATCAAGAAATCTTTGAAACTGGAATAATTTATTAAACCATTTCACTTTTTAAAATGAATAGTTGATTAATATTCTATCTAGTTGTTGTTATTATCAAACCACAGAAATCTATTATTACTCACTTTGGTAGAAAAGGCTGTACGGAGAATTACTTCTCAAAACCCTTCCTCATTCTATATAGTTGTTTACATATTCTCTCTTTAAAGCTTTGATTGTCCAGCTTTTGCTAATCTGTGTGCATATAGCTATGGATTAAGCCAGATAAATTTCATCTTCTGGTGGCGGGCTGCAGTATTTGGTGGAGATATGTAGGTTTAGAGTTTGGAAGATTAATAAAGTTGTGTGGAAATCAAAGCTCATAGTGCAACTTTCTTTTTTGTTGGTTTCACTAATTTCAGAACTGTTCATAAAAAGCATGGTAGACGGTGACTTGTTAGTAAAGAATCACGTTTAGAGGTGATGATACAGTCTTTGAATAGAGTAGAAAAAAGTTAACTCATTGGCTGTACAGTTCCCTAAATGAAGTCTTCACACAAACCATTTAAAAACTCTTAATAAACACTGTGTAATTGTGCTAATGTAACAATAATCAGTGGTGTCAGCTTTTATGTCTTCAAGGAGAGCATCTCATACCTCTTGGTGATATAAATTCATTTGGAAACATTGTTTGGCCTGTTTTTCTCAGATGTAATAGCTGAAACATGAAGGTATTTTTTAAAAACATGTTACTGAAGAAACCATTTTAGCAACAGCAATGAAGAATTTAATAGGTATAAAACTAGTATAAGAGTATTTTACCTTATTTGTATCAGTTATTTGTTCTAAGGATATTTACTACTGAACCAGTCTGGAATTTTTAATATGTTTTTCAGTAAAGTGTGTCCATTATTTCCCAAGCAGCTGTGTTTTAAATAGTGGGAACTGATGATCTTGTGTTTGGGTGGTTGTTGTTGTTTATTTGTTTTTGTTGTTGTTTTTCGAACTGTTCTCCATTTTCTCATCATTGCATCCTATTTTGAACTTACAGTTTTTTCTTCTAACAAAGTGTTACTTACAGAGCCAGTTCTTTCCCCCCTGCAAGAAGATCAAATAAATACAAAAGGTTATGACATCATGCTAAGAATTTTAGCAGTTCAGTTATTTATAGGCTCCTCTTTAATTTTGGGGAAGTCAAATTACAAATGAATAGCAGCAGAAAGTTAATGTGGGAAAAGCTTAGAAAATCAGAGTTATGGAAAAGAGGGAATTATATTTACGATTCCTCTTTACCTTTATTTAAAAGGTGATTCATGAGCTTCAGAAACTTAGATCTTCAACATCTTAGCCATTTTGTTAAACCATATAGTGCTATGTTTTCTGTGAATAAGCATATTGTGTACGATATGAAATACAGAACAGGGAATGAACATATTTATTTAAAAACTACACCTTGATTTTCAATTCAAGATCTGAAACATCCCTAAAAGCTTTGTATTCTATCTTAAAAAAAGAAAAAAGAAAACAATGCCTGGCATTCCTACTCTTTCCATGTATATTTTTTTTTCTCTTGGATCACGGATGCAGTGGGAGATTCTTACCACTCAGAATTGAGATTAGACTTATTCAAAGGTTTAGTTATATTAACAAATGTGGCCTTCATCTTTAAAATCAATGAATGAAGTATCAAAACATGGGGTTTTGACAAGCCTTCAGCAAGGGAATTAAGACTGAACTCTGAAAATAAGGGACAGACAAAAGATTTTTCAATTTACAATTTCCTCCCTGTTGTTTCATGCACAAACTCATTAACTTCATGAATGTGTTTTTACATATGTACTGAAGTAAGAATAGAAGTGAAATAATTACGTTTGTTTCAACATGCAGCTAGTTGGTCACTGGGACGTGTCCATGCCTCTCAATTCTTGTGCAAAAGAGTTACTTAAAATTTGCCTGCAACCGTAGCAGATGCTGATGTGGCAACGCAGACCAAACATTCTTTCCTGCTTTCATCAGCAGAGCACATTCTTCATTTAAAGGTCAAAGTAGCTTAACTAGTAAGGCTGACTCATGCAGATGTGGACTGCATGAACACAGCGTACTTTGGATTGTGCACCCTTGCACCCATAGTAAGGGTTTGGTTTGAATTGATGAATTTGACATAATCATAGGTAATGAATTAAAATACTGACATTTTTGAGTCTCAATCCTGACAATAGTGGCTCAGTGGAAAAAGACATCCTCTGCAACTAGTAACAAATTTGCTGAAACTAGCTCATGAAACTGAAAACATTCAAATACTCTTACAAACTATTTTTATCAAAGATCTTTGAAGAAAAAGGAGCCTTCCCATATGGAAATTTCTCTTCCAGCAAGAAATGTCTTTTAAACTGTGTGTTACCATTCTGGCTTTATATTTTGTGCACTGCAAAAACAGTGTTTGTACTTCATTATGTACCTCAGTGAATTACAAGAGTCATGTTACACAGTGTGTTACATATACGTAACAGTAATACCTATACATTACACAAACCTTTTCTCTCAGGTTTTATTTTGTTACAAGATTCAGTTGTACCACTGATTTTTGATAAGCTGCAGTCCTTCTGTTTTGCCTGGGAGTATACTGTCTGGACCTGTACGTCAACATAGATTGAAAGGCACGTATTCAAACAACTGGGAGTTTCTAGGTGTTTTCTGTCCCCTTCTCCAATCACCAGGGTGATACATTGAAGATAGTGACAGAGATTTGGAGAAATTAATTATGTATGCTATACTCTTTTATTTGTGAAATCCCTGATTCTAGAAGGTGCTAGGCCAAATCAAATGGTTTTGGCCTCAGAAACTTCCAAGAATCACAGAATCTCAGAATGGTTTGGGTTGGAAGGGACCTTAAAGATCACTTAGTTCCAACCCCTTGCCATGGACAGGGACACCTTCCACTAGACCAGGTTGCTGAAAGCCCCATCCAGCCTGGCCTTGAACACTTCCAGGGATGAGGCATCCACAGCTTCTCTGGCCAACCTGTTCCAGTGCCTCACCACCCTCACAGTAAATAATTTCTTACAAATATCTAATCTAAATCTATCCTCTTTTAGTTTAAAACCCTTACTCCTTGTACTGTCACTACATTCCCTGACAAAGAGTCCCTCTCCAGCTTTCTTGTAGGCCCCCTTTAGGTACTGGAAGACCACTATAGGGTGTCCCTGGAGCCTTCTCTCCAGGCTGAACAACCCCTACTCCCTCAGCCTCTCTTCATAGGAGAGGGGCTCCAGCCCTCTGGTCGTCCTCGTGGCCCTCCTCTGGACTTGCTCTAGAAGAAGTGTAGGGTCATTAAAAAAAACATCCACAGTGCTAATATTAACTAGTCGACTTTTATATATTTCAGGCCTCCTGCCAGTCCATGATAGCTAGCTTCAATGAAGGTCTGTTTTTTTTCCCAAGTCAGCTGTATTTTGAAATGAATTTTCTTTTGAAATACAAAACAAACATATTAATAATTTAATGTTTAGACAAGTGTACCATCTGTGGGCATTAGATTAACTAAGCTTATGGAAATTGCTCTAATTTTTTT
>VXAA01006334.1:150594-165627 GCA_013399115.1 Anseranas semipalmata | reverse complement strand
AAAAAAAAAAAAAGAGATTGCCTGCTCAAACTTAAATTACAGTTAATGTTTTTTTCAGCTCTGGGGAAGAAAAAAAAAAAAGGGTTGCTGGACCAGTAGCAAGGATTGGAAATGTATTCTACTGTCCCAGTTAATTTCAAGGCAGGATTATAAAGTCAATTTTAAGCTGTTAATCGTAATAATATTGGACAAGAAGTAGTACTTTGTACACAACTGACAGAATGATCTCTTTTGGTCAGGAAAAATGATGCCTATTTGAATAACTGGGAATATTTATAAATTAAAACTTGAAAAAATATAGTTGTGTAGTTGCTCCTTCAAGACATTTTCTCCTATATAATACTGTTTCAGATGGTCTAGAGTGCAGCTTTTAAAAAGTATTATTTGTTTTTCAGAGCATTTTGTAAGGTGTGATGATCTATGTGGTTTAGTCTTCAACTGTCTTATGAAATAGTATTCTCAGTTATAGTAACAACAGAGTATGTTGGTGTTTGCCTTTGAAGAATAGTTACTATAATTCGTTAATTTTTTTTTATGCACTACTACACTCCTGATGAAATTTTAGCACCTGGTAAAAACTGAGTTTTTGCTTATGTGCATTCTCACACAGTTGGAAGCCATAAAATACGTGGATTGTGTGTACATGTATCTTTTCAAATAATAAAATAGTCTTGGTTCACTGGTTATCATAAGACTGGCTTTCAGGTCCTCCACTACCTTATTAAATACATCTTATAAACATGCTTTGTAAACTGCTTTGAGTGTTACTTGACACAGTATATCTGTTCTGGACAAGTTTAGTACTAGTGAGAAATAGCAGGCATATAAAAATAAAGGTGTTGTGGTCTTTTTTTTTCCTATTTCAGAAGGGCAAATGGATAGTTATAAAAGTCCTCGTCTTGCATCAGAATTAATCTAGCCTAAAAATTGTGTTATGTGCATGGACAGGTTTTTTCAATTATTTTTATTAAAGTATGTATATAAATTAAGAGTGAACTATTTTTGAGAGTGGGAACACTGCTGTCAAATAATATGTAACAGCTTTTATTAACATCTTGAAATTGATGAGAAATTTAAATGGTTTGTAATCTAAAGCATATGTAATCTCTTCCAGTGGCTCTGTGCAGGTTTATACAATAGACACCACCACTGGAGCCATGCAATTTTCTCATAAATTGGAGCTGACACCAAAACAATATCCTGGTGAGCTAATTTTATTGCTAGAATTTTCCAGCTGGTTTTGGGTACCAAAGAGTATTTTTCTTTTACTAGTTAACAACTATTTGTTGTTTCTGTTATCACTGATGGCATTAGTTGTTTACTCTTGCACATGTATAGTAATTTACTCTTGTATATTTGCTCTTTTTGCTGCTTGCTTTTAACCAACTTTTGGATGTGTTTCATATGTGGGAGTTTTTTGGTTTGGTCTCAATCTGTACCTGAATTAGTAGGTTACAGATCATGCTGCTGTCCCGTGCCTTTTTAAGTGTCGCAGGTCTCAGTAGTTCCTTCATGTAATCTTAGGATTACTTTTCCATTGCTTACCTGAGAAAATGAGGTTATTGTCAAAACTGATAATGAATGCAATAGAGGTTTAAAAGAGGTAGGTGTTAACTTGAAACAACTGACATACAGGGTCCAAAGATTACAAAAAAAGATTTTTTGAGTAATACAGCAATCCCTTGCCTGAACTGCAGTGAACAAAACCTCAGTGGAATTTTACATGTAGGGTAGTGATAAGCATTGCAGGCTTGTGAGTGAGGAATGTATGAAGCGATAAACTGCATCCTCAACTGCAAATGCATGTGCCTATTAACAAAGAAAAAAAGTCAGTGTGTAAGAGCTTTATAGTCCTGCAGAATGCAAAAGGAAGAGGTTTCAAGAGTGGCTATAAAATCTTATTTTCCCATAATATTGTCTTACCAGAATTGCAGTTATGTGGTTGTGTCATAGCACGGTGTATTTCTGGCCTGTCATGTGGTTTTAGTTTTCTATGAAACCAAACATTATTTTGAAGGAAAATGTGAATTCTTAATTTGCTGCTTATTCGTTTTGATGAATGCATTACTGAAAAGTAATTATTTCTGTATATTTTTGTTTCTACTCTTAAGATGAGAGCAGTTGAAGGACGTGACATTTTTCACATGGTATTTTACTGTCTGTTTTTAAACAGATATTTGGAATAAAACGGGACCTGTTAAACTAATCAGATGGTCACCTGATAGCTGTGTTGTTATGGTGACCTGGGAATGTGGAGGCTTGTCCTTGTGGAGTGTTTTTGGTGCTCAGCTTATCTGTACTTTAGGAGGTGATTTTGCGTGAGTATCTTTCTCTAATGAAATTGTAAAATGTTTTATTAGAAAACTTTAATTTCCTAATTAAAATATATATAATTAGAAACTAATTAACTGAATTCATTTTTTGATCTTTTTCTATTATAATTCAGTAGATATTCGAGTCATTGAATGTTATTGTAGAGGAGATCATTTGAAAATAAATGAAATTGTATTTTCGTTTTTGTAGTGATCTTTTTTGGCCATAAAGGCAAATTACCCTGAAGGTAGGCCTTAGCAAGCAAATATTAAATTCCCTCAGTGCCAGTATGTATTTGTTGAAAATTTGCTAACACCCGGAAATCACAATTCAGACAGTTTACTCGAGACACCTGACAATTGCTTTTGCCTTTTAGGCTTTATAGTTAGAGGTGGGGGTAAATATAGAACCAAATGACAATACAAAGGTAGGAAGATAATTTCTTATTTTGACGAAGTAATTCTAAACTCACACTTGTTTTGTTCTGTTTTTAAGGTATCAATCTGATGGTACCAAAAAGGACCCTCTAAAGATCAGTTCTATGGTAAATATGGATGCAAAAATACTGTAATAGGAGAGTTCCTGTTAATTTTTTAAGTTATTTTCAGTAAA
The DNA here is from genome assembly GCA_013399115.1 of Anseranas semipalmata. NCBI lineage: Eukaryota > Metazoa > Chordata > Aves > Anseriformes > Anseranatidae > Anseranas > Anseranas semipalmata. Next base: position 162,702 of record VXAA01006334.1, on the reverse strand, counting down.
ATAATTCTAGAGGGACCTGGACAGGCTTGAGAGGTGGGCCTGTGTGAACCTTATGAGGTTCAACAAGGCCAAGTGCAAGGTCTGGCACCTGGGCTGGGGCAATCCCAAGCACAAATACAGGCTGGGTGGATAATGGAATGAGAGCAGCCCTGAGGAGAAGGACTTGGGGTGTTGGTTGATGAGAAGCTCAACATGGGCCAGCAATGTGCGCTTGCTGCTCAGAAAGCCAACTGTGTCCTGGGCTGCATCAAAAGAAGCATGACCAGCAGGTCGAGGGAGGTGATTCTCCCGCTCTGCTCTGCTCTCATGAGACTCCATCTGGAGTGCTGCATTCAGCTCTGGGGCACCCAGCACAAGAAGGACATGGACCTGTTGGAGTGAGACCAGAGGAGGGCCACGAGGATGCTCAGAGTGCTGGAGCACCTCTCCTATGAAGAGTGTGTTGGGGTTGTTCAGCCTGGAGAGGAGAATGCTCCAGGGATACCTTATAGTGGTCTTCCAGTACCTAAAGGGGGCCTACAAGAAAGCTGGAGAGGGACTTTTTGTCAGGGAGTGTAGTGATAGGATAAGGAGTAATGGTTTTAAACTAAAAGAGGGTAGATTTAGATTAGATACTTGGAAGAAATTATTTACTGTGAGGGTAGTGAGGCACTGGAACAGGTTGGCCAGAGAAGCTGTGGATGCCCCATCCCTGGAAGTGTTCAAGGCCAGGCTGGATGGGGCTTTCAGCAACCTGGTCTAGTGGAAGGTGTCCCTGTCCATGGCAAGGGGTTGGAACCAAGTGATCTTTAAGGTCCCTTCCAACCCAAAGAGTTTTATGATTCTATGATTCTAAATCATTTTCAGAAAATCCAACTGGCTTTCTTTAGCTCTATTACATTTAATTAGTAAGATGCTTTTCTATTCTTCCTAACACAAATACTGTATTGAGGGAAGAGGGGACAGCTGATGATTTTTTCATGTGTTAATGCCTGATCATGAAGTATGCACACAAAGCTTTTTCTTGGCATTGCTTGTAATATTAAGAATGAACACTTCTGTTGTTTTTCTTTTTTTTGTTGTTGTTGTTATTATTTTACATTCAGACCTGGGGTTCAGAAGGGTATCATCTGTGGGTGATTGATGGGAACTCTTCCCAAAACACTAAGCCTGAAAGAGATGCAAAAAATGAAGCTTGCCAATTTGGTATTCTGCAGTTTCATTTCATCAAGAGTGCACTCACTGTTAATCCTTGTATGGTAAGGNCAAAGCTTTTTCTTGGCATTGCTTGTAATATTAAGAATGAACACTTCTGTTGTTTTTCTTTTTTTTGTTGTTGTTGTTATTATTTTTCATTCAGACCTGGGGTTCAGAAGGGTATCATCTGTGGGTGATTGATGGGAACTCTTCCCAAAACACTAAGCCTGAAAGAGATGCAAAAAATGAAGCTTGCCAATTTGGTATTCTGCAGTTTCATTTCATCAAGAGTGCACTCACTGTTAATCCTTGTATGGTAAGGGTGTTGGGTTTTTTTCTTTGTTTGTTGTTTTCTTTTGTTGTTTTTGTTGTTGTTACTTTGTTTTCTTTTTGTTGTTGGTGGTGGTGGTTTGTTATTTTTTGTTAGATTGATCTTATCATAAAATCTTTAAAACGGTACTATGAAAATATTGCTATGCATTACTGTAACATAAAACCTACTAGTATACAGTGATATAAAGATACAACTACCTTAATACCTATTTTTCATGTTGATTAAATTTAATTTGTTAATACAGTGATTTTTTTTTTTTTTTGTACCTGGAGATGAAGATTAATTTGGGGATTTTTTTNTAATTTTTTAATACAGTGATTTTTTTTTTTTTTTTTTTTGTACCTGGAGATGAAGATTAATTTGGGGATTTTTTTGGTCTTTTTTATTTTTTTTATTTTTAACAGAGTAACCAGGAGCAAGTCCTCCTGCAAGGAGAAGATCGCTTGTATTTGAACTGTGGAGATGCAACACAGGCCCAGAATCCCCGAAATACTTCAGCACACTCTGAACATAAGCCTACCAGGGAAAGAGGTCCATTTTCAGATGGCAATTTAGATTCTCAGGGTTTAAGCACTTTACTAGGACACCGGCATTGGCATGTTGTACAGGTAATTCTTGCTGGTAGCCCATTTGTGTTCTGAGCTTGCTAGAGTTCATGGGGCTGGAATTTGCAGCTAATCTCATCACTCTCTGCCATACCTTTTTCTCCATTGTGAAATTGTTGCCTTTTTATTTCCTCTTGGGTTTCTCTTGGTACAGCTTCTTTTTATTGCCAAATGGTAAAGGAATGTTGACCATCTCAACCTTGTGTTGCACTCTAGCTAATAAGAAAATCAAAATATCTTTTTGATCCTATGAAAGACTAGTTAAATTCCTTTCCTATGCTTTGAAAGGGAGAGTAAGTGTGACATGCAAGAAATCCTTTAGGGATTAGTTCTGTTATTTATGCAGATCGCTTTAAGCATATTCAACTGATGCATACAGCCTTAGGACATTGGCTGTATTTTCAAGCACTCTTAGATGGCATCTGTCTAAGCATGTAATTAAAACTTCACAATAAAAAACTTGGGAAGAAAAAATTATTTCCAGCGGTAGTAATGGCACAGATTCTCTTTTCTGTCGTAGAGGAAAAAATAAATAACTTCTAACCTGTAAATGCATTTGTCATCTTCCACACTTGAATTAGAAATCTTCTAAAACCTTTATTCAGAAAAATATGTACCAGGATTTTGTTTTCCACAGTGCTTGAATTGGTATTATTAAACAGCATGTGACAGTATCAGGTTCTGGATACCATTGAATTTCCAGTTTAGCTGGCCAAGTAACACTTCTGTGCTCTGAAACTGAGGTAGGTTGAAGTCCTCCTTCTGTGTAGGATGAAAACTAAGACAACTGGAATTTTTGTGGGGAGCGACATGCCTGTGAGAACAGCCTGTTATTTCATAATGAAGGCACTTACCTGCCTTGTATTAGACTAGGGACTGAAGTTTGATCCTGGATTTGTATCATCCCATGTGACATGAGGAATCCAGGAATCAAGATTTAACTTGACACATCACAGTGAAGTGCTCTCATAAGAAGGCTCTTGACCATGTTGGTGTGTGTTTCTGATTGGATTAGACATTTCATTGCAACACTGGAAGTCTTTCTTGACTGCTGTGTTTATCAAAGCTTGTACATTCCCATGAAAGGTTCTGATGAACGAGAAGTACCTAAGGGGAGAGAAGAGCAAATTTTGATTGTTAATCCGTGATGTTGTATTAGCTGTTGTATCTTGTTAATACACTTCTATATTTCTTATATTAAAAACAACCTAACATGTATGATTCATTAATGTGATTGGAAAAAAAGTAATTGTAGTTAAAGAAATACAACATTAAAAACATTATAATTAACCACTACTTTAATGGTTCTTAGTATAGTATTTTTTTTTCTTTTTAGATTCATAGTACGTATCTAGAGAGCAACTGGCCTATAAGGGTAAGTGATTTTAAGAATATATTCTTGCTTCTTTAAAAGTATTAGGTTCTTACAAGTGTCCTTTAGGGTTGGATGACCTCTGAAAGATGAAATCATTGTTTTGAATTACAGAAAGAAGAATTTGTTGGGCAGGAGAAGTAGAAAACGTGAAGATACTTTACAAGTTTTGACTCTGACATTTTATTGCCTTATAGTAATGTACCTGGATAGAATATATCATTTAGATTATTTCTCTACTGAGGTTCTGTTTTGATTTGTTTTGTTTTTGTTTGTTTGTTTGTTTTCTTTTGACCAGTTTTCAGCTATTGACAAGCTTGGGCAGAATGTAGCTGTTGTTGGCAAGTTTGGTTTTGCACATTATTCTTTACTCACCAAAAAATGGAAGCTGTTTGGAAATATTACCCAGGTGAGAGGTTATGGAATTTTATTTGGGTATACTGGGGACGTTGTATTTATTGGAATGTGATTCTTGGAGAAAATTAAAAATATATTTTTCAGATAAATAACTTGTAGACACACTTGGGATTAGGGATGCTGGTTTTCCATATGTTTTTCATAACATGGCTGAACCATCTTGTGGTTTTGGCACAATACTTCGTGTCTGATTATTAACTGTTTCCAAATACGAGTACATTTGGTCAGACACTACCATATATCTTATCTGAGAGTTTGTGTGAAATCCGGCTTTGGATGTTAAGCTCTAAATTCTGGCCAGAAGCATAAAACTAATTTGAGAGAGTTCAGGGATGCCAGGAGACTAGAGAACTGTAGAGCTGTGTCTCATAGGATGTTTGTCCTTCATTTACTATTCTTCAGTACTTTGTTATTTTCAAACAATCAAAACTTTGCGTCAACAGATTGTCTTGCCAGGATCAGTAAAATTTATGTATATCATGTCTGGCTTTTAGACATTACTCATGGAATGTACATGTATATGTGTATGTATTTTGTGTATATATATACATCTGTCTTTTGCTTGTCTTGTGTTTTTTTTCTTTTCAGGAGCAAAATATGATCGTAACAGGTGGCTTAGCATGGTGGAATGACTTCATTGTTCTTGCATGTTATAATTTAAATGATCATCAGGAAGAGGTGAGGTATTTTTCTTCAAAGTTGATAGATCTTGCTTTGAATATTAGATCTGCTCAAAAGCAGTAGTATAAATGTGAAAAGCTTCATTCATAGGTGACTTTTGATCACCTTCAAAAATTCTGTATTAATATGTAAATAATTCTTTGCACAGAAGTTTATTATTGCTATTAAAAACTGTTTCTGCTGAGTACCATGAATCTGTTCATTGGTCTGAAAACTTCGTGACATTTTTGAATGTTAGAACAAAGGCTGTTTTGAGGTTTCCATCTACAGTATTTTGGGAGACTTTTGTAATGTTTTAAGTTAGGTGGACAGAAAAACTTCAATTTTTATTTTTTTAAACTAATGAATGAAATTCCTTCCTTGCATTTATTGTTCAGTACTTCAGATGTGGCTGTACTGTTCTTTAACCACTTTGGATGCAATAGTATAATGTAACGGGTAAAACATTTGTTGAAACAAACACAGTAATGTATCTTGCCAGAAATCCATGACAGCCGTTCCACAAAAAAAAAAATTGTTGAAGTACTATCAGTTTGTTAATAAACAGGACCTATATTTACACTACTGTTTTCCTTGTAGCTGAGAATCTACCTGCGAACATCTAATCTTGACAATGCATTTGCACACATCACCAAAGTGCAAGCAAACACGTTACTACTGAGTGTCTTCCGGGACATTGTAATATTGTTCAGAGCAGATTGCTCCATTTGCCTTTACAGTATTGAGAGAAGGCCTGAAGGGTGAGTATTAGTATTTAAACATTTTTTTGGTAATGCTCTTGTAAATCTATTCTCAGTCTGAGTAAATTCTTACAGCAATATGAACTTATTTGACAACTTGTTGAGTCAGAATTTTAAATATAGTGTCAGAGGAGTAAGTGTTACCTGTATGCACAAGTCGTAATTCATGAGTCTTGTCACTTGGATATATGCAAATACACGCATTAGGTGTGGGGGTAGTGACTGAGGTATGCATATTCCAAGCTATGTCTGTACAAACATGTGGCTTGTTCTACCTGATACTAACTTGGAAAACTGAATGTAAAATGAAGAAAAAGGTACTGAAACACACCCATGTATCTGAATATTTTTATACAAAATATTTCTAACATGAGAAGTAGGAATTGGTGGGGGTAGGGATGGAGTAGCAAAGATAAAGACAGAAAAAAGTTTGGCCTGTTGTGGGGGACTATTTTGGTGCAAAATAAGTAGCCACAAAGAGCCAGATACTTTCAGACAGGTGAGGCTAGTGACCCTAGAGAAGAGACAGATTCCCAGATAGTGTTTGAGTGTCTAGACAGGTGACTTTTTTTCCATCTGGTATCTTGGTTTCAGCAAGAAAAGACCTTTTTTAGAGAACAGAAAGTAAGCTGTTGACCCCTGGAGGATGATTAGAGTCTTATTCTGAAGTATATGATGTACTTTTCTGTCCACTCATACAGCTCTGTTTCCCAAAACTATCAAGATATACAGCAGCTTAGCTGGGTAGGTTTATTTGGTAACTTTACATAGTGTAGATATGTGGGCCTGTGAGATTCCTGTTTAAAAGGAAGTCATTTTGATCTGTACGGTAAATTGTTTGCTGAGGTTATGTTGGTTATTTTCATTAGGTTTGCTTCAAAATACTAATTTTATGTTAAATACTATTAAAAAATTGCTAAACATAGTCATCTTTTATTTCAGTCTTAATCCTACTGCCAGTGTCCAAGTTCTTCAAGAAGTGTCCATGTCTCGATACATCCCCCATCCTTTTCTTGTAGTGTCTGTTACATTGACATCGGTGAGGACAGAGACTGGCATCAGCTTGAAGATGCCTCAGCAGGTATAAAGACTATAGTGCTCAAAACTGAAAAGAATTTGTTGCGATTTGTTGGCTTAGTTCTCAAAGGTTACCTGATTGATAAATAAATCATAAGTCAGTGGTTCTTCTATGTGGTAAAATGCCAAATGTGTTTTTTCTGGTGCTTATTATGTAGACTTTGTGAACTCGAAGAGAAAAAAAAAAAGTAAATTCTCACTTCTGCGTCATGTCTTCTCTTGTCATCTTGTAAAGTTTGAGGTCAAATCATGGAGGAAAAGTTAAACTTAGCTTATGCCAAGTGTATGTTCCTCTGTTGTGTATTAAATGCTGAACACCAGAGCTATGCATGGCACTAGGAAGTGCCTTTTCTACAGTAATAAGTTAACTACAAAAGAATACACAGAAAAAAGAGATGGCATGTGACCCTATAAAGTTACTTCTAGTCAATTTCTTACTACACTAAGATAAAGTAAGATAATTGTTCCCACTAGTTGTCAGGAGATAGGCCAACAACCAAACAATGACTAAGGTGTGAAGTTGATGCTCTATCTTAAATCTAGGAAATAATTAAGGCCACTGAAAAGCATAAAATTGGATTTTTGTTGTCTGTGGTGTAAATAGAGTTTAGCTATTTGATTAGCTGCAGTATGAAGTGTATTATCTCAGAGCAGCTACCTTAACATAGTTCTGAAGTTATGTTACCTGTGAGATAGGCCCCTAGATATATAAGCTGTGTATTTTTCTTCACGTACCAAAGCCATTGGCAGATACCAAAGCACTAGCACTGTTGTAAAATCCAAAAGTTTGCAGTTGCATCCTTCAGCTTACTCTAATTTAGTGTGCTGAACATACATCCGAAGACTTTCATATTTCTGGCTGAATATGAGGGGGCACTTCTTTCCTGTGAGGCTGACAGAGCACTGGCACAGGTTGCCCAGAGAGGCTGTGGAGTCTCCTTCTCTGGAGATATTCAAAACCCGCCTGGATGTGATCCTGCGCAACGTGCTCTGGGTGACCCTGCTTGGCAGGGGGGTTGGACTAGATGATCTCCTGAAGTCCCTTCCAACCCCGCCCATTCTGTGATTCTGTGATATGATCTTGGACAAGAGTCTAAAGGCAACATGCTTGTGGTTTTCCAGTCTGTTTTGCTGTGAGAGTGTCCTTAGGCTTGTTTGTTCTGGCTGTGTCCATGTGCCAAAATGATGTTTCATTTTTATCTTTACCTCTTGTCTAGTAAGTCCTGAGAAGACTTACTAGCTCTTATAGAGTGGTCAAATGGTCAGATTTAAACAACCCAGACTGCCAAGTAGACAGTCAAGACAGTGGTTACACAGCACATTTATACAAGCAAATGACGTCAGAGATTTGCATTAAAAGTTGGTACTGATCAAAGGAAAAGCATCGATATTAGCACTGAATATGATATTGTACTGCCCTTCAGACAAAGTAATGAGCCTGACTTAACAACATGTGTCAGCCTATTCAGTGATGTTAACCATTAGTGATCTTAATCCCCAATGCTGCAAATTTACCACGCAGGTCCCCTGTCCATGCAGATTAAAACTAAACAATGCATAGCCTAGTACTAGCTCCAGTGACTTGGTTTAAGACTAACATGAAACAGTTAAATCTTTAGAAACAATACTTTTCTTTCTCGATACACCTAACTAAACATATTTTTCTCCAACTGCAGCTTCTAAAAGTTCAAGATACTGTACAACTGTGGCTAGACTTCATTTGGCTCATGTACCAATGTTAGTCTGTGCAGTAAGATGCTAGCAATCATGTAGTGGTGATACTGATAAGCTTTATTTTTCTTAAAATACTGGTGGCTTGCCCATGTCAACAGGCTTAGTTGGAAAAAGCCTGTGTTATTTTTTGGACAATATCAAATAAACATGTGGAATGAATCTAGTAAAGAAAAAACTTCCAGTATTTACTCTTTTGCCCAAGACCAATGAATGTATCCGTAGGTACTCAGTTCTGCTTGAGTCTTCTGAGTCCTTCTGCATTGAATTGGACTTTTAATCGTCTCCATATGGAGTGAGAAGCTAGTGAATTCACTTGGGCTACTCAGGGTTAAAACAAACAGAAAAACAACAACAAAAACAGTTCTTTGAAGGGTTTTGTGCCTAGAGACATGCCTGGAGGACTAAGACCAAAATAAAGGAAATATAACATTTGATTCCTTCAAACATTTGTGATAATTTCTTTGCTATTACTCTGTTTGGAATGATAAATTTATATCAGATATACAAGCATTAATTCACTTCCAATTTTGCAATTTACTAAATCACTATGAAGGTATCAACTATTATAAATTCAGTCTCATGCCTAATGATTGTGAAGAAGCCAACATCAGTGTGTGTGTTTTTAAAAAAAAAAAAAAAAAAAGGAGAGAGAGGAAAAAAAACTATTTGAGATTTTTTTATGAAACATTTTTTAAATTAGGGCATTATGCAATTCAGATTAAGAACTGATGAGATGCGTCTCCATCTCCATAGTGGAGATCTGATATCTGATCAGCTGTGGGCATGTATGAACAGAGTGTTAAGTTTACTGGGGGTGGCTGTTGGCTTTAACATAGTTACAGCTAGGTAGCTAATGTCTTGCAAGTTTACCCAGCAACTTAACTTGTAGTTTATCAGCTGCTGGTATAAAATACCCAAGGAAGGCAATGTGTGGAGTTCAGACATGCCCTGCTTATGCATGCTAGTTCTGGCAAGTAAAACTCCTGGGAGCCTGTTGCATAGTTTGTTTGTTTGTTTTTGCCTGAGAAACAGAAGCTGAGAACTCTGTACTATTCCCCTTTCCAGTCAGAATCTGTCTTTGAGGGTAACTAAAAATGTAGCATCTTATAATGCTACATAATTATAATGGATAACAGTTGTGAGATCTCTTTGCAGAGGCTGTGCTGTTAATTTACTCTTTTTATTCTGGGTTTATATTGTGGCTATGGATAAAATGATCCATGTAAAAAGCTTAAACAAGTAATATACATAACACTGTTTTATCCTTAGGCTTGTGAGGCTGAAAGTATTATGCTAAACTTAGCAGGACAACTCATCATGTTGCAAAGGGATCGATCTGGCCCCCAGATACGGGATAAGGATAATAATCCTAATCAAAGGAAGCATGTGAGTAAATTTATATGGAATATTGTACATGGTTTCAAAGATGTCAGTGACTGGAGAAGTTGTGAAAGGAAGTGGGCCAGGAATAAGGAAAAAAAAATACAGGTATTTATGCAAGGCAGTGTCTATACTTACAGGGTGAATTGTTAGCTGGAAATAAATTACTGTTCCCATGATTTTTTAAGAACTTATGAAAAGTTACTACTTAATTGTGTGAATATCTAACTAAAGTATTTACTACTTGTTTTTACTACGAGTGTTTGCTACTTGTATTGCAATGAAAGATATAGGTTTTTAAGAGTAAAGGTCCTGTGCAAAATTTGGTATGCAGTAATAATGGAAAGTCTCCAGTCTATCTAAAACTGTTCTGTATGTTTATGGAATGTTATTGTTTTCACAGAATATATTTACAAAATTCCTAGAAGCAACAATAATAAAAATCACTTCCTGAATTTTCAAGTACCAGTTTTTCTGTAGTGATGAAAAACCCTTTGGCTACGTGAAATGAGGACTTCAGGAAAGTGAAATTTTAAAAGTTTAGATGAAGAGTTGTTTGCAGTTCAGTCAAACACTAGCAGATATGTCTTTGTAGTGATTCTGTCATTTCTTCATTGGACTTCTGGGCTAGCTGAAGAAGCAGAGAGCAGGTTTTCGTTTTCCTCCCTTATCCTCACCCGTCTGGCTTCCTGACTACTGTAAGGTGGTTAGAAAAAGTAAAGAAATATCTTTTGTTAATGTAAGTAATAAGTGGTGTTTTCTCAGGTGCTTTGCAGAGAGGAATTCTTAGGTGAAAGAAGAGCTCTTGTGAAGGTTTAAAAAAAAAAAAAGGTATAATGAGTTGTGATTTTTTTTTTTTATAGCTGCCTTTTTGTGCTCCAGTTGTACTAGCCCAGTCTGTTGAAAACGTGTGGACTACTTGCAGGATCAACAAACAGAAACGCCACTTATTGGAAGCTCTTTGGCTCAGCTGTGGTGGGGCAGGTATGAAAGTCTGGCTTCCCCTGTTTCCCAGAGATCATCGAAAACCGCATTCCTTTCTGTCAAGACGGATCATGCTGCCTTTCCATATCAACATATACCCACTGGCTGTTTTGTTTGAAGATGCCTTGGTCCTTGGTGCTGTTAATGATACTGTGCTCTATGACTGTTTATACACTCAAACCAGTGCTAGAGAACATTTAGAGGTTCTCTTTCCTTTCTCCATTGTTGAGAGAACTTCTCAGATCTACCTCCATCACATTTTACGCCAGCTCTTGGTTAGGAACCTTGGTGAACAAGCCTTGCTTTTGGCTCACTCCTGTGCCACATTACCATACTTTCCTCATGTACTAGAACTGATGCTTCATGAAGTGCTGGAAGAAGAAGCTACCTCGCGGGAACCCATTCCCGACCCTCTGCTTCCCACTGTGGCAAAGTTCATTACAGAGTTCCCCCTCTTCCTGCAGACAGTTGTTCATTGTGCTAGGAAGACAGAGTACGCCCTGTGGAATTACCTTTTTGCTGCTGTTGGAAACCCAAAGGACTTATTTGAAGAGTGCTTAATGGCCCAGGACTTGGACACAGCTGCCTCTTACCTTATTATCCTACAGGTAATGGTACCCTGTATATTGCAAGTGAGGTGATATTTACTAATGTTGTATTATTTAAAAATTGTTGTCATGCCAAAGGTACAAATGTTAAACAAATTTTAAGTTCAATGATTATGCCCAGTTGGGAAGGGGGGAATGTCAGGCAATGCAAGTAGTTAGCTTACTGTTACAAAAAAAAAAAATCATATAATGAAATCTCTTTCCTCTAATCTCTTTTATTTTTGAATGTGACATTGTATGGCTTGACTTAATAATACTTCTGTTCCTCAATGGCAAAAGCAAATGACTTAATTATTTTTTGTTATTTGCAGAATATGGAAGTTCCAGCAGTTAGCAGACAACATGCTACTCTCTTATTTAACACTGCCTTAGAGCAGGGAAAGTGGGATCTTTGTCGTCATATGATCAGATTTCTTAAAGCCATTGGTTCTGGAGAAACAGAGACACCTCCAGCTACACCAACAACTCAGGTTTGTGGTGAAAACAGTAAATACTGTGCGTCAAAACTTGTATGATTAATCTTGCTATTATGTAGCACGTTTACTCAGTTGATTGTAAGTCTGGGTTTTCTTGGTTTTAGGAACCCAGTTCAAGTAGTGGCTTTGAATTCTTCAGACATCGCAGCATTAGTTTATCCCAATCAGCAGAGAATCTCCATAGCAAATTTAACCTGACAAAAACACTGAGTATGCCCTCTGGCCCATCTGGAAAAAGGTAATTGGTAGTAATTTCATCTCCTTCCCTACTTTGTTTGGTAATGTACTAGCTCTTTTCTCAGTTTAAGCCATAGAAGCATACTGTATCCTTGTGGTGGTTTTACCCTGCTGGGCAGCTGAACTCCACCGCAACTGCGCTCTCACTCCGCCTCCTCAAAGGAAGAGGGGGGAAAAAAAAACTCACGGGTTGAGATAAGGATAGTTTAATTAGAAAAGAGGAAGAAAAAAAAACAACAACAAATATATATATGTGTGTGTATGTGTATATATATATATATATATAT
>VXAA01006334.1:118481-150418 GCA_013399115.1 Anseranas semipalmata | reverse complement strand
TTGGTGTTGTGCCAGCACTGCTGGGCAGTAGCCAAAACAGTGGTGTGATACCAGCGCTGTTCTAGCTACAAGGGCTGCTGCAGGGAAAGTTAACTCTATCCCGGCCAGACCCAGTACTATCCTACAGTTAAATTTATCATCATTTCCCTCTGTAGCCTTCTGCATTTGTCTTTTCCTGACTTGTAATGTCTATGCCTCTCTTACGTTCTTGGGAGAAGATATATTCACATATGTAAACGTGTGTGTATTTATATAGTGACACACTTAAATGGATATGGTTTACCAAAAGCTTCTGAATCCATCGGATGAACCTGTAGTAATTTAAATAGCTAGTGAGAACACATGCCTCGTATTTGAAGGATGTGTTTTGCTGAAAAATGTCTTGAACAGCTCGCAGTACTGCAGCATCATAAAATATATCGCACAGTGGTACTGTGCGTATCTTGATCTAGCAATGTGTTGCTGAGCCACAGAGGCTTTTATACCTTCGGGTGGAACCCTCTCAAACTGCTGTACACAGAATTCATATTGACGTGTATTAATGTTCAGAAGAAGCAGTGAGGTAGGGATTCATTATTATCCTGGTTTTGTTTTTTTTTTTTCCATATAAGACTTTCAAAACAATCTCATTACCATTTGAAATTCTTTTATTTAGTATTTTTCCATAGATAATACTATCTGAAGAGTTTTGAAAGGAAGGGTCTTAGGTTAATCCTAGTCTTGTTTTCTAAACTTGTTTCTCAGAAGTCACTTTGCAATGGCATCTGCTTTTTATCTTTCCTTCTTTATTTTTTTTCTGCATTGCTAATGGTTTGATACTCTATGGATGCTGCTGCTGTAACTTCCTTCCCTTATTTCACTTGCTTGTTGTGGCAATGGGATCTTTTAGAGAACATAAGCAGGAAAGAATGGTGGAAATGGCTTTTGTTGGTGTACTGAAAACTCTCACTACTACACTGGTCACTTGTACTGTGGCTGTGGCCAACGGTCCTTACAACTCAGTTCAACACTTGATGTGACTGTTTTCTGATTTGTCCATAGGTGGAGTAAAGATAGTGACTGTGCTGAGAACATGTACATTGACATGATGCTCTGGCGACATGCTCGGCGTCTGCTAGAAGAAATCAAGCTGAAAGACCTTGGTTGTTTTGCTGCACAGTTGGGCTTTGAACTGATTGGCTGGCTGTGCAAGGAGCGAGCCAGAGCTGCCCGTGTGGAAGACTTTGTGTTCGCTTTGAAAAAGCTACACAAGGATTTCCTCTGGCCATTTCCAGTCATACCGGCTTCGTCCATTAATTCACCTTTCAAGAACGGAAAGTACAAGACAGGTGCTGTAACATCTGAGTTGATTTGGACTAGGTTTCTCTTCTGCAGTCCTACACCCATCAGTCTGAATATCTCCTTCCTCAACTCAGCCAAGCAAAGAACAGGCTGAGGCTTATGACCTGCATAGCCTTCTCAAACAGGGTGTGTTTTTTCTGAAGGGATTCTGTTTAGCATAGACCTCATCTCTTGTATAGTCTGACTACATTACTGTTTCTTCTGAAGTTTCCTACTTTCTTAGGTGCACTGGACTGGATATGACTTGTGCAGGTAGTAAGTTGGACTGGGATATTGCTTGTGGACATACATCTGCTACAGAAAATTACAAAAATCAACATTCTTGTATAGTTTTTAGATAAGAATTTGCTTAACTCTTTTATATTTAAAAAAATAACATTCCTAATCTTTGAAATTCTGTATGTGGTAGGGGACTAGAATTTTGAAAGCTTGCTGTAAACCTCCTTTGCATTATTAGTTTCTCGGTACACTAGTTTACCTTCTTAGGGCAAAGTTGATACTAGCTGCCAAGTCTTCCTCTGCTAGTAGCAGCACCATTATTTAGTTCTATTGATGCTAATACCTTATTAGGTGATGTTTTGTTTATGCCAGTGCTGACATAAAAAGCTGACCGGAAGTTCTTAAAATACCTGAATTTGCTGCGTTCCCTTGCTTTTGGTGGTCAAATTAATTGAGTATTGACTAAGTTGCAAGTTTTAGCTTCCTGAAGTGCATGGAGAGAACTTTCCAAATTTCCTTTTTGATGTTTACATGACCTGTTTTGTGGTTTTTTTTTTTTTTTCCAGCAATGGGGGAACAGCTGCTAAAATCTCAGTCTGCAGACACCTTTGTAAATATGGAAATGGACACAGGGGTTTCAAGCACACCTCGGAGTCGCAGCTGGCTTGGCGCTATCAGCTCCTCTCAGAGAGAAATCGACACAGCTTCATCCCATGGACCACATATGCAAGATGCATTCCTTTCTCCTTTGCTAAGTAAAGGTTAGTCACTCCTCCCTCTATTTGCCTATTGGAAAAATGCACCTGGAAGTAAGCACCTACATTCGGGGAGGGGACCTGTTGAAAAGCGAACTGCAATTTTTACAACAGAAGGATATACACGTCATACATCTGTGAGTATTTGAAGTAGAACATGGAATTTATATTTGGTGAAGTTCCTATCCATGATGGTAACTTGCAATTTAAAATTTTTAGTCTGGCTGAGAAGAGTGTTCAAAGTTTTTATTTTTACCTCTTGCACAGGTCAGCAGTGTTTTAGTGCATAAACTTTGTGCTTTTGGATTTCTTCAGAAAGATCTTAGATATATTCTTTAATGAGGAAGTTGAGGAAATTATAGTACCATATAGTTTATTTTTTTCCAATGACTTTTGTTTACATCACTTTTCTAAAAGCTCAAATGTATGATGAGCTCAAGAAAATAGACGGAAATTTGATTTTCTGTGCGTCTTTTCTGACCAGTCAGAGACAGGAAATCTTTCAGTCTAAACTGAACCTTTTTTTTTTCTATTCCTTCTTGTCCTCAAGCATTGGGCAACATTTTCAACAGTGTCTATATCCTGTGATTTCCACTTTACTAGGGCAAAGACTGAGTGCCTAAATGTGAAGTACAATCTCTCCAAGGTGCTAGGGCCTCCTGTAAGAGTCAAAGCATTTGGAGCTGCTATTTAACAGGTTGATGGGCTCTAAAAACTGAGGGGTGAGGTTCTGTCCCTGTGCTTGGGCACTGCCTTGCTGTATTTTCATTCCCATTTCTTCTATTTATTACTTCTGAGACTGCAAAAATGCATTAGGCTTAAATAAGTTTGTTACACAACTCTCTCTCAAAAAAATCAGAATTTGTCAGAAAAAAAAAATATTTCTCTTTTCATTGTACTTGTACTGCTGTCTGCCACTGCTGCTGTTTCTATAAACAAGTATCTCATTTTCTTCTGAGCTGAATGAAGACCTTTGAGTTCAATGGACTTTGATAAGCAGATTGTTTTTAAAGTGAAACTAAATTAATAATCTTTAATATATTGCCAGGTGAATTCTAATAATAATTTAATAAATAACTAATCCAGCAGTGTGTAACTACTGTGTAGTTTTATCAGTTTCAATAGGGAGTAGTTCAGAAATTCTGAGTCTTAGTAAAGTAAGTAGTTCCCCCCCACACCTTGTGTTTCTGACTGTTTTTGATAGGTGATGAATGCAGCATTGGTTCAGCAACAGATCTGACTGAAACAAGTTCTATGGTGGATGGTGACTGGACCATGGTGGATGAAAACTTCTCCAGTCTAAGTCTAACTCAGTCAGAGCTTGAACATATCTCTCTAGAACTGGCTAGTAAAGGGCCACACAAGTCACAAGTTCAGCTGCGGTAAGTATTTTGCATTTGAAACTTGAAATGACTAGTATCCAGCGTTACAAGACAGAAACACTGTAGACAGTGTTTCTACACTACTTGCATATTGGGATTTTGTCTTTGGAGGGGGAAGAAGAACTAAGTAGAGTGTTTTTCTATATAGGTACTTGCTACATATCTTCATGGAAGCAGGATGTCTGGATTGGTGTATTATCATAGGTCTTATCCTCAGAGAATCTTCAGTAATCAACCAAGTTTTCAGTGTAATGCAATCCTCTGATATTGATGGAGAAATCTGTCAGAATATCAAGACTGGCCTATATGCTGTTGACAAATGGGCCTCTACAGATTGGTAAGTGTTATTTTCCACCTTCATTTCCATTCCAGTTGTGGATAATTAGTTACCTAAAGAAATGACTCAGTCATCTCAGCCCTAGCTAAGACAATTATTTAAAAATACTTCCACAAGAAATTTATGGACAGTCACTTAATACAGTTGGGGTCAACCTGAAAAAAAAACCACCAATTTCTACTTTTTTATTATGGTTGCATTTTTTTCCCCTTATTTAAAAAAAATGAACTCAGCTTCTGTACAGGAAGGATGCTAGAACATACTCCTTTATACTAAGCATCTCCCAAGAAATACTGCTTTTTGTGCATTTGACAAAAGTACTGTTGCTAATTCACTAAAGGTGTTCCATATAATTATTTTCCTAGCCCTGGGTACAAGCCATTTCTAAATATCATCAAACCACAGATCCAGAAGCTAAGTGAAATAGCAGAAGAGCAAGTACAGCCTGAAGCTTTTCAGCCAGTGAATCCTTCTAAGGTTACAGAACAAGCAAACACCAGAGCTGAGGAAAGCAGGACTTTGATTAGCCATGGCACTAATCCTCAGAGTGATGCTGGCAACAGCAGTGCTAGCAGACATGAAGAGGACAAGTCTAAGACAGAGGATGAGGATTCATTCCAAGAGGGCAGTTATGACTGTATTGTGTCTTAAATGGAAGATGAACTACTTCCCAAACATCAGGTGTGAAAGGAAGCAAACCAGCTCTAGACATGCTTCCGTGTTTTGGAGTTGAACTTTTTTTTATATATTTTAATCTTTCAAATCTATACTGGGGATAATATAACTAAGAAGCAGTTTCATCTAACAACTTCAGAAGAAGGCAAGATTTTTTTTTTTTTTTTTGATGCAATCTTCAGATTGCAGCTTTAGGTTTTGATACTTAGTAGTGCTGAGAGACAGCAAATACATATGTAGACAGGTTCAGCTAATATTCATCAGTCCCTCTACATCACAAACATATTCTGGAGAAGCTACTATCTTATCTCTTGAGTTTAAAAGGTAAAGAGGAGACTAAATTTAAAAGTTGTTCTCCTTCCCACCTTGCCTGCCTAAGAAATGTCTGATCAATGCAGATTGGTTTGATATCAATATTTTGTATGAAAGGAGTGTAAAATATATTGTATGTTTTTGTGAATACTCTTGTACAAATATTCAACGTTGTACCATATTTGAAGGTACCCATATGTATTGCGCATGTTTCTAGATTCCTAGTAAAATTAAAGCAGAGTTGCACTTCTTTCGGGATGAGGCATACTTTACTGACCTAGTAGTGACACAAGGTGGCTTATCTGTTTGTTTTTTTTTTTTAACTGCCACTTACAGATCATATAGTTGGGTTTAAAGGATTGCTGAAGGTTATTTATTTCATTGTAAATTCTTTTATGAAAAAATGGATTTTTAAAATGTAAATACTCATCATATACTCTTGCTATGAAAAATTAGTTTAACAGCTCATACTTAAACATTTTTCAAACATTTTGTAATATGCATACTTGTAACTAAGACTTAATTTAAGTCTCATACAATGTTATGGAAAGCTGGCTGCAAAAGTCTGTTGCTTTGAGGTACTTATTTTTTCTAGCTGCTGTCCCTATGTAATAACTACCTGTAACAGTATTAATTTAGATATTAGCTTGTTTGTACTGTGCAATCTGAACAAAAATGCAACATTGCTCATTTTATACAAAATAAACTAGTTTATTTTTTATAACATCACTTGATTACTGACATGGACCAAACAAGTCATCATAAGGTAGTTACAGCACCTGTTGCTTTCATAGTGTAGTTACAAAATGTACATCTATTTAAACTCTGAAAATTAACAACATTCACAATTAAGTTGAAATAAATTGTGGTTTTACTGTCTTTATTTCCTTTGCAGATAAGATAAAGTGCTTTAAAATGTACAAATATTAAATGGTTGCTTTAAAATGGCTTTGCTAAGCCAATACAACCAGTACAAGTGCAATAATAGTATTACTTGGAAAGCTGGAGGTTTTAGTAAATGGAGCTTGGATCTCCACTTAAGAGTTGAAACTAGTATCAATGTTAGAGCAAAGAAATCCAGTTTGAGTCCCAGCATTAAGTTTAGTCTGCATTATAGCTACTGGTTATAGATAATATCTACCATACTTCCTTCCAAATTAGGAGCTACCAGCTGGTTGTGATCTGACTTCAGAATCCATTGTTTTAAGGGGATATTCAGAAAGCTTTTTTATGGAGAAACCTATTTAATCTATAAGTTTTCATGTTAAAACAAATAAAAACTGTGCTTCAAGTTAATATTTTTCTGTGATTCTGTGGTAATGCTGTAAGCTAAGCCCAGCCATCTTTCTGCTGTTCAGGGTTGGATCTGTACAAGTGAATACATACATTAATTGATATACTAAGATTCTTGATATTAAATATCTTACTACTGTGCTGTTGTTTAGCAGTTAAATCTTTTTAGTTGTGAAATTTTAGAAGTTTGTACTTCTTTAGTAGTAATTATCTCTATGCAAATCATATGTGTTAATTTTGTATTTCAATTCCACTGCTGTTATACCTGTAATTAAAAGACAAATGTATTCAACTTTACTTGAAGTTACTCCTGTGGAAAAGTCACACTTCAAGCCAGTGGTAGCGAACCTTACCAGAATTCCAGCGTGTTGTTCTCGAGAAACTAAACTCTCACAGACAACAGCAGATGAAGATTGTTCTTGTTTGCTGCATCATATCCATGTGGCCTGTTTCATGGTATGAAGGGATCAGGCTTCTAAGTTAAAAATTGCTTCATTGCATCTTTGAAGTTAAGTCCACCTATTGTTTTGAAAAGAGATGTTAGTTGTACTTGGCAAGATTGCAGTAGCAGAGGGGGCTGCAGTGGTGGCCTCTGTGAGTGGAAACAAGGGCCTCCCCTTCTGTCAGACAGACAATTCCATCTAGCTCCAGCATCCCCACTGCTGGCCAAAGCTGAGCCCATCAGTGATGCTTGTAACATTTAAGAAAAGGGTAAAAAAGCACTGTGCAGCAGCTGTGAGAAAGAGGAGTGAGGAAAAAAAATGAGAGAAACAGCCCTGCAGACACCAAGGTCAGTGAAGGTAGGGGGAGGAGGTGCTCCAGGCATTACAGCAGAAGTTGTCCTGCAGCCTGTGGAGAGGACCACAGTGGAGCAGGTTATCTCCTGCAGCCCAGGGGGGACCATTTCAGAGCAGATATCCACACTGCAGCCCATGCCAGAGCAGGTGGTGTATACACCCTGCAGGAAGCTGCAGCAAGCACATGGAGAGCCCACACAAGGTGCAAGCTCCTGGCAGGAACTCCAGCCTAGTCGGGGGTGGCAGGGGTAGGGTGGTAGAGCCTGCACTGTGGAGCAGTCTTTTCTTGGAGGACTATACCCTATGAAGAGGAGGATCCCTACTGGAACAGTTCCCTTCTGTATCCTGTGGGAGGGGCCCCACAGTGGGGAAGGGGAGAAGTATGAAGAGGAAGGAAGAGTATGAAGAGGAAGGAGCAGCAGAGACTTCCACAGCCTGGCTTGCACTGCCAGGAAGGAAGTAGAAAACTTGGGAATGTGGAGGTGTGAAGTTGAGCCTGGGAAGAAGGTGGGGGTGGAAGAAAGGTGGTTTTAGTTTTACCTGTTTCTCACCAACCTACTGTATTTTTTTAATTGGCAATAAATTAAACCAGTTTTTCCCAAGTTGAGTCTGTTTTGCCTGTGATGGTAATCGGTAAGCGATCTCCCTGTCCTTATCTCAACCCTGAAGCTTTCTCATCTTGCATTCTCCCCATCCTGTTGAGAGGAAGCGAGAGCAGCTTGGCAGCCAGGCAAGGTTAACCCACCACAGGAGATTTTGTCATCTGCAAATAAGAGCTATTACCCCAACCTAAACAGGGGAGAAAACAGCCATTTAACACATTAAGAATCAACATGTTCTGTGGCATTCCAACGTGCCTCTCACTTTGTTTATCCAGCTAACATAAAGGAGGCTGCCCCAGTTCTTGCCAGACTGGCCTACATAAGTGTTTAATGTCTATATATAAAGATAACTGATTTCATCCTTCACCAGCATTTGCATATCAGCCTGATGTTTTCTTGATCTGGGTCTCATCCTGTACAAAGCTAATTGCCTCTGAAAAAGAGCAACAATGCTAGGTTCCTTGCTACTCATTAAAAAACTCTCTCACAGAATATATACTTGCAAAACTGGTTGACTCAAGTCATATTTCTGTGGAAAGTTTCCACCACCACTTTTGTTGGCCAAAGTAAATTAATTTTTTTTACTATTGTGTTTTAGCCAGTCATGAAACAACAAATTTAAAAAGTTGTTTTCAGAGCTGAAGCTCCTGTAAGCTACAGGTTGAGATTCACTGCTAAGTAAACAGAAATATAGGAATGCATAATCTAGCCAGAACCTGTACAAAAGAGGCCCATTCTTTTTGTTATCAACTGAGAAAAAGAAGTTGTCTACTGCTACAATGGGATTATAAAACACAATGGGTGACTTGTTTAGAGCAGTAAACTGGCAACAAGCAAAGGAAGGAAAAGCCCTAAGAAAAGAAACGGCCACAGATGCTACTTACTGTCTTACAATAGTTTACTCTATCCTACCGCTGAGAGCTGAAGACTTTCTAGTGGTTAATGAGATGAATGCCAGCTAATGGTGAGTGGCAAAAATAATCCCAGTGCTTGAACACGTAACAGGGAGGAAAGGACCGTGTATTGACCTTCTGATTTTGTGCTGCTGTGTTTGTATACTATTACCTACATTTTCAGAAGTGAGGTTAAACTGCAGAAAACTCTGAAGATGGATTATTTAAACAAGGAATGGATACCAACTCCTCTCTCATTCGTACCTGGCAGGCAGGTCTTGATCACTGAAAGAGACAGTTGGGCACATAACATGAATATAATGCAGCTACCTATGTGGAAATGCAATCTGAGAACAGGCACGAAGAGCTAATATATTTTTTCTTTATGAACATACCAGATCAAAGGAAGACATTAAGAATATACAAAGCAAAGCAAAATTAAACACTGTAAGAAAGGAAAGGACAACTCAACCCCAGCATCGTCGTGGCAAACAGATCCGTAACTAAAGTCAGGCAGCAAACAAAAAGAGGGGAAGGCAGAAGTGACAGATCAATATTCAGTAGTAAACAAGCTACTTTTAGTCTCTAGAACAGAGGCTGTAAATCCATTGTGTATCTACATACCTTTAAATTCTTTTTTTTTTTTCCCCAAGCAGCTTTCTCATACAACGGGATAGATTAACTCTGAAAGAAAGCTACAACCTGAAACCGTAATGAGTTTTCTATGCACCATGTACCATCTGAAATTAGAAAACTCAAGGAATTCCCCTACCAGGGAACACTCAGAGGAGACTTTATAAAAACCCACACTGAAAGCTGGAGCTAGCTAAACAGCTTAGAAATAAAGCACCTTTGTAACTTGCTTCAAAATGACAAAGTTCTCTAATGTTGACCAATTATCAAAACAAACAAAAACCACACACACAGAAAAAACAACATCCCCAAACAAAACACGCACAGACAACTTTCTAAGACATTTACTTAAATTCATCTGTACCTATTGGCTTTGAAGCATGTATTTGTTCCAGAGTTTCAGATCAGATTAACGGCATGATTCCTTTCTAGACTAACTAGCATTAACCTTCAGGACTAGGCCTTATGGCTTTCTGAAACTGAATTAAAAAAAAAAAAAAAAAACCTTTTAGTAATGGCCAGTGATGCTCAATATCCTGCTTGAAATATGGGTAACAATGACTGGGTCTCCCTAAATTGGCTTATACTTCCTGTTCAGATCTCAGCTTTATCCCTGGCATGTTCTCAACCTGCACCTGCACCTGTGACAGCAGAACCATGCAGTGTCATAGCACAACAGAACCTCTTCTGCAGTGAGTATGAATAAGTGATTTCTGAGACTAATTTCTCCTAAAAAATGGAGCAGATTTTCATGAACTGAGAACATTTTGTATTCAAAATACAAGTCATACATAACCAATTTCATATTCTCTAACCACATGGTTTTGTGATAGAATTTATTGATCTTCCATGTTTTTTAACCATCCTTCACTAATGCTGCGTATCAGATTCTAAGATTGGTCATCCTGCCAGCTCCTTCCAGATCATTATCAAGCACCAAATTAGGCTCTTTTTCCCCAACGAAAAAACAGTATTGAACATTACCACACGCGCAAACTCTTCAGCAGCTCTGTCCCACATGCTACAATTAAGTCTGTAGAGACTTGTTAGATCTTGTCTATTTGATCAGTGTTTTCTAGCAGGTTTACAACCCAACCTAAATTGAACAGACATTAAAGACAGGTCTTGCTAATACAGAACAGCTCTATCTAGTTCAACAGTCTGTTCTTTTGTGTACAGTACCTGAAACTCTTTTGTTGATTGCACTTACCCAACATTTTTCCTCCAAATCCGTACTTTTACTTGACTTGCAATCTGAAGGTACAGTGACATATTTTAATGCTGCATTAGACTGCATAATCACAACAAATGCAGGCCTCCTTTGCAAACACATGCTTAAATTGATAAATTACTTATTTCTGAAGCTCTTTTCCCTATAGATATGTAACAGAGAACGATGTATGTTAAAAAATAACGTAATAGATTCTTAAAGCCATCAAAATTTAGGGAAGAACTCTAGCATTACAGTAAAGCAAAGGAGCTTAGAAAAGGCTGTGCATGTAAATTGTTTCAGATTAATATAGCTGAATTCCAGTCAACTAGCTGCTCATTGCCCCACTAAGAATAAAGACTTTTTCTACTCTTATGCCTTCTATCCTTAAAATTACCAGCTGCTTTCTTTGTGTTTATTTCACAGAGTAACTCATGCAATACTTTTTATGAGAAATAAAAAACCACAGCAGCAGCAGACTAATCTTTTATTGAATGGGGAAACAGATGGACACTGGAACAGTCAGCAAAATTTTCTGCTGTGTTTTTCTGCCTGTGATCAACAACAGCAAGTTTGTTCTCAATTATCAGTTTTGAAAAGTGTATGTAACTCTGCTACCAACTCCTCCTCCACACCGCATCTTGTTCAAGGAGAACCCTCCTGTCCAGGCAGCTAGGGGCAGGGCCCTCATTTTAACATTTCTCAGCTCAGGTAATTTTCTACATTCCTTGGCCATGCATGTATTCCACATAGCTCCAACTCTAGATGTTTCCAGCATCACTTAGCAATACTTCCACTCAAAGCAAAAATACAACATTAGCGTAAGGAATAAAGATAACTCAAATATGGCTTTAACAATCATGCTGAACATCAAGCTTTACTGATCAAGTTTCACTTTTATTTATAAAGCCAGAAATTTACAACAAATAAGACATCTCCCATAATTAATTTATTTAATAAAGGTTAAATCCTGAGTTAGCAAAAGTTATTGCTTCACAGAAGTTCCACAAATTGCTAACAGGTATTTTGACATTTTTGGCTCTCAGTATCACTTCTTCATACAGCACTTTTTTTAAAAAGCTATAAATCAGAGGCAAAACAGA
Source organism: Anseranas semipalmata (assembly GCA_013399115.1). Classification (NCBI taxonomy): domain Eukaryota; kingdom Metazoa; phylum Chordata; class Aves; order Anseriformes; family Anseranatidae; genus Anseranas; species Anseranas semipalmata. Next base: position 138,866 of record VXAA01006334.1, on the reverse strand, counting down.
ATAAAAATCAAATCAGGGGAAGACGGTAAATATCAGTGCAGCTAGTTAACTAGCTGTGCATCAACTAGAGTGCAATCCACAACATTTGTTGAGATTCAAGACACTTTACAGTTACGAACTAAAGCTTTTTTTTCAAAACATTAATAGCGCAAGTTTGTTTTTTAAATAGCAAATACATAGTATACAGACTGTACTTTCAAATCAGATACAATCAAGTGAGTGATGATCAATTCATGTTAATGTAGACTGTAGAATGACACTGGTTTTATGATATCCAGTATTATGATGTCCAGTTCAGTATGATTACAGTAATTAAACCTCTGCCCTTAGTCCATGAGTCAGTCGACAATCTTTGCAAATAGACTTTGCAATAAATAAAACTGTTCCCTGCCACTTACCTATACAACTACAGACCAATCTGAAGAAAAAATATCAGAGCAGTCCATCATTCAGGTATCTACCGCAGCTCATGCAAATGAAAGCATCACAAATTTCTTCCACATCCTGTAAATTTCCCAGTTCTAGCACGGTTTTACTTAAAATAATGATGCATACACAAAATCTGCTTTGCATGCTATTTGGCAATACTCATGAGACAAAACATGAATCTGTATAATTCATAGCATGATATTGATGTCACAATGTTTTATATTCAGTTTGAAAAAAATATAAAGTTTCTTCAAGTACACGGAGTTCTTTGAATTTCAGAAACTAACATCAATTATTACAGTGCACTGAAAAAAAACTGTGGGGTGTAAAGGAAAAAAAAACAAACCAAACCAAAGCAAAAAAACAATACAACAGGTAAGTAGCTTCAGAACTCAAAACCTGTCAGTTAAAACTGGAAGATACTCTAAATCACTTAGTCATTTATAAACCCCATCCTGCGGAAATAAAAACAAGAACAGCAACCCAGAGATATCAGACATTCTTTTAAAGATGACCCTCAGTATTATTCCTTATGGAAAGCAAAGGTATTTTAAGAAACACTTAAATGTATCAGCAAAGTGCAATACTGTCACACTACTAAAAGTCTCTCCAAAGGAGATACCAGAAGTTAGCCAATTCTAATAAATTAGAAGATAACTTGAAATTTAGAATGGATTAATTATAAGACATCCACTCAAAGGAGTGGTGACTTGGCACTCTTACATACAAGAGCAAGTTGTATGCTTGTATGCTGATACTAAAAGATCCTAACAGGAACACAAGCAAAAGGTGACAGGTCAAACATACCTACCCAAATTTCAGCATGAAAAGACAGGCAAAAGGTAGGAACTAAGTTTTTAACAGAAAAATATTATTTGGAAAAGATAATCTGGATAAATAATTACCACATTCCAGAATATCAGCTTTTCTGCACTGTGCATTTGCAACCTATACAGGCACCAGAGCTTTCAGTGATTTCATCCAGTGACAGAAGTAATATTTAGGACTTTGCTGCCCCTTCCTCCCACCATGTAAACAAGCCACTTTTAGCTGAAGGCCTTACTTTAACAGGACGGATAGGACTAGTATATGATAGTACCCATACAGAATAGAATAGTTCAGTAGGAGGGGACCTACAAAGATCATCGAGTCCAACTGCCTGACCTCTTCAGGGCTAACCAAAAGTTAAAGCATGTTACTGAGGGCATTGTCCAAACGCCTCTTGAACACTGACAGGCACGGGGCATCAACCAAATCACTACGAAGCCTGTTCCAGGTTTTGACCATGCTCACAGCAAAGAAATTTTTCCTAATATCCAGTCTAAACCTCCCCTGAGTGGATGGGGAGTGTGTGAAGTACAGTTATGTTTTATGTAACATCAGAATAATTTAATGAGGCCCTTTCATTACAATTGCCATCATATCATGCTAACATTACTTCCTAAAATGCAGTTGTCTTGTTGAGAAACACACTAGTCAAACTGCTGTTTCAGTGGAAGAACCTGCTGAACTGTATTTGCATTGACAGAGAGCATCACCTTTTCCCCAATACATCTGTAGCCTATAAATAGCCAAACTGCCAAAGAAACACCATTTGTAGCCAACATAATTTTAAATTCTTGCGAAGTCTCTGTTATCTTGTTAGGATGTTTGCTATTACAGCATCCTATGTTGGAGAGATTACCCTATTAGCGTTGCATTACTATTAACATTAAAATACAAAAAGGTCGTAAGTGCAGGACCAACCAGAAGAAAACGTCCAGTTTGGAAATCTCTCCAGTAAGGAATAGAGTTGAGGTGATTTTTGATCTTCCCCAAAAAAATAGTGTGCTGCTATGGCAAGCGAGACTATTCCATCAGAATGCTTTTCTGAGGCCTGCAAGTAAGAAAGGGCAACACAGTATTTATGACTATTTATGGATTTTAAATGTAAAATCTGTCCAGAGGTACTCATCCACAGACTTAATATCTATGCAACAAACTAGATCCCACACATCATTGTTCTATAAGTTAAAGCATTTCCTATCTTCAACTGTGTCAGTATCACGACAAGTTCAATTTGAATCAAAATCGCAACTAGATATTTATATCACAGTGCCTATTACATGTTAAGCTTGCACATGTGCTAAACTCAACATTTGTATCTATATGTTTTGCTAACAAATCAAGACATGGACTCCAACATAGTATTTATACTGATCTTTCTACTGTGAACCCGTAGGATGAAAAGCCTTTTATGGCTAGCTTTGCTGTTACTGATCTTGCAAAGCTTGTTACGCTGCAGATTCCTCTCTGCCTTTATCAGGTACCTTCATAAGGATTATTTGTTAAGTGTTTACACTGCATGTTCCAGGAAGGAACAACAGACTTTCTTAACTTTCAGAGGTGCTGGTAATATTTCCTCAAAGTTAATCTATAATAAATCTCATTGTTAAAACTATGATAGTAACTTACAGATCTGCAAAAAGCTCTTCTTGGCAAGTTAACAGTGGTCATCAGGGATCATAAATCCCACTGGAACAGGAATGCTGGAAGCCTTGCTTCCAACCAAAAATAAAGTACAGAAGACAAAATTTTTTATGATTCTCTTCAGCTTCAAGACACATAAGTTTCCCACCAAGGACTCCCTGTAATCTCCCCCAGACAAACAAAGTATATGAAAATGAAACTATTTACAATAGGAAAAAGAACTGTGAAATAACAGCAAAAAAGACAAAACTTCAAGAACTATTAAGAGACGAGACAAATCCAAGCTTAAGGCCTAAGACTGTGGAAACAAGGAAAATGTTCTCCTTTTGACTGTTTGGCAAGTTAGAAGACAAAGCATCAAAATGTGTGAGCTGATAATATAAAGTAAAGGGACAAATAGAAGTCCAAGGGATCACCAGGTTTCCAACAGCAGCATACTTACTGCCAGCTCTATCCAGAAGTGCCACGGTGTAGCCTGCAGCCCGCGGGAGTAAAATACAAAGTAGTCTCCTCCTACGCTAGCAACCGGCGTTCCATCTCCAAGGGACCAGGTGGACAGAGCTGACCCTTTGTGTGGCCGAATATACAGCGACATGTGACTTGGACCTGTAGACAAGGAAATGTATCTAGATGTACGAACAGCTGAAAGGGGAAAAAACATCTGCCCTGCCTCCTTTCATTCCAACAACATATTTTCCTGTGTATTACTGCATGTATCTTCCAAAACAAAATAGAGCTAAACTGTCTTCTCTATAGAAGAAGCTTCAATTATTTCTAAGCAGTGAGAGAAATTAGATGATGATGCAAAAGGTGGACAAAGGTATAAAATGAACTTTAAGACTTGCTAAAAAAAAAGGTATCGGTCCCCCAAATAACAACTGTAATACAACACCCACAGCTTCTAGTGTGTTGTGAAACAGAACTAATTGATGCCAACCACACAAAGCTCACCATCTTAGGAATGGCACTGTAACCTGCAGTACTGGAGTTAAAACCTGATCTATTATGGGCACAAAAATAAAAACAAATCACAAGCCAGAAGCTTCAGTCACTCACCAGATACTTCAAAGCTTAACCTCACAGAGTTCCAGGGCATTAGCTCTTTGGCCAGAACTTTAAAGTGAACAGGGCTTGCTGGAAAAATTTCTGGAGCAGGAAGATACCAGTTTTTCCTGTTTAAATAAATAAATAAGGTTATAACTTTATCTCAGTGCAACAGTCAGAGGTACTAAAATATGAGTAAGTTTTTGTATAGCTTAGCTGACTGCATTGTTAATAAATAAAACACTCAAAGCTATTTATGCTAGCAGAAGGCAGTTAAAAATTAACAGCTTGTGGCCAGTCAAATATTTAAAGGATACAGTAACAGAAAAACTGTCACCAGTGTTTTTATTTGTTACCTTGATCTGCCTTAATTTACAAAACAATAAAATAAGTAAAAATATTTGGATCTCCAAAATTCTACACTTTTGGTCACAAGACTCCTGGGGTATGAGAAATAGTCACGGCAGCTAGTTTTCTTCTGGGAAAACTAGCTACGCAAGGTTTTCTCTGTTATCAGCTGGGGTGAGGTGGAGGGAAGAAGAGAAGAAACACATACATTCCTGCTCTGTAGAGCCCTTTAGAAGGTCCCCCCTCACTTTTTTCTCCGCTGGCACTGACATCAGTTTTCCCACACCAACCTCTAAAGCTCTTCCAGCAGACCCAGCAATCTCTTGCACAGATTCTGGCAGAAGACACTGTACCTACGCTGAAGTTCAAGCGTCTTCTGAAGGGGAAGGATAATTTATTTTTAGGCCAAGATTAGCCTTATTTTTTTGTCCCTTACAAAAGTAAGACTGCATTAAACTGCATAACCAATGGGCTTTGCAGCAAATGCTCAAATTAAGCAGTGTTCACACCAACCGGAACATGAAATGCACTGGTAGAATCCAAGGCAGGCCACAAAAAGGAGCCCACTCCTCACACGGAGTTCTAATGGTGTCATTGATTTCAGGTACATGGGGAGTTATGTGAGATATTCCATTGTAATCAAATCCATTAATCCATATACCAGAGTCACTTTTAACCAGGTTTCCATCTAGATCATGAAATCTTCTGCTTGTGTGCTGGAAGAAGAAAAAGAAGATACACAGAAAGATGCTGGGAGTCTGTGCAGTTGCAAGAATCAGAATGAATTCTGAAATAGCCTCTATGTGAACCCTTAAAGTCTACTGCATTTTCAGTATGCACTGAACACAAATCTAAGTATTTACGAGTACAATTACACAGATTAAACAAAACACCCTAAAAACATATAAATTCCAAAGATGTCTGTGCCTGTAAATATTTACACATCTCCCATTGCGTTCATTTCTGTAATGATTATTGCTTATTCATCTTGTACTTAAAAACCCCCAAAAAACTATTCTTCTGATAAAAATGAGCTGAACACGGGAATTGAACATGGGGAACACTAACAATTCTTTCAAACCCAGGAACAATTGTTACAGTTTAAATCAAGCAAGCAAGGGAGAAGTTACTACTTATGGGCTTAAGCTTTTTAAAACAACAACAACAACCACCACCACCACTACTACTACTACTAACAACAAATAAAACAAAAACAACCAAAAAAATCCTCTTACACACAGCACAGAGTAAATATGGTATGCAAGGCTCTTCTTACCTGGAGAAAGACTCGTTTAGGCTTTGGGTTAGCCACATCAGAACTGTAAGGAAAGAAGATTCCACTACAAACGAGAATCAGAGTGACTACAAACACAGTAGTTAAAGTTATTAGCGTCATTTTTGTAGTTTTGACAAGGTAAATGAAGTTAATCTAGAGGGAAAAAAAGGACAGTCCAGTTATAAAACTACAAGACTGAGAAATAAAAGACAGTATATATGTAACTCTTAATGTACTTTCAGTTCTGTAATTGGATTTTAAAGGATATCTTTATTACAAATACTACTTGACACAAGAAAATACTTTGCAATCTCAGTATTTAAAACCAAAAGGAAAAAAAAGTGAGTACTTCCCGTAACTTTCAAAAAATTTCTTATTTTTAAAAAACATCTGCCCCTAAAAACAAGAAACTTTGTACAAGGACAGCATAAAAAAGCCAAAAAAGTTTTTTGAAGTGTAATATATGTTTTGTTCAGCCACATGCTACACTTCTTCTAAAATAAATGCCTGTTCAAACGCCAGCATTAAATTTCATCTTTTACAGCAATTTTTACTACATCACTACAGAGCAGATATATTTTTGTAATCCCTGCTTCAATTACTTCTCTGTAACATAAAACATGGGATCCTTCATGTTTCCTAGAATTTACCTGTATTAACACTTGAGATATTGTACAATATCATCCATTTCAAACAGTAGTTGAGAAAAACATTTTTTTTCAACTCTAGAGAAAGCTTGAAAGTTTTAAACAACATTTAAAAATTCTACTTACAAAATAGGATGACAGAATCATAGTGATGGCCACAATAAATCCTGCCAACACTACATCTGGCGGAATTTCTGAACCACTTCGTCCCATGATAGGAGTAAACATTTCAAATATAGTCCAACTAAGATACATCATATACAGATAGGGAACAAACATTCCCAGCAAGTATATCACAACAAACTTAATTGTGGCGCCTACAGGACATAAAACACATAGCATTACTAATATATCCATATACTGCTGCAAGGCCCAATAATACCGGCACTCACCCCTGACATAGATAGGGAAAAGGGACCTGATTTTACGTAGCCAGTGCTAAAATAACTCTTCCAGAAACACTGTAAAACTACTCTCATATTAAAAAAAAAAAAATAACACGTGTTCTGCTCCAAACACTGTTTAAATATTGCAATTTTTGTAACAACATTTACTGTCCGTCAAAGTATTTGATCAGTTAATAACCTGATATAGTATCGTTCTTTTTAGCCTGAGACAGAGGATGTTTTTCAGTGTATTTTTCTAAAGAGATTCTCCACGGTTTCAGACTGTCTTTGGTTCAAAAACACTTTTTCTTGTGACAAAAAAAGCCACGTGTACTTTGACTACTCAAAGTTCAAAAGTTCAGGATTTATCCTGCTTAAACAATACAGTCTGGAGGAAAACATCCCAATAGTCGATAGTAGGGGCAAAGGTTTTGAAATGCAATTTCCCGCCCTCAAAACTCATACCTTTTTGTCTGAATTCTTTGTGGATCATCAGCTTAGTCAGTAAAGGAAATGCTACCCACAATGTACAAATGAATGCTGAACAAAGGCCCATCTGAGTAATCATAGTCAATGCTATCGACCAAGTCATCAATGAGGCATCAAAAAACACATCACCCACGTTCTGGTCATTCATATTCTGTAACAAAAAAGGGAATCAATCATCACTGAGCAGAAATATTTTGTGTAGGACATCTCGTAAGAACATATACAAAAATTCTGATCTCTTGTATATAATTGTTTTACTTGGACAAAGCAATTTTAACAGTCATCATCTCGCGATTCTCCTTGCCGTTTAGAGTTACCCATGAGTTTACGTTTGTAGGTGTTTTTCTTTTTTCTTAAACATATGCTCTGACTTCACTTGACAAGGAGATTACATGAAATGGGATGGTCAGAATAAGAGTGGAGTACAAATAACAATACCAAGAAGATGGAAGGCTAATGTTTCAGGTACATGTGCAATAAGGCCTTTTTATAAAAAGCACTAGTATTTGGGAAGCATATCAAAAAGTTATGTACTGCTTACATGTGAAAAGAATTACATATACCTGCTGAAATTCTAAACTGTTTTTGAACAGCAGCTGTTAATATACTACTTCTTATGTAAGCACTGTTATTAATGCAGAAATATTACAGTGGTGCTTTTATATGTCACACCACACCGCTGTCACTTCAGAAGTCTGTGTTTTTAATATATTATTTGTTTTGAAGAAGACATGCATGGGTCAGTCAATACCAGATACATTTTAGGGGGGAAAAAAAGGCTTAACCCTTAATTTTTTTATTTTTAGTTAAATGGGCAGTGCTGCACTGTTCGTAGTGCAAGACTCATAATTGCGAATACTGTTAGTAGCAAGAAGGACTGCCTCCCTGAAGAGCTATCAGAAAGCACCTAGTTCAGTTTTGGGCTGTGAAAAAAGGGGGCGGTGGGTATAAGAAGCTTCTGGGTTACCAAACATATTTCAAAACAAAAAGCTTATTACTTCACAAGTTCTTGAGCCAGTAACAGAAAACATACTACTTCAACAACACCGAGGCATTGCCTGTAACAGCCAAGTAACAGATTAGCCTCCAAAATTTATATGCAACTCTTCTTAGGTACAATGTAAATTACTGAGGCAGCATAAACTCTGTGGTATACTGCAAGTTATAGCATGCCAAGAAAATTGAGACATGCACGATATCTAGTCATCTGATCTGTTCTTCAGACAATCAGTAGGTAGGAACAGATCGAGCACATGAAATAACTGAATGATTAGCATAAGTATGCTCTCCTGTCAGTAAGAGCCACTATTCCAGAAGACTAGAAAATGGTAACATCCCATCTATATTATAAATGGTTCATCTTTTCCACAAAAGGTCAACAGCAGTTTTTTAAAAAAATATGCATAAACCAATTCACAACATCCCCTCCCCAAAAATTATAAAACAACTTCCAGATGAAGAAATGATGGATACAACTAGAACTTACCACACAGTCAAGTAAAATTTCAGGAAGTTCTTAAACTTCAAGTAGTTGGATGAAGTTGGATTTGACTGACAACTTAGGTTTCCTAAATTCCCCTGCCCTAAGCTTGTACAAATGGCTGAGAAGAATAAGTAATGATAAGCTGAATGATTTAAATATTATCATGACTCAAGCAGTCGATTTCTCCCTTGTAAGAGCACCATCTGCCATATACCTCAAGGCACCACAGTAATATAAAACTATTTAACTATCAACTAGGCATTTTTTATTATTATGAACTATAATTATGACATTATTATGCAAGTTACATTGTGTTGGTTAGTCCATACAGAAAAATTCTATGCAAAAAAGATAGATAGGCAGTAATCATGACAAGTGACAGCAATGGAAAGGTAACATAACAAAACCTAAACCAAACTTTGTAGGGGCCTAAAAGACCTTTATCTACTGCAGAAAAGGATGTGAACTATAAGGGCTTCCCTTTCATGTCTAGTTGTGGTCAAAACAAGTTACAAATATCAGAATAATCATACAGAATTACCATTGATGGCAGGCTGACGACTCAAATTTTTACAACAGCTTCATTTAGAAAGCTGAAAGCACAGATTATTGTATTACAAGAGGATATTACAGAACAAGAAATTCTGATAGATGTAAGAAAAAAGCTCTTGTGAACTATATGAAGAAATTTGCTTAGAAGGCGATGAATACAAATGGCCTTACCAAAAGAACATGCATAATAACAGGGCAGAATAAAACAGAGAGCAGGAATGCCAAGTTTCATGACAAAATGTACATGATAAATTAGATGAAATAAAGATTAAAAATATTAATAGACACATTAAAAGTACCAAAATAAATTGTTAAATCGAGGGAGCCTCCATTATACAAGTATATTCAGAAGAGAGAATCTGGTAAGATTCAAAGACCATTTGGGTATAGATGTGGATTGTATAAGTATCAAGAACATTTAGAGACATCAGAAAACTCAGTTCTCCAGCTGTTACTTTGATCTCTTAGCAACGAAGAGACAGGATAAAGGGAGGGTACAGACAGAGAAAGAAACAATACCCTGTATTGTCTTCTACAAGGCTTTTGCCTTTTTTTCCCCTAAAGGAACTGCTACAAGTCATTAGCAAGGACAAAGCCTTAAATCACAGGGCTGTTAACCCTCATTTAACACAGCAATAATCCTTATGTTTAAATGAGATTAAACACTACAGTCAACACCCCTGAACACTGGCAATGAAGTTAGGCTTACCTTGTAGTACAACTTCTTGGCCAGTGTATGCACAAGAATGAGTTTAGCTGCAGCTACAGTGCCATACAGAAACACAGAAACGTAGAAATGGGTATACCAAGAAAGAGACCGTCCAATGAGGGAGATGAACACTGCCACAATAAGCACAGTTACCAGCGTGGATATCCAACTTAATAGTATTAAGCCAAATGCAGTAAAGAATTTCTTCAGGTTATTAACAGCTGTGAAGAAGAAAAAAGAAGTTTCATTCAACAGTCATATATTCTACTGCAGACTACCATCAATATTAAAATTACCCTCATAGTATAATTGCAGTAATGACCAAACGTATGAGTGCACTCTGAAGATTTCTCTACAGAATGATCTTTAAATCACTTAGCTCACTCCCTTGTAAGTCCTTTTACAGTCTTCCTCACTACAGGATTAATTTCCAAAGAACTAATATACTTCCCAGGCTACCATATTCCTGATAATAAAAACTTCTCTAAGGAACCAGTGAAGCTACTACAATCTAGAAAGTCTCAAAAAATGTCACAGTTGCTTTTCTTGTAACTTTTTCTTACTCTAAAAAAATGTTCTCTGGATTTTATTTTTTCTTTTAAAGGTATGCTCCCGTACCTCAAATGAAAACATATAACTTTAGGATTAAAGTTGTTTTACACCCTTTATTAAATATTGAAATCATTTTCCCTGTTTGTTTTGTTATTTGCTCCTGCCTGTGGCCAAGTGTTCAAGAAACATGTTTCTGAAGCCCTACCTGTGTTAATAGGACAAGGAGTTTATATAGATGTCAGGCAAAATTTTTTTTTTTTTTCCATATCCAGATCTTTGAAATATTTAATTTAAATCTTCATGAAAGGATAAAAGACATGATAGTAATTCATAAATGCTAGACATCGAGGCCTATCATAGCCTTCCTTCATCATAAATATTCACACCTTACAGGTTTAATCTCTTAAACACCAAGTAATTTCTGCACATCTAAAATTTATTTCTTAAGTTTATCAAATCAGAGAACCATCACAGAAGGTTATGGTTGGAAGGGACCTATGGAGATCATTTGTCTTTATCTCCTGAATACTTCTTAATCTACTAATTGTTATTAAAGAGTAACGTGATTGATTTCCTAGAATCAAAAACAAAACAAAACACTAGACTTACCTCTGTTTTTGGGCTGTAATACCTTCTTGCTTAAGTAAAGAAAAGCAATTGCTGCTATTATGTAGTTCATGATGGTGCCAACACGAGCAGGATAAGCCAGGACAAATAAACCAAGTACATCAAAGAATACAACATTTCCATGCCTATACTCGAAAGATTTAGCCAACTTATCTGATGTTGCGAGGTATTTTAGGACGGCTAGAATATTGTCACCTATTAAAAAAAGCAGATACACAACATAACTATATCAAGGTTGATGAATTAGCACATAGCATTCTTTTATGCACTTAAAAACAAAACTATTGAAATATCAGTAACATGTGAAATGAATATACAACTGATTAGTCTGAATACCTATTTGATCACATGCACTGCACACTATTTTCATGAGGTAAGCTATACAGCTGTCCCTAAAGTTAAGTATATTTGGAAAGCTTCATATATTTAAATACTACATCAATGAAGGGAGTAGGCAATCTTTTGGCCCATGAGCAGTAGACTTCAGGCATCACCAATAGAGAAGTTTAATTTTCTGTTAACCTTCTTCCTCTTGTCCCTGTCCCTCATAGTCAGTGAAACATGGAGCCACCTATGAATTACCTGCCTTCCTTTCCCTCAATGACAGTAAGGTAAGGAGACAAGGAAGCTGTTTTCCTCTGTACAGGTACCAACCACCTTTTCATCTCACATAATACAGTCAAAACCAGCTTTTTTTTTTTTTTTTTAAAGCTGTGAAATGTTTACCAAGAAATGGTCTACCTAACCACTATGACCAGTAAAATCAGCTTTCCAACAGGAATTTAGAGGAAAGGGTTATTTTTTTGTCTCGCAGATGTGTTGGTGCAAATAAACATTTAAAACTCTTATTGATGCTGGACTCTTAAGTTGACTCCTCTATTAGCTTAAAAGACAACAGTGGTCAAAATCCTGGAGCTGCTCAGGATTGTGTTAGTTTTTCCTGGGAAACTAAAAGTCTTACTGTAATATTCTTTACTGAAATCTGTGAAATAGCCTGTTATGCATACAACCTGCTAGTAGAAAATGAATTGTATTTACCAACAATCCACAGTCACCATACTGCCATGTTAGGTCAATTGAGACCCATTCTAAAAGAAAAACCTCTATTGGCAAGTCAATCTCTATGCTATCTACTTAACCATAAGCTTCTCATGACTAACATTAATCAATAATGGGACTTGCTGAGAGAAAAGGAATGCCAAATAATGAACAATCAGCTATCAATGAATGGAACTACTCAAATGGTTAGATTATAACCTTAATTAGATTCCGCAATTACTTTCAAATCAACATCGCTGGATGGTGATAAAGTTTACTTTTCAGAGTTGCTCAAACATATTCCCTACGTATTTTAAAGGCATGTGTTCAGTTAACCCTTTTTTCTTACCAGTATGGCCAAGCATTTCTTAATATTACAAATTTCTTGAGATAGTAATCTTACCTCAATATGAAGAAACAGCTATGTAGTCCTACTTTAAGACTTAGTAGCTATTATTGAATTCTTGAAAGTAACAAGCAAGTCAGTAAGTCACTGAATACTTGAAATACCAACCTGCTCTTTGAATGGAATCTGTTAAAATTCTGTCTGATGTATCATATTCTGTATGATAAATGTAGCCATTTTCAATAAAAGCCAGGTCTATTCCTGCAGAAAGAGAAAAAGCATGAGAAATTATGTAAACCTAAAAACTCAAAGCAAATGTGAAAGCGTCATATAAATTTCATTTAAAACAAAACACTGCTCTACTTTGTAACCCACGTACTTTCCTCAAAAATTAACAGAACAGACTGCTTTATAGAAGGAAAACTAACTAGGATTCCATCTGCTTTTAAGAAAGGACACATTAGAATATGTGTCCTTACTGATTTATTGATTACATGACATCTGTACACAAATCTCTCTCTCTCTACTGGAGAAACACGTGGAAATTCTTAATCATATTAGCTTCAGAAAAAAAACATACATGGTGCTTTCCAGATATTTACTATTCGAACATCACTAGAGAACCGCCGTAAAAAACAATAAAAAGCAGTACCATGGAACTACAGGAACACTTTTGCAAAATGCCACGTGTATTCTTTTTACTACTTATTTGTAAACAGATTTTCAAATGGCCAGTCTGAAAACTCTTCAGATATCCAAATANAGAGAGAGAGCACATCCCAAACACACACATACTCAGCTGCATATAGAAAAAGCTCCTGTCAGCAATCTGAATCCTCAAGACTTTGCAGAGGTTTAACAAATCACACCTCAATTCTACTAGTGGACAAAGAGGACCAAATTACTTCCCTAACTCAATTATTTATTAGTTTAGAAAAAGCAGAGGTCAGCGAGAATTCATTTACCACTTAGGAACCTAGTACAATTCCAAACAGTAACAGAACAAATTGTACAAAATCAGCTACTTTATTTTCAAGCTAGAAATGTATTTCAGAATAGTTTAGAGTAAGCTGACACATTTTGCTCTGAGAACCAGTTCAGAAAGATCACATTTCTTGAAAGTGACTCCTATGACAACTCATGCCAACTTAGGAACAGACATTTACATTCCTTTGAATTATGTTTGTTCAGATGCCATTTTGTGTTCCGCATTTTTCCACTGGCCATTTTCTGCAGAATAGGTAAGAATCTGTAAACCAACTTGCAATCTTTCACCGTCTTGTGCTTAATTATTACCCCCCACTCCCACCCCCCAAAATAATGAAAATGCATTACTTACTAAGTCACTGTTTTAAAAGAGCTGCTTTTAGTTTATTCATTAGATAGTCACTTAATTCCTGCAAGTAGGTTATTAGCATTATTACAAAACTGTTTAAAAACCAAGTATTTAAGTGTACTGCTATTTCCTGGGGTGTTCCCCTAATTTTTAGGCAAATTTTCTACCATGTAGTTTCTTTCTGGAAAACTGCAGTCTCCAAAGACATCCTTAAGACACTGATGACACACAAAAGCTGAAGGCTCTTACCTTAGGAAAAAGACAGGAAAATTTGCTCCCAGACTACACCCCAAACCAAATTTGAGGACCTTCACATAGTGAACAACAGAACAACCTACTTGTTATAAATTTAGATAAATGATTGCATAATGCCCATGGACATGTCTTCTGATAACATACCTGGAACATTACCAAAGTCCCTGTAGATCCGGAAGTCTGTATCTGCTGGGATAATACCACTCTGAAATATTTCCTGTGCCACTACAGAGGCAAAGGGATGTTTGGCTGCAAATACATACGCCTGTACCAACCAAGGATTTTCAGGTCCTAACAAAAGATAAGCAGAAAGCTCACAACAAGTATTTTTTGAACTTCATTTAAGACATTTTTGTTGTGACAAAACAAGTAACACCGAGGAACTTACTGGTGTTTTAATGTTGTTCCCCCACAAGGTATACTAAGTTCATTTGTGTCAACTGAAGCACTCACACACTTGAGAGAATTAGTCACACTTGGGGCAGGAGGGGTGGGACATTAATGCCTTGAGCATTCAGGGGCAAGGTAGATACACCATTTACCAAAGACCCAGCAATAATACAGAAACTATAGCCTTTATCAGAACTTCCAATTTATCATCTGTCACACATCAAAATTCTTTACTGAACAGTCTCTCCACCAAAGCAGTCAATGCAAGTAAACAAGCAGCTGCAGTAGCAGAAGGAATTCTGCAGTCCAACTAGGATGGAGCAGAAGTTTAACAATAGCGTACATGACAAGTTTTGCTGCTTTCCAAGCAGCAAATGGAGCTCTAATGCCAACATCTCTCCACAGAGATTTTGAAAGAGCTGTGTGAAAACTGAATAAAGCATATGAAAGCATGAGTATGCAAGATATAAGAGATATACAAATCTGTTTTTCTCCTTACTTCCTTGATGTAGAAGAGAAATACAACTTCCTTCGTTCTCTTCTACACAGGCTTCCCACCTATGAGGCAACTTCTGCTGCAGTTCTTTAGCCTACATGCATCTAAAGATGCAGAGCAACTTACTTGCTACAGAGGGTTGATAAAAAGGCATAGCAGTTCTGCTGTCTTTTGTTTGTGAGCCACTTTCAATACTCCTTCAAGTCTACATTGCTTATTATCAAATTATCCCAGCATAGAAACTGGACACAATACATGCTCCTACCTGTTTGAAAAACAAGTTCTTTTCCTCCTACACCTGCTGCCTCCAGGTTAATAAAAGCTCTAATTGACTTGGCCCACTCATGTTGTGTAATGAAGCCATGACTAGCCTTGAAGAGAAACAAAGAAAATACAGGTCAAATCTCTTCCATACCAGCCTAAGTGTTATTTTCCATCATGTATGATCATAAACCAAGATTAGACAAGGCAGCCAGATCACTCACAAAACAAACAGAACAGAAAATCAAAGTATTCTAATTAAATTAATATGGACAATA
Organism: Anseranas semipalmata; assembly: GCA_013399115.1. Taxonomy (NCBI): domain Eukaryota; kingdom Metazoa; phylum Chordata; class Aves; order Anseriformes; family Anseranatidae; genus Anseranas; species Anseranas semipalmata. The sequence goes on along the minus strand of VXAA01006334.1, from coordinate 123,455 downwards.
GTTTTAATATAAGTATATTTTTCCCTTTGACAGCAAATATATTTTCCTCAGAATGTTAAGATTGGCATTTAACTAATATATCCGCAGATTAAATAAATGTCATATCTGCAGTTACTCTTTCTTTTGACAGAATCTTAATTCACAGCTTTGATATACATTTTATAATTCTGGCATATTCTTACCTGCAAAATGTTTTCTTCTGCTCCATTAAATAGGAATATAACAGCATGCTGCAAGGGTTCTGATGATTTTGAGAGAGTGTAAAGTATTTCAAGCATCACTGAGCAGCTAACAGCATCATCACTGGCACCTTAAAACAATCAGCAGAACAGCATGGTTTACAACAAATGCACAGAACTGCAACTAACACCTGAGGAGAAAAAATGCTTTGTGTCCTCTCAGTCATTTAATCTAACCACAGCACGATTACGTCAAACTTTAGTATACTTTCTGTTATAGCTTGTACCCTGTACCTATGCTAGTTAGAAGCAACAACAGAAAGAAAACTAACGTTAAAAAGTTGAACAAGTGATGTACAGAATACCAGATTCAATACTACTCTTCACGAGAACAAGGCTAAGTACTAAACAAGCAAAGGGACCATTATTTATTTTTCTAAGATGAATATGAATAACAAGGACATAATTTTCACTTACAGCATATTCAAATTAAAAAAAGTAAACATTCCCACACTACTCACCCTAATGAATTCTATACTGCTACAATGCAGTTAAGTAACTGGACAAATCCTCAAAGTAACGTAAGGACAAGATCGCAAATTAAAGCATACATCAGAATTCAAACCTTTAAAACATTCTTAAAATGAAAGTATACATTGCAATGCAGTAGTTTCATGATCAGATGCTTTCTACCACCTCCCTTGTTTCTCTGCAGAAAGCCCTTTTTTTTTTTTTTTGCTTTGACCTCACTGGTTTGTTCACGTTCCACATCCAACACTATTCTAGACTTCCACCCACTTCCTCACACACTCCACCAAATTTTCATCTTGATAAAGTATCCATCTTTTAGCCTAGGTCTCCCCTGCCCCATTTCCCTCACTCTGGTGCAAGCCACAGCATCTCCATACCCCACACTAACCAATAAAACTTGGGAGCAAACAGAAGAAATTTAACTTCATTCCTGTTGGCCTGGGCTGTATAGATGATGCCAACTTGCACCGAGAGGATGACTACAGTTTATTCAGCATTATTTGCCACAATATGCCTCAGCATGATATTACAGCTCATTAGCTGCTGAAACTGTTTAATTTATACATAAAAAGCAGCTTTTCCAGAGCTTGTAATCTGGAAAAACTTAGACATGTCTGCCCCTTCCAAAAACAAGTGAGCATTCCTGATACAAACATAAATCTCACTCAAAATGTTGGCCGTAGTCTATTGTATGGATGTACTTTAGAATAAGTAAATAAATATATATACAAAGAAAATCTTTCCAATACACTGTTCTTTAATCTAGTTCTCAGAAATTAGTACTTTATTCTGCCAAAAACTTTCCAAAAAGCTCCAACAAAATATCTGATTTAAAGTCCTGATTATATCACTCCCCAAGTTTATCAGTAATCTACTCTTAGCCACGCTGATTTCTCTTTATCTAACTGATCCTGTGTTGAGAATTCAATAAGGAAGCCTTGCTGAAAACTAATCACTTATCTACCTTACTTTGAAGCTAGGAAAAGTAAAGGAGTCATTGGTTTCAAAATGCACACACACACGCACACATGCACAGATTTACATCTGATTAAAGCAGCCATGTAGTCATAGTTAAAACAGATTTTATGTCAAATATCAGTAACGTAAGAAAACCATACTGTAAGCTACATCTACACCAATACTTTCAAGGGTGTTTCTGCCTCTGAGCTTATTAGAGAAGAATCAAATAGGCCATCTAAACTGAAAATTAGTACTATTAGAACAAGAGAAATATGTTAGGAGTTTATAGCTTACATGTTTCCTTCACAAGCTTTCTTCCCACCTGCTTCTCTAGCTAAAAAGAGACCAAAACTTTCTAACATTGAAGCTCAAACGGTTTACCAAGCTTTGCTTTACTCCAGTTTTTTTTAAACTGTTTCCCCAGTGCTACACTGTACTACACTATTAGCAAAAGTGAGAAGTACTTGCCTTGATTTCCAAGAAATGTGTGCACAGGAACATCAGTGGCAACTTAAAGATAACTTTAAATGTCTGAATATCAGAATACTTGGTAATGCTTTAAAACAATTGAGGGATAAGTAATACTAACACCTAAAGGAAACAAATCAAATATTTTATACAGACTCCATATCTATTCCATCAGCATGCAAACAGGATCACTGGCCATCAATCATGCCAGGAAAGCACAAATATAAGCATTAACAGGAGATTATTATTATCTGATTTTTCAAGTATACTACTCATTGAAGTATCAATGAGTCATGCTGATTCTGGTTAAATAACACATTTTCAGTAATCAAAAAAAAGGTGAAAGCAAAGAACTTATGGAAATACAGGAGAATGGAAAACAAAAGGTTCTTGCTTATATTATGTGCAAGTTTCACAGTAGGAAAATGAAAGAGGACTTCCTCCGTGTTGTGGTAAAGAGCTGCTTTGTGATTAAGGGAAAGTATACAGGTTGATTTCTAGCTCCTCCATATACTTTTGAATAATCCTATACAAATCACTAACATTTTGTCATTTCTTTGCAAGACTGGTGAAATATTTCACTGCCTGAAAGAAAGTAATTAATGGATACATAATCCTGTACGACAACCCACAGAAACTGGCATGCCACTTACACAAGGCATCAATCTAAAAACAGTTTTCATTAATCATTACATTATACTTGTGAAGTACTCTTTAGTCTAGGCAGTCATATTTCGACCATAAATGCAGTAATTACCATCTCTGCAATTCCTAAATCACAGAGAATGTATAGCAATCACATAGTTATTACACTTAATTGGAAATCCATCTTGCCTAAATATGACCGGAGGAGAAAGAGAAATCCTATATACTATTTGTTAACAGAAAAAAAGCACGAAGAGTATAGCAAGTGTTTTATTTCTCTATCTAATACTCAACAGTTTTCTCAATAATGATGATTATTTGTGTGTGCTAAAAAACAGAAAGTTTACCTCCCAAAATAAAATACAGTGCGGGCTGTAAATGAAAAATCTTAAGTAAAACCAGCACTGTCAGTGACTTTAGGTATTTTTCACCTGCAATAATTGACATACATCTGTGGCTATGAGTTACAACAAATGTTTCTGTGTGGTTTCCAGTTCCTGGCAATGTTAAACCATGTATTTACAAAGCTGTTTACACCCATGTTGCAATAATTATTTAACATGATTAGATTTATAAAAATGCAGTAGGACAAGAACCAGAAAACACACAGTGAGAGAGGTACATATCACCAATGCAAAAGTACATTAATTTTTGATCACTATTGAGTCAGAGGCTTTGACTTCAGAAAAAAAAAGAATAAAGTGGTATAGCATAAGGATACAATACTAAAAATTTGAGATAAAGTGTGATACCAGCTGCCATAGCAGAAAGGAGAAGAAAATAGACTGGTTAGTGGGGGTGGGAACAGTCTCCAGTACAAAGCATCCTTTTAAAGGAAAGCCAGGTTTAAATCAGTACAGAAGCATGGAAAGACCTGAGCATCAGGTAGAAACAGCACATGCCTAAGAAATGAGCTATAAAAAAGGATAGATACCACCAAATTTCCTAGAAATCCAAATGTAACACCTGTAATTTGCTGCCTACCAGAAAATGAGAGTTAGATCCTGACTTTAAGAGGACCAACCCGTCACTAAATACTGAATTTTACTGAAATCAAGCATGGACTAGTTGACACATGCAGTGTCCTAGCATGTGGCTATAAGGGTACTCGGTACGAGGACAGTGAACGAAGCTCGGTGGCTCATGTAATACAGAGAAATGGCGAAGGAGCACGTGGACCTACCTGGGGTATTTGGTACGGAATCAAAGTGACAGTTGGATAAGACTGCATGCTCAGCTCCATTTCGGGGTTCCAGCTTCACTACGACATTGGTTATGTTTGCATAGTAACTAGTAAAGCCTCCTAAAAAGTCAATGCTGAAGGAGCCTGTGGGCCTCTGTATGTCTACAAACATTCTGTGAGCATCTGTGCTTTCAATTTCTATTGCCCTGATTTGTTCTAAGAGGTAGTTAACTGCAAGAACTTCATTTTCTGGACTTCCAACTGTTCTGGGCCCAATTGCTGTTATGTTGTCAAGATATCCCCTGTAAGAGATAAATCACACATTCAGCATCAGCACATTCAATGTTTAGTACACAACTTATCGAAAGCTCTAACATTTTTGTACATATTTGTAGTTCAGAGCTCACACAAAGCAGAAAAGACTAAGGATGGTAACTGTACTCAGGACACCCAACATGACAATAGTGATGCCCATCACAGCTCTGATCTTTACTCAGGGCTCCTCATCCTGCCTATCAGGATATTAAACCAATATGCTGGCTTTCTGTTTTGAACACACAGATCTCCACAGCATCAATCAAAAAACTGAAAGGTGAAGGAAGAAGCTAAGGATTTTGTCTTCCGCGAGGTTCTGCACACGCATACACCCTCTTCCCTGAACGTCCAAACAAGCACATTGTTCGCAGGATTACCCCAAGCCCGTTAAAAATTTGCAAAGAAACTTTCCCAGGCACTAAGCACTTCATAACACCGCGAGAATTAAACCACGCAGGATGCACTACAGCCCGAAGTAACACCTGCTTATTTTAAGAGGCAGCCAGCACGAGAGCTGGAGCACTTCAGACGCTTCTGCCCGCTCCCCGCGGGTGCCCGAGCCAGCTGTGCGCTCCCGGCAGGGCAGCTCGGGAGCGGAGAGGCCCTCACCCACCCCTCACCCAGCGAGACTCGCCGCACCGAGGCCGACGCGGGCGCGGCGGCGTTTCGGGGAGCACGAGCGGCCCCCGCTCG
>VXAA01006334.1:69726-97251 GCA_013399115.1 Anseranas semipalmata | reverse complement strand
TATAGATATATATATATATATATGTATATATATAACCTAAAAATAAACCTCAACTTTTTGTCCTTTATAAAACTTTTTACAATTTCATGAACAGATGACTTTGTAAAGTGTAGAAAATAAAAAGCTCAATTTTGTCCAGAAAGCTTTCATGCCAGCTGTATAAATTTTATGCTTACAACAATACAATTTTTATAGATTAAGATAGAGATTTCTATAAATTAACCCAGAGATTCTAAGGTTGGGGTTTCACTTTCTGCTAAAAGTCTCCGTGAATTTCTGTCATGCCACTGGTTGTATCTTTATATCCAGTAGAACTGTTCCACAAGGAGGTCACTGAAATGTTCTTTCCATTTAAAAAAAAAAAAAATCCACTTGATGTATTTTGAATAGATTTGGGAATTTTGTTTTTAAAGCTGCACTGCCAAGACTGTCATTTCCCTGTCAGCCAGGATTTCAATCGACTTTCCTGTCCAGCAGAATACAGGAGAATTCAGTCTGTGGCATTTTCTCTCCCTCACACATGCACCACAGAACAAAGCACTGGGTTTTCACTTATTTGAATGCAAGCTATTTTGTCTTTGGATGCTTTTTTTGTTTGTTCAGTCATGTTCCTAACATGTTTATCTGCTCCTATTTTGCTGTTGATCTAGCCCCTGTTGCCAGCTCACTATGCGTTAAATACAGCCATCGGGCAGTTGTGATCACTGGAGGACTCCTTGCTTTTTCAGGAATGGCACTGGGATTTCTCGGGCTCAGCATGGTCTGGATGTATGCAACAACTGGCTTCCTACAGGGTATGACTTTATGGCTTTACAGGTTTCTTTCACTAGCAACTCAGAGCCCTTACCTGAGGATGCCAATGGTAGGAGTTTTAAAATCTCATGCCTATTTTGATTTTATAAACATCTAGAAACAGTGTCCATCTTTAAAGGTTGTTTCCCTCATGTTCCATTCCAGAATTTGTGCTAGAAAATTGAATGACACAGTAAAATAATAATTAGATGCTAATAATTTTTACCTTGAAATTATATGCAACCAGCAAATGAAAAGTGTTTTTTTTTTTTTTTTTTAATTAGAGTTGAGAGCTCTGTGAAGGTCTGGAGAACCTAAAGAGTGACGAAGTACATGGACCTAGAGATCTCAAATTTTGTACTTTCTATCACATAACATTACATTTTGAACACCTTTCCTGGTTTTCAGTTGATTGCAGTCTTTCACTTCACTCCAGGTGAAAACAGGCCAGAAAGTTGTCTTTAACAACTAGGATTTTCCTGGAACAGGAAGCAAAGCTGGCAGGGAATAAAATAAGCCATTCCTAGTTCCATGCTGGACGCCTGAGAAAATGTCTGGAATCTGAGTCCTTTGGCAGCCCTGACCCTGCTAAATAGTTTCTAGAGTGCCACTAAAATTAAAGTAAATTAGAGCAGGTTTGAAGCCAAGCAGTCTGGCAAGACAATGAAGAGTAAGTAGAGGTAATACACCAGCTTCCTTCACATCCTCCTTCAGCTTCAAACCGTGAACAGAGCTCAGCTTAACCCAGAGATCTGATATAGGACCATCCTCAACTAGGTCAGCATGAACACTATTAGTCTATTTATTTTCAGCCTCACGGCCATGTGATTTCTAACCTGGTGGCAAATTTCTCCAACCAACTGTTTTTTCCATGGTGAGAATATAATTGTGTATACATCATACTCCTGTTTTTTCACTTGAACTTACAACCTATTCTTACAGAACAAATGCCACAAATGCACTCTTACACACTGTATGTCTGTGCTGACGTTTCTGCTAGGAACAAAAATATTTTTATTTTCCCAGTTTTTAACTTTGCAAATGTAAGAGCACTGACTGTTTTAATTTCCAGCTTCACAGAGTACCTCAGCAGTTTCTAACCGGTGCTGTTTTTACTGGTGTTTTTCAGGACTTGGGATTTCCTTTTCATGGACACCAGCTATAAGCATTGTTAGCCATTATTTTTCCAAGAAAAGAGCTTTGGCCAATGCTATTGCCAGTGCTGGAGAATGTGCCTTTGCGTTTACATTTGGGCCATTTTTCCAGTGGTTGATTGGTCAATATGGATGGAAAGGTGCCCTCTTGATCATAGGTGGCATCCAACTCAATATCTGTGTCTGTGGAATACTGATGCGACCCCTGACAAGCAGCTGCTGCCTTGAGGCGAGCCATTCTGAAACACCACCTGGCAACGGTGCATCAAGGATAGAAAAAGAAGACAAGTCTCCCACCACACACAAAACCTTCAACTGGATGCTTGTGAGGAGACCGGAGTTTGTACTCTATGCCTTGTTTGGCATATTAGCTGCTATGAGTTTTTTTGTTCCTCCATTATTTTTAGTTCCACTTAGTTACAGCCTGGGAATAGATGAATCCTGGACTGCATCCCTCCTGTCCATTTTGGCTATGGTGGACTTTGCAGGCAGACTGCTGTGTGGCTGGTATGCCAATCTCCATGTTACCAAAACTATTCATTTACTGACGATGACAATCACACTGATCAGTACTTCCTTGATGCTGTTGCCACTGGCTAACAATTACCTGTCCTTGGCAATATTCACTGGCTTCTACGGATTCTTCTTTGGCACAACAGTCGCCGTTCACATTACAGTGCTAGCAGATGTTGTGGGCATGTCCAATTTTGACAGTGCTCTAGGGCTTTTCATGCTCATTCGAAGCACTGGAGGTTTTTTGGGGCCTCCTCTTGCTGGTAAGTTGATACTTTGCTAAATACAGCTTACAAGAAGAATGAGGAATGGTAACCCAAACTGAAAAATCTGGATCTAGACCCAAATTTCCCCCTCTGTTAGCTCAGGAGTATCTGGACGAAGAAGTAAATAGAACAAAGAGTCAGTTTAATTCCTTTCAGAAATATTTGCTCTCTTCTCTGTGGTTTTAGAGATACCTCTTCCACATGAAAACAGGGAACAATGTCAGGGTTCACATGGTGTTCCTATTTCCTGAATCCCACTTGATGGACTCCCATTCTCTTATGATAGTGTAACTTTGGAGCAAGCAGCAGATCCATACTTTCAGAGAAGACATTGTTGGATTTTTAGAAGACACCATTGGATTGTTTGGAACTTTGAAACTAATGATGTTGCATAAATGCTGGTATTGTTGGGAATGTTTCTACAGAAGGTCACATTTAACAGCTTGAAACGTTAGGTTATGTAACTCTCAAGGAAACCTTCACAGAGATGCCTGTTGTTTTCAGGCAGCATTTGAGCTAACCAATATAATAAATGGGGAGGCAGAATAAAAACCAGTGGGAAGAGAAAGCAGACAATGAGACACCACATGAATTTATTGGTTGGCAGCAATACAATTGTCATCTTGGAAAAAATGCAGGGAAAACTAGCTGCAGGCTGTAGGGACTTCACAAAGTGATATGGCAGAAAAATGACCAATGTGACTTGTAAAAAGTGGATCTGAGTTCGCATCCAAAGACCGCTGAATAAAATGAGAGTCTACTCACAAACTACCATGACTTCTGTGGTAATGACACCACATAATAGGCTACAAATGGGTCAGACTGAATATTGTAATATTTTGATTCACTTTTGAAAATAGAGGAACCAGAAAGATTTATAGAGAATTTGAAAAAGAGCAGTATCAAAGTTACGCTGGGAAGATCTGAATAAAATACAACAATAATGAGACTCACAGATAGAGTGCCTAGTCACTAATACTGATTACCTGGGGATCAGCATGATTCCTTTTGTGTATATGCAGCGAGCTAAAAAGAAGGTACAAAAGAGAAGGTAACCTTTAGTGCTTTCCCAGCTCTTCTCTCTCACTTTAAGAGTAAAAACTAAAAGATTTGGTTTCAGAGTTCCTTTGCCTAACAGGACTGATGCTGGATTGGAGTGAGAGCTGATGAATAGACTAAATGCAGGCAAAATTTCTAATGGCAGGAGACCAAGCAAGCAGCCTTTTTCAGCCCACAGATAATCTGCCTTTGTACCCACTGAGCAGCCAGTATTACCGCATGCATTGCTACAGCGTTACTACTGTACTCCTGTTTCTTCAGTACGGTGCACGATGGCTTAGGTGTTTCAGTTGAATTAAAGCTACCTAAAAAACAGGGTCTTTTCTTTCATTAACGTCTATCACTCTCTGAAAAAATGATTAACAGAGAATCCAGTAACGCTGTAGGCAACCTATTAAACAGTCTCCAGCAGAGGGCCTCTCCTTTCCGTCTTTAAACTCACATTCTCTACAGTTGTGGTCCAACTTACAGCAACTGATGATAGCTACACTTCAGAATATGGGGCTACTAAGGTACAAAGCTGCACGATCTGTTTATTTTTCTGCCATTGCCTTTAGAATCCACCAGATTTTGGGTTGGAAAGTGTTTCAAACTGTATAGCACTTTGTTTTACTAGCAATTCACATAAAAAGTAAATCTGAAGTGAATTGTGTTTTAAATTTTAAAATGCTGTAACGGGGTGATGTTCTATGTACTCATAGTGTAGAAAGTTGCAAGGCAGATATGTGGCAAGCATATTCCCTTTAAGAGAGGATATGTTCACATTAATGAGCTAATTCACATTAGCTTGTTCTCTGTCTGTCACATTATTGTCTTTTTTTTCTCTCCAGGTCTGATTGTGGACATGGCTGGAGATTATAGAGCAGGATTCTACATGGCAGGAGCCACTCTTGTCCTAGCAGCTGTATTTTTAGTTATTTTAGATCAATTTCAACAGAGAAGTGAAAGAGGAAGCCAGACTAACACTAAAGCAGAAAAGTCAACGCTACCCTACCCTTCCCTCCATTTCCTGAAGCTTCAGAACAGAAGGTATCAAGAACATGATGTGGTGGTGTGACTACACTGGACGTCTTACAACTTTTCGGGACTTATGAAAGTGTCTGATTTTCTCCAAAGTCAACATTAGTAGGATTTTTTAAATGATGGATGTTTTGGGTAGGAATGTTTGAAACTGAGGAAGAAAGTCATTAGTTTACAAGCAAACAACACCTGTAACCATTGTCATATTATTTTGATGTTGAAGTTGCATTTTAACTTTACAAGTCTTCAACACAGTCCCACAAGGCTGTGATAAGCAAGCTAGAGATAGATGGAGAAAATTACATCAATAATAGAATTCAGTAAAGTGAAATGCAGTCCTAAGTATCAGAAGTAATAAGCAAAATGCATATACATAAAATGTGGTAGGATTGACAAATAACAGAGGAAGACCTAAAGTTACAGTGGACTTCAACCCAAGAATCTCAAATGTAACACTATATTAAAAATAGAAAATATCTTTCTGTGCAATAGTACGATAGTGGAGATAAAGTTGCTTGCAAGGCTTTAACTGAAGTGGAACAAGAATGAGAAAGGATGAAAAAAAAAAAAAAAAAGCCTAAAGAAAAAGTGTAAAAAATAAAGTTTGTCCAATTTAGAAAACAAAAGGTTGTACAGAGTATGAAAACAGCTTTCAAATCAGTAATAGGCTTAGATAAAGAAGACACAATTAATTCCTGTCCTTGTTTAGACAATTAGTAATTTGTACAATTTACAGCAAGACAGAGCTTTCTCATGGGAAAAACCTTCCTCATTATAGACAGTTAAGCATGGAAGGAGGCTATAGGGAGAATACAAAAACATAGAGATATCAAAGAATAGATAAGACGTGAGAGAGAATCTAAACATACTCAGTTCTGCCTCAGAATAGTGGGATGGACTAAATGACTTCCTGAGTTCTTCTTTAGTTATATGTTTCAATCAATTATCCTAAGTCTCTTTGAGCAAATATTTGATTTATGAGAATAAAAAGAGGCTGTATCCAAATCATATCTTTTCTGGAATTTTATTTTAACTGGGGGAGAGATAATAGAAGACAGGAAGGACTGGATCACATTAAACAAAACAAAAAAAAAAAAAAAAAAAAAGAGTAGAAGGAAAAAACGTAGCACTTAAAGGCTTCCAAACTACACCAAATGTTATAGCTGCCTTATTTATGAACTTCAGAATGTTTTTCCATTGCAACATTTTATCTGTGCAGCCAAGTTTAATATCAATCACTCATCTACAATAATCATTTCTCATCCCATAAAAATAATAATAATTTCAAAATTTTAATTTAATTTACAGGATATTAGCTGAACTAGTCATAAGCCAATTATCTGTGAAGGCTTGATTACAGCACTCACAGTGGAAGGGACACAACTGGCAGGGTAAAGTCTTGTAGTAAGAACTTGAAATTTCTGGCAAAATATTTTTCAATCTTTCCAATTTAAAAAATTAGATTTCTGTAGAAAGAACTATTCTGCAGTCACTGCAGTGTTCTGATAACCCTTCATTTTTCAAATTGAAAGGAAGGGGAATTGTTGGAGGGGTACCAAATAGAGAGACATTCAATATAGTACATTTATTTTCTATTAAACTTCTGTATTTTCTATTAAAATTCTATGTTTCATTTACAGTCCCTGTCACCGACTTCTGTGTTTTGATGCATCCTGACATCTGCCATGGGAAGTACAGGAGGCTATCAGCATCCAGGGCTGTGGGCACAGGGGCAGTTATCAGGTCAAGGGAGGGGATTCCCCCCGGCTCTGTGATTGTGCATCTACTTTTGGGGCACCCGGTACTGGAAAGAAGTGGATAAATGTGACTGAGTTCAGCGGGGCCAGTTCAGCCGGGAGCAGGGGTGGTTTTGGGGGCACCCAGCAGCAGCCCCAGCCCCAGCAGAAAGGGACAGAGGAGATACAGTGGGGTGCATGGCGGGAGGGCCCGAGGCACGGCATGGGCTGTGGCACCAGAGGCTCGGGCTGGAGACGAGGAGAAGCCTTTTCCCCACCAGGACGGCCTGGCTGTGGAGCCGGGGCCCAGGCAGGTTGGGTCTCCATGGCCTGTGGGTGTGGCGCCCCGGCTGGGTGAAGCCCTGAGCAGCCCGGCCTGAGCCCGGGCAAGGCCTGCTCTGGGCAGGGGTGGGACTGGACACCTCCCCAGAGTCCCACCAGCCTCAGCAGGACCCAGGGATACTATGAAGGGAGAAATGAAAAGTCATCCTTTATGTTTTTTTTAAATGCACTGACTAGTACCAGTGTTCTGGACACTCAGACGGCTGATGACTAGGTATCTGCTTCACAATAGTACTGAGTGGGTTTACTTTGGGATTGCTTCTACTTCAGTTGTAGAGGGAATATTCCAGGTTAGGTTTCTCTGGACTTGTTACTGCAGAGATTAATTGCCTAAGGCGTAATTACAAGTAATATAAAATTCTTCTAAGGTGAATATGGAGCAAATTTTGTTCTCATAGAGCTATGAGAATAAACTTCTGTGAGGATACTCCAAACTGCTAATGATGTAGTCAGTGTTGCCTATATTGACTTTCTTCAAACAAAGAGTTTGGGAGATAGCCTTAGAGAACTAAATCACCATTCCCCACCGTAAGGAGTTCCTTGCCCCAAAACAGTGAGACACAGACTTGTGCAAACAGGACGGTGAGGATTTAGAGACCAGCACCACTCTCTTGAACGAGGCACAGGCTCCCAAAATCACATGCAAGGAAAATGAGGTCAATAACCCTGGCTTGCCTTGATAGTGCCCAACTGCATCCAAGAGGTTCACACCCACAGCTGGTCACCCTGCATCCCAAGGAGAAAGTAGTCCTGTAAATCTGAACAGTCTCCTGGGCTCAGAACCTCCAGTCAACTACGGACAAAGTAGCAGCAATGAAAAACACTGCCAGAAAACTACCCAGTCCTTTTTCCTTAGGAAAAACGAGGAACACAGAAACCACTGCATTCATGACATCCTCTTGGCATAGCTACTACAGGATTAAGAGTTATACGCCTTCAGTACTTTGCATTGTTCAGAGGTGGAATAGAAGCAGATGGGTCTGGCACTATGGACCACAGTTTCACTTGGAAATTACTTGAGGAGGAACTGACTTTCATGCACCAGGTTTCAGGATGACAACATACTAATGGCGTTCATGCAAGACAGTCTACACCACAACAGGTTGCTTCCTGGAGGTTCTTGCAGCTGAGGTGACAGCAATCTGAGGGATGGCTTCTTTTCAAAAAGCTCCAAACTGTGTCTGTGGTGGAACTGTTCAGCTCTGGAAGCCAGTTAATGTCTAATACAAAGCAAGTCCCCAAACCATGGAGAGATGAGGATGTGCAGCAATAACTGAAAGAGGTCCCCTTATCCATTCTTAATGTACTATGTTATTTGTTGATGTAGATTTAGCACTTAAGTGTTTCTACTGAAATTCCCACCAAACACAAAACGAAAGTCTTTATCAAGGTAAATATGTTTCTTCTGCATGCTATAGGAAACCTTAAATGCCAGTGAAAAATAAAGAATATCAATTAAGGGAAATAAACAAATGACTAGAAATCTGGGATCTCATCCTAGAAAGATGGAATCACACAGTCAGCAGAATAAAAAACAACTGCCATTCTTTTTAAAAGGTCAAGCATATTATTTTCAGTTATACTGTAAGCTTTCATTTCATACCTATCATCAGGATTCATCAGTGTCCTAGGTTTGCCACGGGCTGCTGGCTGTGAGAAAAGGTCTGGGTTGCTTTGGGGTTTCTTGTAAGTACTCCTCCTCTTCCATCCTATTCTCCTCCTGAAACATTATACTTTGAAAGGTAACACCTGTGAAATCCTTGCGTGAGTTCCAGTGACTTTACATTCATGAAGTTAGCAACACCACCCCAGAGAAAGAGGGTTTTGTAAAGCAACTGAGATCAGAACTAGGACATGGTGTTTCACCTTCTCATCCACCCAATTGCCCAATAGCAGCATTGTGCATTTACATACCAGATGGCAACACACACGTATGACAAAGTTGTCCCGTCCCGTCCCATCCCCCCCCTTGTTATACTATTAACAAGAAGTTCTTTCAGAACATAAAATATTCAGTCAGTTGACATTTCCCCCTCAACACTGCTTGAGGTAAGGAAGGGGCAGAGACACACGGGTTTGGGTATCACATGGATTTTCTGTGTCAGCTTTGATTCTTCAAGAACAAACAATACTCTTCAGTTAGAATTCCCTCCCGGAAGTGAAGCTTTTCTTCAGGAAAACACATGTCTTGATAAAGAACTCTATGACATTTTCAAAGTATTACACAAGGGCTGTCATGTTTCTGTGGGAATTTACTGGACTGTGATAGTGTACGCTTACTGTTTTACATACATGGGTATTTACAGAAAGTTTTCCTGCATCTCATCCACATTTGAAACTTCCAATAAATTCATCTGGAATACTAAAAAAAGAAACACTGAATCATTTAGTTAAATAAGCAAATTTATGCTCCTTACTATTGTTCGTTCTTTTTCCTCCCTTTACTTTTTCCTCTGCAAAAAAGAGTTGTTTCAGACTTTGACGGGTCTTCTGGTGTTAATCACAGAATCACAGCATGGCTGAGGTTGGAAGGGACCTCTGGAGGCCATCTGGTCCAACCCCCTGCCAAGCAGGGACACCCCGAGCAGGTTGCCCAGGACAAGATCCCCACGGCTTTTGAAGATCTCCAAGGAGGGAGACTCCACAACCTCCCTGGCCAACCTGTGCCAGTGCTTGGTCACCCTCACAGTAAAGAAGTGCTTCCTGATGTTCAGATGGAACCTCTTGTGTTCCAGTTTGTGCCTATTGCCTCTTGTCCCGTCACTGGGCACCACCATGGAAAACCATCCAAACAAAGATCATATCTAAACAAGGTAAGATTTTTACCATCAGTAGGCAAAAACATGGGAACACACAAGCAGAAGAAACCATCTGGCTCTTGCCAGCTCTGCACTCGCTAAAAATGTTGATGTTAAGACTTTTCAGCTGATATGTTGATCTGTCACACTATCTGTTCTTTCCTATTCACTTTTGAATCTCTCAACCAGATTTAGAGCCAAGTTCACAGCTTCAAAGATAACCAAACTCCTTCAAATCTAAATAAAATGTTTGTGGCAGGATAGAGAGGTCCAAATTAATGATTCACTGGGAGAAATGGTGAACAGAACATGGTCCTGCACAGTCCTTGTATCTTTTTCTTTTCCTTTGGCAGTTACTAGCACTTCTGGCTCACTACAGAACCCAGAACTCTGGATTAATTATAAATTGTTGTTTCTTGCCTGATGTTATAAACTCAATTATTGTAGTGTATGTGCATGCATAAGCACAGACAATGACAGTTCACACAAATCCACAGGGAACCGGGCTTCATTAGTTGTGTAGCCCATGGAACAGAGTTTCTTTTTGTTGCAGCATTTGCTTACCAGTACAGAATTAAACTGTACTTGCCCTAATCTAAGACACCTCTGTCATGGCATAACAGCAGCCATCCTTGAGTTTTGCTCCAACAATACTGGTTTCTACACAGTGTTACAATGGTACAAAAAGCATGGATAAACAAAGCTTTAGTTAAACACATGCAACAACTCTGTTTACATCAGCCCTCAGCCACAAAACAATTAGCCCAAAATCAAAACATGCTTTAATTTAGGAATAGGTTGCCCACTCTAGGAGCTCATACTGATTAGGCAGGTGAAATGGTGTTGAGCCATTTCTAAGAAGGTATGTAATAACATGAAGAAATAACAGACTTCTGAGCTGCTTATTCAGAGGGAAGGATACAGACTATGAGAAGAAAGAGAAAAGTTGTCTCCTGGCCTCCTTCATGCTAATTAATGCATTCAGAAGCTGTACTGAAAGGAATTTAAACTCGTGATAGTCATAAGAGAACAGATCAAAGAAAAAAAAAAACAGATCAAGTCAAGGAAAAGAAAGCTGTACATGCCTTCAGTCAACAGACAGAATACAGGTCTGAAGGAGGTAAGATTTGCATTTTTTTTTATTCCACCCAAACTTTTCTTTGTTGATGAAAACTTATGTTTCAGCAGAGACTTAAATAACTCCTAGTGAATTTTGAAAATGTTTTGTTTCCTTGGCTCTAATTCTCTTCAGCAAGGTCATGGGTTTTTATACTTACTCCAGTAAGGTAGGTAAATGAGTTGGATACTGTCAAGTAGGATCTGTTGTTGTGCAGCTTAAATGACAGAAACATGATTACTTGTGGATTTTTCCTTTGTAACTGGTCAGACTATTTCTAGTTGGATGATTATTCTCTTAAGATTGAAAACTAGTATTATAACTTCCCTGCACACCCAAATATAGCTTGTCAGCAGATATAAGTTAGTATAACCATCTGAAAATAAACAGATCTTTGACTGTTTATGCTGACTGAGCGTCTGGCCCTTGAATAGGGAGTAACGGAAATAAAGAAACAATTGCTTGAAAGCACGATACTCTTTTTTTTTCTTCCAAATATTTTTTTCTTGTCCAGGCAAATTGCCTTTTTTTTTCCCAATATTCCTGAGAGATTTTACTTCAGACGTCTGTCATCAGTTAGTGCCTAAAGAGACCATGTCAAATCCCTGCCTGCTGCACTCAGGTGCAAGTACTTGGTGATAGTGGAACTGTTCATAGTTAACGATTTTGAGTTTTGACTTAAATTGGCAGCAAATGTATATGGATCTACTCTATTCTGAAAATAACAGATTGTCCTATCTCTCTTAAATGCTCCCACTGAAACCAAAAAGTTGATAATATTATGCCTTAAAGATAACAAATAATTTCTTGCACTTAAAGGCTATATTTCTATCCTGTGGGTCTGAGCAAGACTAAACTCTCAAAATGCCCAGAAGAAACCACCATCCAGATGGCAACTTTTTCAGAGGAAAAGGACACAGCTATCTTGCAGTAGAAGAGTAAGCATAAACCAAAACCTATTTTAGCATGTAAGCTGAAAAAATTTACATTGAAAAGAAATTTGTGAAATCATACCAGAAAAAAATCACTGTTGTATATGGGTGGAGTGCATTCTGGCTGTTTTGTAGATTTCTGTAATGTTCGTCATCGCAATATCTAGAAGAGCACTCAATGGTTAAGAAAAAACAGAACTGCAGAATTCAAGAATCTAGTTTGATCATATGATCACGAGTAATTAACCATTATAATAAAATTACCGGGCTTATCGAGTATCATTTAAGAGTTACGCTTTTGAGGCTGTTTCAATGTGATCTTTAAAGTAAGATTTACCTCCAGATCTATACAACTCACTTCAGAATCTCAAAGAGGTATCGTCTCACCTTAAAGAATAACCCCAGAGAAATGGTAAAATACCATCAAAAAGCAGACAGAGACATCAATGCCATACAAATGTGACTTTCACTAAATCATTTCTGGATGAAACTCCATTTAAGCAGAACTAATTCAAGCTAATACTTTGTGAGCTTTGGCTTACAATAAAATATGTTGCTTCTTGGGTTACTAGAGACACTATCTCACTGGTGATGTGTTATTACTTTAGAGAAATATTTCCAATATGCTCGGGATATATCTTTATGTGGAATGTACTTCTAGTACTGGTTTGCTGGACTCTGAATGTGGTGAGTTGTACCATACACACACATACTGCAATGTATTTGTTTTCACATGCTCAGCCCTGGGCTCAGAGAATAAAGAAAGGGGAAGATGCTCTCTTAGCCTTTCCAGAGTAGTTCAGTTCTCCAAAAGAGAAAGCTGGCCAGTCATGCCTAAGCGCTTGAAACTAAGCATGCTCACCTCCAGTTGCTGTGAATTCCAAAGCCTCCAACGGTAAGCAGTTTTTCCAGATAGGGGAGGGAAAAAGTGACTCTCCCATTCCAGTACCAGAAGGAATATGCTAGATATAAGGACAGATTGTTAATAGCTGTGGCTTCAACTGGAATTGCAAGGAATTCCATATCCACTTTTTATACTAGCCTGTAAGTAGGTAAGTGGGGAGTTAGGTGGCAAATATGCAGTAAAATCACCAAGTCAAGAAATAACATACACGCTGTGCTTCTGTGTGGGATACAGGCTGATCGACTTCCAAAACCTCAGGATTGTCAAGAGAATCCAGAAGGCAGAAAGCCATCTTAAAATGCAGAAAAGGCAGCAGTCACTTGCAGAAGTAGTCTCTCCAAGTTTAACTGTGCTGGAGACGGTAGCAAAACCAGCAGAGCCAGCTCTTAACGCTGAAGATCATCAGCAACTGCTGCAACATGGCTGCAGCAGGCAGCAAGTGCCTGCCGTGAGCTGTGTGACAGACCTCCAGCCAGCAGAGTGAGGAGGGCAGCAGTAACTTGCAGGATTCAGGTACCTGCGTAAAAGAAAATGCCCTTGGATTCAGGAGGTTTCATGCTTCGAACTGCACACGGGCAGTTCAGACTAAAAGCCAGCCTGCTCTGCCACACGAATCTGCCTGCATCTTCACTTCAGACTTCTCAGGTCACAAGAAAGAGTGCCTCTGAATCAGTGGAAATGACAGCAAGTAGATACAGAAGGTCTCTGATAGGTCGCATACCCCACTCCTCAATCCCAGTTGAAAAACCTGATGGTAATTACTGCACAGCAACTGGGTGTAAGATGTACAAAAGTGTGTTAGGATGGCTTTATCCTGACTCATGTGATCATTTTTTTTTTCTGTCCTTTTTTCCCCTTGAGCATTTCCCAGATTCTTCTGTTCCTAAACAGGCAAGGAACAGAAAAATGAGGAGTCAATGTTCTGTGCCTTAACAGACAATACATTAGCACAGGAGGAAGAGGTTTTTATGACGAGGAAACATGCAATTACCTTGTCACCTTGCTTTCTGATAGACAGTAGAACTATGCTACTTATCCTAAGTCCTGGTAAACAGTGGGACAGATGTCTCACAGCACAGTTTGCAAAGCCTACATTCCCTAAAATGACCCAGTGACATCAATACTGCACCTAGTATGTCAGGGAACAAGAACTAATGAATGATAGAGCTGTTTATGAAAAACTTAAAGTTTCTTACCAGTTTATTGAGATTGTGTAGTATTTTATGTACACCCTCCCCCCAAAAAAACAAAAACAAAAACCTTCTGTCAGCAGCATTTGTTGTAATATGATGCAATTAGGATACATTTCTTAATACTTACTGTCTGGAGAGATTTAACAAATAAACATGAGATGTGTCTCTGCAGTTGTGGCATTTATCTCGTTTCTCATTCTCTTCAAATATCACAATGCTGTTTGCTGGATTTACAGGTAGGGATTTTTTTAGCAGCACTGGTCACTTGTAGATTATTATCTTTGAAGCTATATATTCCTCGTTTTTAAAATGTTTAAGATCTTGGCAGACAACTAACTGCTTAATCTACAGAGACTGGCTGAAGTTACAGATACTTTGTTTTCTGAGGTAAATCCTGCTTCATGCCTCCCTCTAATGAGAGGATATGAATATAAGCTTTTGATCTAACCATTCTTGCTCCCCAAAGAAGGCACTTAGTTCTGCTGTTAATTATTTTGTGTTGCTTTCCCAACAGAGCCCTGGGTATTGGAATCTTCATTCTGGTGCTGGCCATGTTACTTATCTTTGGCTGCTGGTATTACAAAAGACGTAGTGGTTATAAAAGTCTATGGGTAAGCATGGCAGCTTGCATATTAATATTTTGACAACATATTATTATTATTTACCTTACATTAATGCAGAGAACATCAAACCTGTCATAGGACATCATTGTCTCAGGCAATATGTATGCTAACATATACATTGGTAAAAATACACAATATGAAACACTGCTCACCTTGTAGAACTTGCAAGTCAGGCAGAGGAAACAGAAGCACGGGTGGGTGAAGCCACTTGTCCAACTTCACAGAACTCATCAGTGGGAAAACTGATCTCGAGGAAGCATGATATTCAATGTTTACACAAAACCATGATGTATTCTGTGAAATTTCATTTGAAAAAAATAACATCTTCACGACTCATAAGATTTACATCTAAGTAAGGACAGATATGATTAAAGTCAGTCTAGGAAGCAGAGACAAAGAATGACTGTTTTAAGTAACTAAATAAGTGTTACACTCATACAGGTGATGCAGAATACAATTTTATAAAAGTTGACTTGCAGTTTTCAGATTTACAAAAAAAGCAGGACAGGTTTGAGGTTTGCTTTCTAAAAACTACTTCTAAAAAAATTCTATTTTCTGTCTTCCTCAAAAATAAAAAACAAAAATGAAATTTGAACCATCCCACAACATTTGTTGTTGGAAGCCTCAAAGCTTTACCTTTGAAGCTCTGTCCTCTCTCCTGTGAGATGGAGGCAGTTTTTAACCATGTAAATTGGTAAGCACCTTTTAGTTACCCTAATATTTCTAAAAAGATGTGACCATTTTGAATTAAAAACCATAACTCTCATCAGCAAATCAATTTCCTTGCTGTTCCTGATAACTTTGTTCTGTTACTTTTCCAGTGACCTATCCAATACATACATCAAGAACACATAAAACTGAACTTCCATAGAAACCAGATTTCTTTCATGCCTGTACATCATGGTGAAAAGCACAATGTCTTTTTTAATTCCTTCTCACCACAGATGCTTTCTGGTTTTGAAAATCTTGTTTTTGTTAGGATTTTTAGAAAGGAGAAAACTGGTAAAGAATGCACAAAAACATGGTGGAAAAAAAATGGAAAAGAAAAATGTTTGAGATTAAAGACAGAAATGTGTGGAAAAAAAGGAGGAGGCCTTCAGGTAGGTGAGAAGGTGTCCCTGCAGTGGTTGTAGACCTAAAAAACGTGATCCTCATTTTTGCTGGCAATTTAATTGGTGATACAGGAGGGAGAGTATGTCTTGGCAGAGACAGGAAAAAGTGACAGGCAGATACCTCTCTCACTTGCTGCTGTTGTGCCTAGCCCTAATCCCAGATTCTAATAAATATTGTAAATGTGCTGTCAAATGTTAAATGATACATTCATTTAATGTGCGCCAGCTTCACATTTTCTTTCTTCTTTCACCTTCCCCATATTTCTTTATGATGTCACAGAGCAGAAACACTAGTATGGGCACAATACGAACCGTGGTAGGTGAGGGAACAATGCTGGACAACAAAATGGCTCTGCAGGAGTACAGAAGCTTTAATTCTATGGTAAGTTGCAACTTGAGGTTTTATTTACTTAAAACATGGTACGACATGGTGAGACAATCTTGGTAAACTGTCACTCAATGATTTCTTTCTTGGCTTGTGCTCTCTAGGTTGGGTCTTCAATGACTGTACAATAACTGTTAAAAAGTATAATTTTGCACATTTTTTACTGTGAAATGTTTTTTTTTTTTTAGTTACTATTTTAAAAATATATACTATATACTATTAATAATTCTTCTTTTTAAAAAATCTCTGTCACCTACCATTATTCTTAAGTTTTGTAGTAATTATGCAATCTGTTAGCGTGATGTAACATGTGAATGCTGAAATACACTGAATAAATACACATAAATAGATGTTCCACCATTCTGACAGACAGCAAGTAGATGGTGGCTGGTACACTACACCCTGTCAGGGAACACGACGAAACTTCAAGGTATTAGCTCCCCTAATCACTATGGAAAGATGAACATTCAAACACATAATTTTTAAAAAAGTTAAAATAACTTAATTGATAAATATATACATCAAGTCATGGTTGTGTTCAAACAGTGTGAAAATAGGGAAAAGGGTAATTTATAACACATTTTAAATAAGTTTCCCAAAGTGTTAACATTGGAAATAAGATAACATACATGCATCAAAACTCCTAAAGTTTCAGGTATCAGTTTGAAATCTCAACATGTGAAATATGTTCCTTTTAATATTCCTGTCTTAATAAATCTAAAAAATATCTCTTTGGATAAACGATACAAACGAAATCATTTTAATCTGATGCAAAACCAGAAAACAAGTTAGCAAAAATGAAACTTAAAAAATATAAAGACATAATGAATCAGCTCAGCTATTTTAAGCTATACTACAACTTCTGATATGAAAGCAAATACCTCTTTGCATGTTTAATGTCATTTTCTTGTACCTTAATTGTTTTTTCAGTCTTTCACACCAATTTTCTTACCATAGGTACCTGATGCTCCACCAGCTTATGACAAAATTGGTGCAGATCAGTCACCACCACCTTATTCACCATGATAGCAACAGATCTTAAACTCTGAGAACATCAATTCAATGTCTTCATGCTCCCTCTTAATTTCCTGTACATGCTTAACTTTCTTAAAGCTAAAACTGTAATAAAAATCACATGCTTTCATAAGCAATTGCTGAAAAGTATTCCTGTGTAGTTTACAGAACTAGTTCTCGAAATATCTCAATAAAGCTGAATGTGCTTTTGTTTTAAGTTTTTCATTTCCTATGCTCAGATTAATACATCATGCTGAAGTGTGGGCATCTTGCATTCTTCACAGATCTACCAACAGTAAATACACACCATCAACCAGAATAGAAAATGCTGGGAACTTTGTTTTCATCTTCCCCACTTACTCCCCCTTTATTTTAAAAAACACATAAACAAATTATTCCCTAGAATGTAATATACAAAAATCTGTCACAAAATGGACAAAAATATTTGACTATGTCCTATTACAAAAAGTAACGATTTTCCTTACCAGCAGTTCTAAAATTTAACCTGCCCAAGGAGGCTATATTTTGCAATAGTCTTACGCCTCACATCACTTGTTCATGTATCTGTAAAGAAACAATTCCTCATGAAACATAAAACATGATCCAGACAACTTAATTTCTCCTTACAGTCCGTGTTATTTCATACCTGTCAGTGGGTATAATGATGATTCCATTAGTGTTCTTCTGCCAAGAAAGGAGAGCAATAATAGAGAACAAAGAATTCCAATACATGTAAATTAAGGCACATTCATTTGGCCTGAAGTTATTGTTTACTTAGCCTTTAACTAATTAATTGCCAGATTATCACTTACATGCGGTTCAACAAGTTTACACACAAGGTCTGATATCTCACAATCAGAGACAGCTAAAAACGTACAATATTCATTAAACAGGAAAGCAGATACAGAGAAAGACTGTTTTAATAGAACAATTATTAAATACTACTGGTAAAGAATCCAGTTCATCTACACAAGGTAGCTTTACTTGTTTCACATAAGCTCCATATATAGTGATAGATAATAAGACATAGGATTTTAGAAACGTTTCTTTTATAATAAAATGTTTATAATAAAATGTTTATATAGATTAGATACTTGTTCAAAGGTAATAAATACCTGTAACTGCTGTGAAAGGTTATAAGCAATATATATTGATTTTTATATTTTTTGATATTTGTATTCAGAAATTTAGAGAGGTACTTTAACCTAAAATCTGTCTTAAATTTGTCGTTTTCAATATAATCCTTTAAGGAAAAAATTCTGTGGACTTGTTCAGTGACAGGAAGAAGAACGCACAGGAAAACATACAAAATGCCAGCCTATAGCTAGTAGCACCAGAGGTGTAGAACACAATGTGCTGCCTAAACTGATGCAGAACTAATGAAGCTCGAGGCTGCTGATCTTCAGCAGCCTTATACTCTGCAACTCTCTGCCCCGGGACAACTTCCTTTCAAAGGACTATGTCCTGCTACAGTCACATGAAACTGACATGCCCATGCACAACTCAGAAAGAAACATAATTGCTATAAAGACTGATTATTATAGAGAAGTGAAGTGCTTAGAGTTCAGCAAGCTTTACTTGATCCCACACATTTTTCAGTACCATCAACATTAAACCTGTCTCTAGTCATTTTAAAGGCCTGTGAGGAAGTCAACATTGACTAAGTATAAACATTAATTTATACCTTATTTATTGCTATAACTGCATAACAGCCAAATGATTGGAAGTGCTCAAGTCAAACAAAAGCTCAGCAGCCAGAGCAGGAACTGCGGAACTTCGACACTAATATGAGGACACTTACAGGACAGGTAAGACCTCTTGGAAACCTATCCTTTGTTTGCAGAAAGTCCTCCCATTTATCTTCCCTGTATAAGCAGTCTGCTTTCTTTATAGACACACTGTTAGACAGTGGTCTCAGATTTTAATTAGTGCATGAAAACAAGAGCAATAAATAAAATTTCGTGGAGCACTGTCTTGTATAGGTGGAAGCTTCATCACTCATGTTAAACACCCTCAGAGATTCAATTTTGCAAATCTGTCTCTATACCCTAGGATGGGACGCCTTAGAGGCTGGCTGCCAAACCATTAAAAAACACCAGTAAAGGACAGGACAGTAAAGAACTTAAAAGCAAGAGACTTGTAATTGCCCAAGTTGCATGTTACAAGAACCAGCTGTTACATACACCCAGCTACTCTGCACTTGGCCAAAGACAAGCTGAAGCTTTCTAAGATGTCTGTGCCCTTAAAAAGAAAGAGAAATATATAGAAACATCTCAGCTAGCAGAAATAGAGATTGTGGTACAAAATTTTCAAATGTACAGGAAAGACTTTCATGTTAGACAAATAGTTGCACAATGTCAGAGTAATAACCAGTCACCAAAAATTAGGTTTAGAATTCCTCTGGTATGGTCAAGTACAGGGTGGGTGTAAGAGTCAAAGATCTCCTGCTCCACATTTTTGTACCCTCTTTGCAATCAGGCTGCAATCAGACGACTTGTATTACAACTATAATTCTCAACAAACTTGGACTTTGTGCCAAGAGCCATAGGGTATATACTACATGCATCAGAGAGCTATGAGAAGAAAGCACCAAGGACTATCCCCCAGGTAGCACTTAGAATCTCACGAACCTACTGGACACATGCAGCTGGTTGCCAGGACAATCCAGGGGTGTTCACCCCAGTGATCTCCGTTGGCTTAATACCTGCTGCAGCTATTAGCCATATTGCCTGTAATTTTTTGGTTAAATAAAACATTGTCAACATATTTTGATTCACGTTTGTGTCTAATATTGGTAAAAGATCCATTACTCTCTTGGTATATGTCCATATATTTAGGCAACATAAGACTTTTTCATTAAGGAACATGCATTTTCTTGCCTTTAAAAGCAGATATTTTCGCTTCTTATGTAATGGGAAAGGTTAATGAGTTCGTCTGTACTTTGGAGAAGTAGCATTTATTAAATTGTATTTTTCTGTTGACTGCATTTGTGCAGCAAAGCTGAAAGAATGACTTGTTCACACCATTTCATTAAATACATTTTGTTGCTCACTAGAACTGGTAGGTGCTTCCAGCATTGTCTTTTGGCCCTAGTTCTGCACTCAACTTTACATACAGTAAAGAAGGTCAACTAGCAGCAGTACAAAAGTTAAAACAAGCTGTCTACAGCTACTACCTACACATGCCATACATGCCAATAGTTGATATCCAGCCCTTGTGCACGTTTTGGAATTGACCCTCTGTATTTCACACCCTTACACAATCATCTGATTTCACTGTAGTTCCTCTCCCCAGAAAATCCATGGCTCAAAGAAGCTTTGCTTTCCAATAAACAGAAAGAACTACTTCCCTTCCTGAAAATTATAGTTCTTCAAGAAATTTTGTCGACATATGTTCCACTCTTGGGCCAATGCAAAAGAAGTTGCAAAAGACAATGGGGCAGCAGTGTCCCAGATGCCTTGTGCTCATGAGAATATGAAGGACAGGCGAGGCTGAACCATCTCGCAAATTCTCTCATCAAGAGACCCAGAGACTACTGGACCCTCTTTTACCAGAGAAAAAGGGCAAAACGCAGAATCCACTGACAACGCATTTTTAACTATCGACATCTAAGCTACAAGATATAGTTATTGCCTTCTGTAGTTACCACAGAAAGCTCTTGCCAGGTGATAGCAATGCATTCCACTCTTTCTAGGCTCACAGGGCCCAAGAACTGCAACAGTGCTTGAGCAGCAGCAGAGTTTTCACATGTCTAAACCATTTTACTGATATAGCCCCAATTACATGCTTGGACCACATGCTTTATTTGTTCCTCCCCTGAGAGGTGCACTGTATCAGTAAACTACAAACCAGTATGGGACCAGGAGTGATGGCCTAATACAAACACTTCAGTCTTTCACTATTGATTTTGTCAGGTCTTTTCAATTCAGCTAGCTCTCATTTCTGGATGGGAGAAACAGACTGTCGTGCTGCACATTGCGCTCACTATGCTCTCTGCTTACACAGAAAAGCAGCCTTCCTCCTTCCTCATTCATATTTGAATTTACCTCGTCATCATCAGCTGCATTCTTGTAGCTATTTGGAAAAAGAACTCCTTCACATTTTTTGGAGAGTATATTCTAAGAAAAAGGTCTAATCTTTCAGTATCTGTCTGTTTGCCTTTTACCATTTACCTTGGCAGAGATAATTGATTTCTGTTTCTGTGTACCATCACTTATGCCCCAAGCAACTCTTTTCTGACACTCAGGAAAGAAAACAGCTGCCCCTTGTAGTCACAGAATCACAGTATGGTTGAGGTTGGAAGGGACCTTTGGAAGTCATCTGTTAATCCCCCCCGATCAAGCAGGGACACCTAGAGCAGATTGTCCATGACCGTGTCCACACGGCTTCTGAAGATCTCCAACGAGGGAGAATCCACAACCTCTCTGGCCAACCCGTGCTAGTGTTCCATCACTCGCACTGTACAGAAATGCTTCCTGATGTTTAGAAAGAAGTTTTTGTGTTCCAGTTTGTGCCCATTGCCTCTTCTCCTGGCACTGGGCAACACTGAAAAGAACCTTGCTCCATCTTCATTGTATTGTCCCTTCAGGTATATATATATATATATATATACATTGATGAGATTCCCCCCCAAGCCTTCTGTTCTCCAGGCTGAACAGTCCCAGCTGTCTCAGCCTGTCCTCACAGGAGAGGTGCTCCAGTCATGTTGGTGTCCCCCCACTGGACTCTTTCCAGAATGTCCAGGTCTCTCTTGTACTGGGGGGCCCAGAACTGGACACAGAACTCCAGGTGTGGTCTCACCAGTGCTGAGTAGAGGGGAAGGATCACCTCCCTTGACCTGCTGGTGATACTTTGCCTAATGCACCCCAGGATCCCATTGGCCTTCTTGGCCACAAGGGCACACTGCTGGCTCATGCTCAGCTTTGTGTCCACCAGGACTCCCAGGTCCTTTTCTGCAGAGCTGCTTTCCAGCCAGGTGTCCCCCAGCATGTGCTGGTGCCTGGGGTTGTTCCTCACCAGGTGCAGGACCCTGCACTTTTCCTTGTTGAACTTTATGAGGTTCTTATCCCACCTCTCCAGCCTGTTGAGGTCCCTCTGGATGGCTGCAGGGCCCTCTGGTGAGTCAGCCAGTCCCCCCAGTTTCATGTCATCTATGACTTTGCTGAGGGTGTACTCTACCCCATCATCCAGATTGTTAATGAAGATGCTAAACAAGACTGGACCAGTACTGACCCTGCGGTACTCTGCTCGTTACCAGCCTCCAACTAGACTTTGCATCACTGATCACCACTCTCTGGGTCTGTCCATTCAGCCAGCTTTCAATCCACCTCACTGTCTGCCCATCCAGCTCATACTTCAACAGCTTCTCTATGAGGATTTTAGGGTAGACAGTGTCAAAGGCCTTACTGAAGTCCAGGCTAGCACTGTTCAGTGCTAGATTTGCTGTCTGCAGCTATTTGCAGTGACTTTAGTCTTGTCGTTCATCTGGTAACCATATTTACAAAACTTTTGAACCACTTCAGAATTTTTGGTAAAGCAGTTAAACCATGTGGCATGTGTGAATATTCCCTGAACATTAATCTCCTGTAGAGGCACCCTTGCAAGAATTAAAAGGATGCCTGCCTTGTAAGAAGTTACTCGATTTCTGTATCTCCAGAAATCTTTTCCTGAACTTCTCTGGTGTCAGCACAGATTTAAGAAGTCTGTCCTTCTTACAACACTGGTAACCCCCAGGATATGCAGTCCATGTACACTACACCTCTTGCAAAACAGGAAGGACAACAACAGTGTTTCGTGGTCAATTCCCTTTTTAAAGCTTTTGCTTTTTAGCAGGCATTCATACACCTCCCCCACCATTTCTTTAGCTAGAGAAGCAATTTTAGCTTTATATGCCCTCTGTTTTTTTCTGCTCTGCTCCTCTGAATTACTACATACCTTTTTTGAGTCCTCAGTGCTCTGGCTGCAAGATCTATTTTTTCATGTCACAGACTGGTCCAGGTTGAGTTCACACAATTCTGCTGGAATTACTGGAGGCTATGTATACGTACTGGGGAAGATTAACTCATTCTTAATCTATTTCTTGTTCTTTCCACTAAGCATTCTCTACTAGCCACTACAGTGAGAGAATACTGGGATAAATGCACCAAAGCACAGCTCTCAATGAGGGCTGGGCTGCTGCACTGGCCATGGCGCTGGTATTTCATGAGCCAAAGTAAGAAACTTGCTTTCAAGTATGTGCTAGTTTTTGAACAAAAGATTATGATTTTGCATCAATTTACTAGGCCAAATAGGGAAGGAAAGCTTTCTAGAAGGACCTTCTAATGCTCCTTCCTATACTGAACTTTTCTCACGGCTTTTGGAAGAGATAGTAACTTCTGTTGCCAGATTTGGATACTGAAGATACCTCTCTTCCATGAACACATGGGTTTGGAATCAAGCTGAATTTCAAAGAAACAGTAGCTGAAGAGTTTTGTTTGTTTGTTTGTTTGTTTGTTTGTTTGTTTTTGTGGGTGGGGGCTGAAATATTTTCATTTTGGGTCCAATAAAGTCAGACATCTAAGGAAAAATCTTTAGGATGGGCCTCTCCCATTTGTTGAGTCTCTCTATCAAAGGTCTTCCAAGATCACTTTGCAGAGAAGCACCCTACAGGCAAAAACAGTATTTTGAAGGCATAACATGAAGTTGAACTGTTGAACACTGGCCAGACAAGCCTCAATCATAATTTTAGTACTGACATGTTGCTAATGTGAATTCACAAATCAATTTTATTAAACAGATGTAAGCAATTCCTCCTCCCCAGTAATTAAAATTGAATATGTTTATTATACTGCATAAATTGATTCCATCATAATTCCACTTTTTTATCATTACAACCAAGACACTCTGTGATTCCATAATTATACCCAGTCACTAATAACTCTTTGATATTCTCTTTTACTGCTGCAAGTGATAAAAAAGGGAAGCGAGGAATAATTCTGTCAACAGCAGCGCATATGTTTACAAGATCCCAATATATATGTTGGCAGTAGGTGCCCATGAGCTACAGATAGCCAAAATATTCTGATATTATACTTGTACATTTACTAGAAGGAATCAGTATAAGCAACTAATTAGAGAAGGATATTGTCTTCTTTTTATGACAATAGTGACAAGAAGAGTTCTAAAGCCTGAGGACAATCACAAAAATCGGTTACAGTGGTTCCTTTCCTGTCTTGTTTTCTTGTACTATTTAATTTCTATAAATGCTGCCTACCAATGCCACTCACATTCTTGAAAACAATTTCATTTTCCAATTGATTTTTCTTCTTTGGTAAAAAGCAATAATGGGGAAAAACAAAGCAATAATCTAGTTGTCTAATATTTACTAATGGATAGGATGCTGGAACAGGAGTCAGGAAACCAAGGGTCTTGTTCCCAGCTCTTCTATTTTGCTACAAGAAATATGTACTTCATTTTCTCCATGTGCAAAAGGTGGTAAGTTGTATTTATGCACATTTTAATACACTTTCTGTGTAATAAGCTTCATTGCAAGCGATGTAATTAATTCATTACATTTCTGTTACTTAGCTTTTACATAACATTTCCATTTAATGGGTTTAGCTGAGACAGAAATAAAAGAGACTGTAAGAACACCAGTTTCCTGCAGAGCTTCTGAACCAATCATATATGAAACAACAAAGTATCCTGTTTTCTAGATACCCTGGTATGAGAAGGAAATTGGTAAGCAAATTTAGTATTTTGAGAAAGGAAGAAAAGACATGTTCTTCAAGATCTTAAAGTTTGTTTTATGTCACTGTAGTTTCAAGGCAAATATTTAAAACAGAACATAATCTGTCACGTTTGTAAAAGCAGCCTTTTAAACAACTCAAAAACTTTTATTTGGGTGTCAGTGTATAAAATGATCATGCACCTAATATACAGATTTAACCCTGTATTCTATATCCAAAAACTTATGCACAAAAGTTATTAGAGTTAAAAAATCTTCATGTTCAAAATCACTACAGAAATTTAGTTTGTCCTACATTTTCAAAGGAGCTAAAACAAATAGAAGCAGGGACTGCAGAGAGAGAGGAGAGCACCAGACTTGCGTTGGTTTCAATAATCTCATTTAAAGGTCATGTCTTTAAAATCATGTTTTGTAAGTGGGTATAGTTTTATAGGATAACCTGAATCTATTTTGACAATGAAGTGTATTTAGTTTATAACTGATATTTCTATGAAGAGGTCAGTACGAGACAGATTCATTGTGCTGCTGTGTCATTTGAAAAGTGCACTATTCCAATTCCACATCTCAAGAAATAACTGAATTGACTATGTCTCTTCATTCTGGAAAAGCGACATCAACATGGCAAAGGTCCACATGAGCTTCATGGAAAAATGAATAAAGAGCAAAGGCTTGTTCTCTCTCACTAGAAATACTGTTAGCATCAAATTAAATTAGCAGTTATCAGGCTCAGAAACAAACTGATTTACACATTATGTGAAAAACTCTTTACCACAGGATGCTGTGGATGGTAATACTTTACCTGGGTTCAAGCAGAATTCTGGAAAGGATTGATCAATTTCATCATGAAAAGCACACTGAGGGCCGTAAAATAAAAAACAAGAACAAGAACAAGAACAAGAACAAGAACAAGAACAAGAACAAGAACAAACAAACAAAACAATAACATAAACAAACCAAACCAAACCAATCAACCAACCAACCAAAAAAAAAAAAAAAAACACATTTGGCTGAGGGAGATGTTAGGTCACAGATTACTGGATACTAGAAGGGTATTCAGGAAACATGTCACTAGCTGCCTGCCCTGTTATTTTGCTCATTTGGACTGCCACTGTTGAGTGCTCCAAGAGACATGATGCTAGGACAGAATGGACTTTTACTTTGATCCAGCACTAACACTCTTAGTTGCAGTCACTACAGTCATCTGTTTGCTTAGGGTGGCTAGCCACCACGTTTCAATAAAGAATAAAAGAATTTTCATAAAATCATAGAATCATCTAGGATGGAAAAGACCTTGACAGTAACACACTCAGCTTGAACGGGTACTTCTATGACTGCTAAGATTTGTTAACATTTAATTGCTTCTAGAAGCAGAATCCCTAGAAGAAAATGGCAGCACACACATGCATGGATAAGTATACATCAAAATACTTAGATTGAACAGTGATGCAAAATGAATGCAATTTTCTACTCATAGCAAAGCAAATTATTGTACAGAATATGTCCATTTAATTGAAAATCAAAGATACCATCCAAAATGTTGAAAGTCATTAATAAAAACAAAATTTTGTACATAACACCTGAATATCTGAAGTGGTCTAAATGCAAGGCATTTTACAAGCTCTGAAAAGTTGAACATGTTTTCTTCACAGATTTTTATATAATTTGTTAGTTCATAATATGTAATTAAATGTCTTTTTTACTTCAAGTAAAAAAGCATGAGCACGTACTTCTGCTTTTCCATTGCCCTTGTGAATATGATCTACTTTTTTACAGTTATTTTTGTGCTATAAGTAGCACAATGCATTTGGTACAATGAAGAACTGATACTTTCCAAATTTTCAATGGCTATTTATTTTTGTTTGAAAGAAAGTCTTCCTCTGACCAATGTATATATTATCAGAGAAGAGTGATGGGAAGAGGAATTTTATTCACAAAAATGACTAAAATTTGTTTTTACAAAATAAAGAGTCATTCAAACCATTCAAAATATAGCAGTCTCCATACTTTTTCCAATAGTATTTGCAATCTGAATGTGTGCCCAATAGAGAATAAAAGTCCATGAAAATTCCAAACAAACTGAATCAAACTTTGCATGTTGCAAGGTTTATGCTTGTCAAATTATAAAATATTTATAAAACAATTACAAAACATTATCAGACTATCCAGAAAATTTCTAACAAATCATTTATATAAGTAACTTGAGTTCTCAGTTCCTGATTAAAGCTTTTTGTAATTTTGCTCTTCATCAGAATGAGTTATAGCACACATCTTTCTACAACATTGGCACAGAAAAATGTCAGGCAAGACGTCTCTCCATCCAAGCAGCCTGCAGTAGTAGAACCTACACTTAAGCTTTCCAAACAATGTAGGTATTCACTCTACTACAAACGTAAGAGGAAAAAAAAAACATTCTAAGAGGAAATAAAAATCTATGAAAGTCGGTCCCAAGGTTCTACCACTGAAATGTAAATAAAATGTGTTGCTGGAATACGTGGTTTTAGAGTACCTAAATTGTCCATGAAGAAACTGCCATTCTCTGCCACCTTCCTCTGTTTAAAGAGAAAAGTCATCTATAGCATTCAACTGTACAATGCAGTCAGGTTTAAAAAGCCTTAATACTGTAGCATGCAGACACCATTTATTATTATGTATCTTCAAAATAGATTACAGAATGCTGGTAATGACAGGCTGGTAAGGTGTACCAGATAGCTATTTCTAAAATAAAAGCAAACCTTCTCACATCCCCAAAAATGTCAATTTCCATCTTTCCTAGCCCTGAGATAAGATGAAGATTGCTGATCCAGAAAGGGGCAATTTCCTAATTTAGTTTTTTTTTTTT
>VXAA01006334.1:44874-58122 GCA_013399115.1 Anseranas semipalmata | reverse complement strand
ACTACATCAGCCAGCTCCCTCAGGACCCTGGGATGCATGTCATCAGGACCCATAGACTTGCACGTGTTCAGTTGCATCAGGAGGTCCTGAACCTGCTCTTCGCTTACAGTGGGAGGGACTCTGTTCCCCCAGCCCCCGCCTACAGGTTCGGGGACTCGAGAAACATGGGAAGCCTGAATACCAGAGAAGACTGAGGCAAAGAAGCTGTTAAGTACCTCAGCCTTCTCCATGTCTGCTGTTACCAGTTCTCCACCTTCATTTGTCAGAGGTGGTACACTCTCCCCTTAGTATTCCTCTTCCAGCCAATGTACCTGTAGAATCCCTTCTTGTTATTCTTTGCATCCCTCGCCAAGTTTAGCTCTGTCAGTGCCGTGGCTTTCCTGATCCCATCCCTGCATGTCCGGACAGCGTTTCTGTACTCTTCCTAGGGCATGTGGCCCTGCTTCCACTGCCTGTGCAGTTCCTTCTTTTGCCTAAGTTTGACCAGCAGGTCCTTGCTCAGCCATGATGGTTTCCTGCCTAAGATCTTAATTTTACCCATTCTTATGGGTTAAAATTGCAGCTCCTTGCACTGAGTGCAGCAATGACTAGCTGTTCCCTTAGGGATGTGAAGGTAAGAGCAAAGCAGAGCATTACAGTTGGCAGGGCAAAAGACTCAGAAGCCAGGACACCATCCCACTGCCCCCGAGTGAGGGTATCTGGGTTCAAGAACCCAAATCAACAGGCAAGTTCCTGGTGATAAGGCAGGTCTGAGGTCAAGCAGGGAAGTCAATTCACAGCTTCAGGTCAGGATCAGATCCAGTGATGGCTGCCAGAGTTAGACCTAGTCCAGTCATTGCTGGGAAGGTCAACAGTGATGATGTAGGTCTGAGGTCAGTCTGAGGGTCAGCCCAGATCCGCAAGACCCATAACCAGACAGGGGCACTGCTGTAGTTGAGCTGGAAACTAGCATTCATATGGCAGAGGTTGAAGGCTACAGAATGACCTGAAACTGGGGTCCTGGGCCCATGGGCATGTGATGTAAATGGAGACCTAACTGAGGTCGGTCAGGGCCAGTAAGACCCTAGTCTTAGTGTACTCTCAGCTTTGACACTCTCACTGAGAGAAGACAACCTTGAAGATTGTGTGAAGATGTAGTGTGGGTGATACTTCATACCTCTATCATTAGGATTTTGAGCTTTAAATCTAGGTGCAGAAGAACTACAGAAGGGCACCAGGGAACTACAGAAGGATACTAGGCAACCACTACTGTATTAAAATTTCCGGATGGGAATTTCCTTTTTTTATTCAGCAGAACTTATGGTGTGGGTCCCATGAACAAACCTGACCAGTGGGTACAAGTAACTTTTTCTTTTAAACCTTGCTGCTGTTCAAAAATACCATTCAACACTACACTCCACAATTTTGAAAGGACTAGAGTACCTCTCAGAAGGGGAAAAAGGGATTTCAGTCATAAAGAGTACTTCTACTAATTAAAGACAACAAAAAGGAAGGAAGGAAAACTTCAGACTCTTATTCCACACTGAAGTATTGCAGTGCTGAAAACAGCACTGCGCAGCCATTGGAAACCTAGAAGGCCAACGCTGTCATTCGATTAGCAGATGTTAGCGGGTTGACACATCCTTTAGACATCACAACTGCAGCTAGAGTTGTGATGGTGCTGCTGCTTACATTAGCATAAGCAATCTTCACTCAATTGCTTTTTCCCTTTCGTGACACTTTGTGTCATCACTGTGATTGGTGCTACATAGCTGCCTAGCAGCTGCATAATGAACCAGACAAAGACACTGATCTGGAATCCCCCTATCCAATTTGTAAAGTTTTTTTTTTTTTTTTTTTTACCTTGAGCTTTTCCCTATGTGGGAAAATATATTTCCTATACTATGTGTCTGTCCAAACAGTTCTGTCACAGAAATGCCTAGGCTAGCATTGCTGCACCAATTTGGGTTACAGGCTAAAACGTACATCTGAGAAATGTAAATTCATCTCAGAAACTATCCTCTACTTGAAGTGCATGTTTCTTTTGCTACCAGCACACATATATGCCAGACCTCAGCCTCCCAGTTCCACTATAAAAATTACTCATATTAGGCCTACCTCATACACAATACTTCTGTGAAGACACTTTATAAATAACAGTTCTACTTCTGTATTATGCAGCCACTCCTC
This sequence comes from Anseranas semipalmata, assembly GCA_013399115.1. Classification (NCBI taxonomy): domain Eukaryota; kingdom Metazoa; phylum Chordata; class Aves; order Anseriformes; family Anseranatidae; genus Anseranas; species Anseranas semipalmata. The sequence goes on along the minus strand of VXAA01006334.1, from coordinate 55,953 downwards.
TGAGCACCACAGTTAATAAACCAAAACCAGTACTCGGCAGCAAACCATTCTACAGCCGACTTTACATAAAGGATGATTTACATAAAGGATAAACTAGAGAGCCCATATACTGGAAATTGAAATTCTTCCTAATAGTATACCTGCCACATTTCTAAAAAGGAATCTGAATTGCTACAGACAGGAAGAACAAGTAAAAAAATGAACAGAAACTTGAACAGAAAAGAACAGAAAAGAGCAGAACTTGAACTTTGGTCTATTATTTAAAGTGAAGTGTTCAACAATATCCTAAATTTCCAAATGAGGGTTTTCATTCATACATGATACCCATAAAGTGAGCTACTAAGGTACCAACTCCTATTGTCTTTGGTACTATATGTTTTTGTTTTTGTCTTTTTTTTAACATAATAGCTTTTATGTTTTTCAGAATTAGTTCTGCACCACCTAACTGTGTAAGTTGCTTCCTTCACACTCAACATGTAAGCAGCAGCCTAACTTACCTATCATGTGACACACACTTCTAATCATTACCTACTCTTTCAATGTCTATGTGTCAAAACAGATATATGACTATAGAAACACCCATACAGCTAACAAACAACAGTGGCACTAATCTTCAAGACGAAATGACATTATAAAATCAGTATCAAATCTCTCCAGGGCTTAGAATCTGGGTGCTAGACCTCAACAAATCTTCATTGCTGTTAATGCTTTTCCTTAACTTGTCTCTGCTATACTGTTATTCCTCTGACATATCTCATTCCAGATGCATTCTAAATTTACAGGGCTACAAAGGTGCTTCAAGAATTGCTTTGAATTGCTTTGTGGAGAATTCAAAAGCAAACTATTTCGGTAGCTTTAGATAGTATGCAGTCAGACATAAAGTGCTGTAAGAAGCCCTGGTCCAGTTATGTAGATACAGGTTTTCAGAGTCTGTTAACCAAATAAACAGCAATACAAATCGTAGATGGATTGTGATACAACTATTGAGACAAGCATACTTGAGGATACTAGACCATTTTGGAGAAAAAATATTAGGGGTTAAACTTTACTTAGAGACACTTACTCTGGAACATAAAATAATCCTTTCATCTAAAGCACGGACAATGCCTCCCTCCTATCCTCAACATATCTTCACTTAGTTTGTTTGAGAAGCCAACTAATATTGATTAGCTTTAAAAAGATAAATTTTGTTCTGTTTTGCATCCCATGCACTATTGTTAAAAAAAGAGCAGCTAATTACCTGTTCCTTTGAAATGCTTTCATTAGCTTTGGTTCCCATGGTAACAGTTCATTAAGCAGTCGTATCAACGTACCATGCAATTCCTTTACTGCTTGCTTCCGGTGGTACCATCTTCCCTGCAAACATAAACACCATTTATTTATCACTGCATTAGACCTGAATCTTGTTTACTTGTATTAATCCTACAATAATTACAGTACATGTTAATACAACATAGAAAGAAAATAACCGGAAGGAAATATTAGTGAGTTTCACTTAGTCTATGTAAGATGAATGAATATTTCTACATTTTCTACACTACAGAGATGAAATGTCCTAGTTAAAAAAAGTAATACTGTGAAGATGTTATTTTTTTAGAGCCAAAACTTAACATTGAAGCAGAATCCTACAAACACACCATGTATTTAAAATAACTTATGCTGGTAACTAACATATGTAGTAGTCCATTCCATACCAACCATGTATCTACATTTTTAGTAGAGACAAAATTTCTACAGAAAATCTTAGAATAATTTCACTTAAAGTAAATGACACAATTGGAAAAACAATTCACTACACCTTTCAGGGAGAAAAAACACAGTTTTTGCATTACATTTTTGTATTTTATTCAAAGTTTTAGATAAAAGTATTTTTAATAGAAAAGTTCTGCAAATTGGTCATTTATGAAACAACAGACTATGGTGCAGACATCAGTTTCCTCGTGCTAAAGCTTTAAGCTTTTAACTCATATGTAAGTAAAAATTATTTTCTTGTCCAAATTGAAATTTGTAATCTTATGATCTTCCATGAAGAATTCATGTTTGGTAGGTCTAGAAAGGCTGAATGAGGATAGAAGATATTGGGAAAAAAACGATCAGTGTGTATATACACAGCACTATTTTTGTTGTTACTCATTTAAATAGGCAAAATGCAATATTGAAAAAAAAACCATTGTAATCATAATACTGCAAAACATCTTTCTTAACAGTCTTAGATACATATCCCTTCCTCATAAGTACTTCCTCCAAAAAGTAGCTCTCTGGTTTATCACACAAATGACTGAACAATGCATATTTTGACAGCAAAACTTCAACACTGGATATGGGGAGACCAGACTTCAGGCTGCTGAGGCAACCAGTTAGTAAGGTGTCCTGGGAATCTGCTTTTAAAGGTATTGGGGTCCATCAGTGCCAGTCAGTTTTTAAGGGATATCTCTTAAGAGTGCAGGAGCAGACAATTCCAAAGTATTGGAATTCAAGCAAGCAGGGTAGAAGGTTGGCTTGGCTGAGCAGGGATTTTCTTCCAGAGATTGGGTGGAAAAGGGAAGTGTATGGATATTGGAAGTAAGGTCTGTTGACATGGGAGACTACAGAGATGCTGTTCGTCATTGTAGTGAGAAAATTCATGCAGCCAAAGTTCAACTGGAGTTAAAGTTGGCCAGTACTGTGGAGGACAACAAAAATGGCTTTTTATGTATGTTAACAGCAAAAGGAGGACCAGAGAAAATATTGGTCCATTACTTCATGAGGATGGTCACCTCATAAATAAGGATGTAGACAAAGCACAGACGTTCAATGCCTCCTTCACCTCTGTCTTTAGCACTGATGATGAGCCCTGGGACCCCTGAAGCCCTGAGTTGGAGGACCATGACTGCAGGAATGATAAACTCCCAGCCAACTCTGAACTTTTGTGGGATTTGCTGCTCCAGCTGAATGCATTATGTCTATGGGGCCCAATGGGATTCATCCCGGGGTACTGAAAGAGCTGGCTGATGTCATTGTGAGATCTCTTTTAATCATTTGTCAATGGTCTTGGGAATCTGGAGAGATGCCAGTTTTCAAGAAGGGTAAGAAAAAAGATTCTAGTAATTTCAGGCTTGTCAGTCTCAGTTCAGTGCCTGGTAAAGTTATGGAGATTATTCTGGGAGTTATTGAAAAACACCTGAAAGACAACATAGTCATTGGTCATAGCCAACACAGGTTCGAGGGGAAAGTTCTGTTTAACTGACTTAATTTCCCTTTATGTGACAAGGTCACCCATGTAGTTGACCAATGGAAGCCAGTAGACACGATCTTTTTGTATTTCAGCAAAGCTTTTGATACTGTCTCTCACAGTATCCTTCTGGACAAAATGTCCAGAATACAGCTAGACAAGTATATAATATAATGGATGAACAATTAGCTGACAGGTTGGGCTCAAAGGGTTATAGTAAATGAGGTTATATCAGGCTGATGGACAGTCACTAGTGGGGTTCCGCAGGGCTCCATTCTGCAGCCAGTTTTATTCGATGTTTTTATAAATGATCTGGACTCAAGACTGAAATGCATACTAAGTTCACAGATGATACTAAATTAGGAGCTGTTGACTCCCTTGAGGGTAGAGGCCTTGCAGAGAGATCTTGACAAATTAGAGGGCTGGGCAATCACCAAATGTATGAAATTTAACAAGAGCAAGTGCCAGATTCTGCAGCTGGGACAGGGCAATCCTAGATTATGTACAGACTGGAGGATGAGAGGCTGAAGAGCAGCCCTACAGAAAGGGATCTGGGGGTTTTGGTTGATGGTAAGATGAACATGAGCCAACAGTGTGCACTGGCAGACTAAAGGGCCAACCATACTTTAGGGTGCATCAAGCACAGCATTGCTTGCCAGTCAAGGGAAGTGATTGTCCCGCTCTACTCTGTGCTGGTGTGGCCTCACCTCCAGTACTATGTGCAGTTTTGGGTGTCACAATTTAAGAAGGACATAAAACTATTGGAGTGTCCAAAGGAAGGCTACAAAGATAGTGAAGGGTCTAGAGGGGCAAAATGTATGAGAAGTGGCTGAAGTCACTTCGTTTGTTCAGCCCAGAGAAGAGGAGACTGAAGGGAGACCTCACGGTTTTCTACAGCTTCCTCACAAGGGGAAGTGGAGGGGCAGACGCTGGTCTCTTCCCTCTGGTGACAGCAATAGGACCCGAGGGAACGGCGTGGAGCTGTGACGGGAGGTTCAGGCTGGGTGTTAGGAAAAGGTTCTTCACCAAGAGGGTGGTCAGGCACTGGAACAGGCTCCGCAGGGCAGTGGTCAGGGCACCGAGCCTGCCAGAGTTCAAGAAGCACTTGGACAACACTTTCAGACATATGGTTTAATTTTTAGGTAGTCCTGTGTGCAGCCAGGAGTCGGACTTAATGATCCTTGTGGGTCCCTTCCAACTCAGAACATTCTGTGATTCTGTGATATATGAACAGCTACAAAATGGATGTGGTATACTCCAGTACTTCTGCCACTCTACTGATTCACTGCATTTTACATAAATGAGGATTGCATCTGTTGACTTGCAAGATGTTAACTAAAGGGACTACAGTTCTGCATGAAAAAGAAGCAAGACTTGGGAAGCTGTTTGCTTGATACTTATCTTTAGCTTTCAGTAGAGCTCATATCCTTAATGGCTTCCTGTAGTCCAGCACACAAAGAAACCTACGGCAGGAAAGGCTGGATAAAGCTCGACTTGTCTGCCTTTCAGCAGTCTGCAATACTGACTTTTCTACGGACTGTAGAATAATTCCTTTCTACAAATTTCAGCTGATCTCTCCAATGTACAGCAAGACCAAACAGGCTGAATGCTTATTTGAAGACCGGGTATCTTATTTATTTTTATGGATAACCATTTACATGTTACACAGCTAAATAAACAGCTACTCCTTCATTCTTCAATTAAAATTAAAAAATCAAAAGGTTTTAACAAGGAAATTATGCCATATTACCACATAACGGTTAGTGCTGAGCCCAAAGACAAGCCAGGAAACCATTCTAATTTCCTCCATTTGTGGCCAGTCATATTTGCATATGTAATGCACTGCAGCATAAAACCTGCCACTGAGCACTGCAACAGGAAACAGCCCTTGTGTATACTGCAGCCTACCAAGGCATTCATCATCATCTCTTAATATTAGTGGTCTACAGAATTAACTGCTAACTTATGAGAGAATTACGTGCACAGATTTATCTTTCCTGTAAAGTATATAAAACATTTTACAGAGTTTTAAAATCAATTAATTTATATAACTACATAGTATTAGTGGATTGTGTCAAAACAAAAAATAAATTATGTCATTACTGTCAGGATACAGAAATGCTGTACATGTATTTGATATCGCAAAGAATGGGATGTGTGAAAAATAGTATAAAAATATATTAAAAATGACTACAGTGTAAAAATAACAAGAAATTGTGAATTTCTGAGAAACTAATTTATTTTTAAATAAGGATAAGATTTGGTATTTATGAGCCTGATAAGTACTAGCTGAATGACTGAGTAAACTTGGTAGTGATAACTGTATCATGCATTGAATAGCCAGACACAAGTAGAAGGCTTAGTCAAGAACAGACCTCAGAACTTTACTGCCTTCACTATCACTTCAAGGAAAGCTTTTTTTACAAGTCACTTTTCTCCTTGCTTTAAAATAAAAAAAGAAAACAAGGAAAACAATACACACATTTCTAGGTATAGTTTTTTAATGAAAATTAGTGTCCTCCACATAACATCTCAAGAAAACCCCAGATTTGCTTCCAGCTCATTTTTATGCAATTATATAATTACATAATAACAAATTTGTAAATTATTCTCCTGTATCTCAACCACTCATTTTCTTACTGGGGTTTACTAGTTGGCAATAAAACTGCTAGTGACAACACACACACAGATTTCCTCAGAAAAAGAAATGTGCCATGGCACAGAACAAATAAAGGCCAAAAAAGTTTGAAAAAAAAATCTTATATTTTAAATGATTGTAGTTCAGTTGGATCAGCTATTATTCCTTAAATATTGAAATAGTAAAAAGGGACATAAAAATAGCTACAACCTTGAGACACATCACTACAAAATTTAGCATTACCTTTGTCATGCAATTTCATTCTCTAACATAGTGTCCTGGTTTTAGCTGGGATAGAGTTAATTTTCTTCATGGAAGCTGGTATGGCGCTGTGTTTTGGATTTATGAAGATAATAGTGGCAATAACACACCGATGTTTAGTTGTTGCAGAGCAGTGCTCGCACAGAGCCAAGGACTTTTCAGCTTCTCATAGCGCCCTGCCAGCGAGGAGGCTGGGGGTGCACAAGGAGCTGGGAGGGGACAGAACCAGGACAGCTGACCCAAACTGGCCAAATCAATACTCCACACCATTGTGGAACATTGTGTGACATTGTGCTCTGCAATAAAACGGGAGTTGCCTGAGGGAGGGGGGCTACCGTTGCTCAGGGCTGGGCATCAGTTAGCTGGTGGTGAGCAGTTGCGTTGTGCATCACTTATTTCACGTACTCTTTTCTTTTCTTCCTCCCCTCTTTCTTCCCTATTAAAATGTCCTTATCTCAACCCACAAGTTTTTTTTTTTTTTTTTTTTTTTTCCAGTGCTTCTCTCCCCCATCCCTCTGGTGTGGAGGGAGTGAGTGAACAGCTGTGTGGTGCTTAGCTGCCTGCTGGGTTAAACTACAACACATAGTCTTGTGTTTTTCCAGGAAAAAGGCAAATCAATGATTGATGAAGCTATAACTTAGCTCCTGACTTCAGCAGTACATAGCAGCCTACTTTCTATAGAACAAACTTTCCGTTACAAATATCTATGTTGCAAACTCTTCTCAGTAATACAAAATGGTATAATGCAGGAAAGCAATGTAGGCCACAAACTGAAGCTTACGAGGTTTAGGCTGGACTTCAGAAAATATATTTTCATCAGAAACCTATGATTAGAACATTAGAACAGGTTGCCCAGAAAAGCTGCTGAGCCTCTATTCCTTCTTGTCTTCAGAATTCAGCTCAGCAGGCCGTGGTTGACCTATTGCAGCAACAGCAATAGTGCTGCTTCAAGGTCAGGGAGACTTGAAGGTCTCTCTCCAAATGTCCCTAACTAGAGGATTACTTAACATGAAAGACAGAGCCTCTGAATATGACCTGACATGGTAATGGGATCAACAAATAAATAGAATGCAACGTTTCGGGGCACAAAAGTTGCTTACCAGCACAGAATAGCCATGACCTTTCTACTCAAAGTAATCAAAATATAGTTGCCCATGAAATTCCATGACGAGTTGTTTAGTGGAACAGCAGGGTTTATACAACTGAGTAGCTATTACAGCTCCATAGGTTCAGTCCTCTTATCAATGAGGGGTATGTAGAGATGGAGATCTGGATGCACTACCTTCCAGTGTATATGAAATCCAACAGGGTTTTATTAGTAGACATGAAATAAAATACACAACTACATCAATCCATGACAGTCTTTACTGGAAAAAAGGTCTTTCCCTATCAATGAAGAGCTTGCTCTTAACACGTGTGAAGAGCTGTTCTCCTTCAATTTACTTGAGCTAATTCTAAGTTTGATATGACTTTAGAGTCTACATTCCAAACTGATTATTTAAGCTGAAATATCCAGTAACTAACTTGGATGTGTGCAGAATTATGTTGCTACGTTGCTTGTAATTCACATTCCCAATAGCACTGCTTCTATGCTACTATCTGACTGACTGCTAGTTACTGTCTTGTTTCAGGTAGTGATGAACAAAACACTGTTTTTTTCTGGAAACACAACATATGGTATTAACAACAAAGCAAAGGAGATAAAAAGGCCAAGTACAAAATGTGACTTGTAGCTGTGTTAAGCTACAACTAAATTTTTAAAATGCAAACACAACAAAAAAAAAATTAAGAAATGTGCTGAATGTTTCCATATAAGCAAAGAGGAACATTCAACACATTCTCAACTGAAAACTTACCTTTTAAAATTAGGTCTCTGACATCCAGAGCAGCCAGGGAATGCTGACTCCACTCTCCGTGATGTCCCAACATACACTATTCTGGCATACTCATCATGGAACCCCAAAGCAGACTGGAGCCAGGATATTGATATATGGGGTAAGGACTGAACTTTATAGGGGAGTTTTTGTTTTGTTTTGTTTTTTAAATAAACACACACACACACAACCACAATATTATGCAGTTTTATAAGATTTTCTTCAGTCTTTACTTTATATCCTGGGGATATAAAATGAAGAAATTAGAAATCTTATAAAACCATGCAATATTGTTGAAAAGGGGTGGTGGTGGAGGGAGAAAACTTACCTTACCCTTAATAGGCCTGCTCCATTCTGCAGCGGGGTTCTGTGGTATGTGTGACATCACCAGTCTACCGTTTTCTAGTGATGTCACACGGAGAGGGAGTTGGTGATCTGCAGCTGCTTTGGACATCAGATACCTAAAGAAAAGAGATTAATAACTTTTTCAATTCAGAGATGGATTGTTATTGAATGCTCTTATTAACCAATTTATGGGACTTCTACTAGAATTTCAGACACTTCAGTGGCAGCTTTGACTAAATAAGAATGAATGATGAGATCATTTATACTATACAAACTCATCTGTAATTAAATGTGTTCTCATTTTGAAAAAGCTTGGAGTTACTTTCTATAGTTAAAGTTCATGCAAGTCAATAACTTGTATTTACCCTAAGCAAAGTCACTCTGAGTTTTTTATCTATCAACTGCTAACCTCTGGTGTTATTAGAAAATTGGGATGGAACATGGTCAGGAAGAATGACTAGTAGTAAATCCAGAAAGCAAATTCACTCGTGACATCTCTTTATCAATTATATCTTTGAGCATTTACCTGTAACTAATGAAAAGACTGGTGAACACCTTATGTCAGCCCTCAGACTTTTGTGTTTTTTGGTGGTGGCGGTGGTTTTTTTTTTTGTAAGACTTCAGCTTGCACTTCCATGACTTGAATACGATCAAACCAAGCTAAATCCTGAAATGGTATCCCAGACTCTTATTAAACATTGCAAACAAATGCAGTGGAAAAAACGACAACAACAAAAAGCACCCCAACACCACCAAAAGAAAAAAAAAAGATTTCTTGCTATAGGATGTCTCTGTATCTCATGATTTAGTTCATTACTATGAAATGACACAAAAACACAGGAGAAAGTTTGTTATCAGCATGATCTTACTATCTTTTCCAAACTAACTCAGAAGACTGAAATTATATACCACTGAACTGTCACATTTTACTATTAAGAGCTTCAAGGTGTTAATTAACTTATACTTCTGTAACTCATGAAGAATCTGGACGTATGCGGTATCTTAAACTATTTACAAAAAAGCTGTTGTTTCTTTCAAGCTATTAAGTATCTCATTTGACTCTCTTCCATATAGCTGAATTTTTCATCTTTCTTAACTCTGGATATCCAAGCATTTCACTGTTCTTCAACTGAACATCTTAAAATCAGCTGTTTTGTTATAACTGTGTGTGCTGACAGGAATGTCTCATGTGATTTTTCAAAATAATACACTAATTGACCAAAATCCAAAACACTGTGAAATGTCCCGAATACACAGCAGTATCTCTACAATGAAAATGTTCCATATTATACGTTTGAGTACCTATTCATATCTCTGATGCAGAACTCCCACCTTCACATCTGGAATTTTAAAAGATACATGATAAAATTGGCTTAGGTGAAGCAAACATTTAGCAAACATTTATTGGAGGACTAGCCTAGAGAGCAGGAAAGGCATGAAAAATCATGGGAAGTTATGAGAAAACAGTTGTGAAAAAATACACCTAATATAGGGAGCAAAAGAGGTACTGGAGGAGCTATGAAAAACTGAAGACTGGGACAAAAATATTGAAAGCTAGTGAGATAAGCACAAGACAAAAATAGCAGAGAAGTAATTGTTGTTGAAAAGCTTTCAAAATTTGAAGCCTAAATTGGCTATATTCCTTCATGGCAAGCAAATAATTAGCTGATTGGATTTCCAAAAGCTCCACATGCTCAATCTTGCCTCAGAAGTACAAGAAACTGCATGAACATAAAGGTGGATTTCAAAACCTTACTTCAGATTCCAAATTCAATATTTTGAACTCACATCAGTATTTTTAAAGATGCAGACAAGCCAGAAAGAAACAATAACAGACTACTTGAAAGTGACTAAAGCACAAATCAAGTTTTTAGGACGAAGAATGGAGAAAGAGAATATGTTAGATACATTACAGAAGAAGATGTATAGTAATACACAACCTAGGCTGAAATTAAAATAGTATGATTCAGCTGCAAGACTATAAGCAGATCTATTAAAATCCTGTTATTCCAATAAAGATTTAGGATAAGGATCTCATAACCTAAGTTAAAACAAAAAGCAAACACAGATTTCTCAGGCTATGTTATCGTTCGCAGGCACATTAATACAAATGCAGTAATACAATGCAAACAAGTGTAACAGAAAGCTCCTTACACCCCAAATTCTCATATGAATATGAAATATGTGGTACATATTTCACTGGGGAGGGTGTAGAAGAATGGGGAGAAAGAAGTCCACCTCATGCTGAAAAGTGAAGAAAATTTAACCCAATAATAATTAAGTTTTCACAGAACCCAAAAGAGAAGAGACAGTAAGTTTTTCCACTTTACAATTTGTAAAGCTGGGGTCTGAATCACTGAAATATTAGTTTATGAAATATTAGATTAGCCCTAATCTATTTTTGGTGGTTGCATGGGCTTCTGCCAAGCATTCTTGGGAAATCCCTATACAGTCTTGTTCAAACACAGTTCCCCTACCAAACATTTTCAAACAGATGGCAATATTTCCCATTTCTTTACTAAACACAGAGGAAGTATTTTATTTACTATTTATTTATATATATTTACTATTTATTTAGTAAATTAGCCTTTTTTTTTTTGCATTATTTCTGCTATGTATTAATATTTTATTTTTGTAAATGAATGTGTGGCAAATCAGTGAAAAAAGAAAACAGACTCTTCTCTTACTTTGGATACTTCCATTTCCTATGAACAAATTTAATAGCAGCCTGTTTGGAATTTCAAAAAAAA
>VXAA01006334.1:5173-44759 GCA_013399115.1 Anseranas semipalmata | reverse complement strand
TATGTCTGTCGGGACCCTGAACCTCAAGGAGAGGGTGAGAGGAGAGGACTCCGTCCCACTGTGACAGTGGAACAAGTCTGGGACCGCCTAATGAAACCGGATATGTGCAAGTCCGTGGGGCCAGACGATATACATCCCAGGGTGCTGAGAGAGATGGCTGATGTGGTTGCCAAACCACTCTCCATCATATTTAAAAAATCATGGCTGTTGGGTGAAGTCCCGGTGACTGGTAAAAGGGAAACATTACTCTCATTTTTAAGAAAGGGAGAAAGGAAGACCGGGCAACTACAGGCCGGTTAGCCTCACCTCTGTGCCTGGGAAGATCATGGAGCAGATCCTCCTGGAAGACATGCTAAGGCATGTACGGGATAAAGAGGTGATCCGGGACAGCCAGCACGGCTTCACCAGAGGCAGATCTTGCCTAACCAATCTGGTGGCCTTCTATGATGGAGTGACGGCATCGGTGGACAAAGGAAGGGCGACGGACGTCATCTACCTCGACTTGAGCAAAGCCTTTGACATGGTCCCTCACCACATTCTTCTCTCTAAATTGGAGAGGTATGGATTTGAAGGATGGACTGTTAGGTGGATTAGGAATTGGTTGGCTGGTCGCAGCCAAAGGGTTGTCGTCAATGGTTCTATGTCTGGGTGGAGGCCGGTCACAAGCGGTGTCCCTCAGGGGTCGGTCTTGGGACCGGTGCTCTTCAACATTTTTATTAATGACATAGACGACGGAATCGAGTGCACCCTCAGCAAGTTTGCGGACGACACCAAGCTGAGCGGTGCAGTTGATACCATAGAGGGAAGGGATGCCATCCAGAGGGACCTGGACAGGCTGGAGAAGTGGGCCCAAGAGAACCTAATGAGGTTCAACAAGGCCAAGTGCAAGGTGATGCACTTGGGCTGGGGCAATCCCAGGTACTTATACAGACTGGGAGAAGAAGAACTCGAGAGCAGCCCTGCGGAGAAGGACTTGGGGGTCCTGCTGGACGAGAAGCTGGACATGAGCCGGCAGTGCGCGCTTGCGGCCCGGAAGGCCAACTATGTCCTGGGCTGCATTAAAAAAGGGGTGGCCAGCAGGGAGAGGGAGGTGATTGTCCCCCTCTACTCTGCTCTGGTGAGACCCCACCTGGAATACTGCGTGCAGGCCTGGGGCCCCCAGCACAAGAAGGATGTGGAGCTCTTGGAACGGGTCCAGAGGAGGGCCACTAAGATGATCAGAGGGCTGGAGCACCTCTCCTATGAGGAAAGGTTGAGGGAACTGGGCTTGTTTAGCTTGGAGAAGAGAAGGCTCCGGGGAGACCTCATTGCGGCCTTCCAGTACTTGACGGGAGCGTATAAACAGGAGGGGGAATGCCTGTTTACACGTGTTGACAGTGATAGGACAAGGGGGAATAGTTTCAAACTAAGACAGGAGAGATTTAGGTTGGGTATTAGCAGGAAGTTTTTCACTCAGAGGGTGGTGAGGCACTGGAACAGGTTGCCCAGAGAGGTTGTGGATGCCCCATCCCTGGAGGCATTCAAGGCCGGGCTGGATGTGGCTCTGGGCAGCCTGCTCTAGTAGTTGGCAACCCTGCCCAGAGCAGGGGGGTTGAAACTAGATGATCTTTAAGGTCCTTTTCAACCCAGGCCATTCTATGATTCTGTGATTCTATCCTGACAGTCTCAGTGACCCCACAAATGAATTTACATCTGAAGTCCTAAATACTTCTGAGCTGAACTGTTTTTCTGTTTTTTGTTTTTAACTCTAAATCTTCAGGTGCACTCCTAAAGACAGATTTCTGCAGCTGGTATGGATTTAAGGTTGCAGAAAGCCTCAGTTTGCCTTCAGCACTTCCAAGACTCATCTGCTTAAAAGATATATCCACCCCTCAAGATAGACAAAGATGTTCACCTGAGCTGGGAATTACAACTGCCTTATTTAAACCTTCAGGAACATTAAAAAACACCAAAGTCCAAAACCTGTATAAAGGAGGTTTTTATCTTTTTTACTACTAAGTCATGAACATTAGAGTGTTACATACCTCCACAAAACAATAACATTTTTTCCTATAAATCCCAGTTAGTCGTGAACTTGGCTGGTGTCCTTTGACTAGCTAACTGTCCTTCCTCTCACCTTTCCCTGACTTTTCCTGCAGGGAGAATCTGGTTTCCTACTCTGGAACATATTGCCCTGTATCATTTTAATCTTGTGTACTTAACTATGGGAATCCTGGGCTCCAGCCTTTCTTCTCCCTCCACAGACATCTATGCACTTACCAATCTAACTTGCAGGCAATGATTCTAATCAAGCGGTACTACCAAAAAAGTCTTGCATTTCAGTATACAAAGACTCTTTGAAAGTTTACAATCTCTCCAGATGATCTATGCTTTAACATAGACATAGGACAATGTCTATAATTAACTGACTTTGTCACAACCCGGTTCATTTTCAACAAACATGCTAACTATAAAGTCACGTTAAAAATAACATCTGCAAAAAAGCCCAAAGTTCCCTATTTGATACAAGCATCTGCAATCGGGTCACAGTTTCATACTACACAATGGCAAGAAGGGATTAAAAAATATTCAAGTTCTGCTGTAATATACAACAGTTAAATACGTACAACTGACTTACAGAATAGCTTAAATAACAGTTTCATGCAAAAAAAAACAACAACAATGACTTCAGATAACTAAAGAAACTGATTATCTAAATGGCAGTAATGAGATTTCCATTCACTCTGAAACTCCCCCTCATTTTACCTGATGCAGCAGACAACGGGAAAATTTTGATTCAAAATGTCAGAGATTAATAGTTGCTATTTTGCATACTGATCAGTATAAACGTTGCTACTTTGCATTTCTTAATCAATTTACTAGTTACAGTAAATGTCTAAGAGCTCCCATTCAACTGAACTGTCATGCTTATATACACAAATTCTCAGCAAACATGAAGTAAAAACAGAGTAAAATCTCAAGAGAACAATTAAAAGGCAAATATGCTCTACTTCAGATTTATAGTTGTCTACTGACTAGTGATAACTTCCCCTGCATCTTATCTATGTTAGTATTAGCAACAACACAGACAATTTTGATTAAAATCTAATTTTTCTTGTAAATTTTCTTGTCCTATTCATTTCATTTCTACTCTACCTTTTATTCATATTGCTTTGAAATGAAAGGATGTCACTTTTCAAATGTGACACACAGGAACTTTAAGAAGCACAGCAAAACATACTTTTTAAAAATACATGCAATGTACATGACTGTGCACACATACAAATACACAAACATAAATAACAGTTTTTTACAAAATGCAAGTTCCTCATTTAAAAGAAGTTCCTTATTTCCTGACTCTTCAGATAAGCTAATAGGAACCAAAAAGCTACCAAGTAAAAAATGGCAGTTAACAAATGACACCTTTACAGATTAGCTTATCTCAGATTTTAGATCTTAGATTTCCTTTAAATATATAAAATTTTCTACATAGCAAAATAAAATCTACAAGAACTTTAGCGTTTAAGGCGGTCCACCATGGGTTGACCTACTGTAACTCTCTGACTGAAAAACATTATTGTGCTCCATGATGTCGAACAGAGCAGCATCACAGAACAGTTTACAAACTAGCAATCTAAGATACTATTCCGACAATACCCAGCACTCAATGCAATAGATGCACTACAGATCTAAAATACAATTATATTTCAGCAGCAAGCAAGGCTGAATAGAGGCAGAGACAAAAAGCCCTACTATTTGAGTGCTGGCACCTTTTTGGCTCACCTCCATGCTCTAAGCTGTATTTGACCTTCTGATGAACACTTTAAGACAATCTCTGAGAATCATGTGAATAATGAGGGAAAAAAATGAGATTTAGCACTGTGTACTTTCCCGTAAAGACAGATTAAAATAAAGACTAAGATCTTCACTAGTCACAACAAATTCTTTACAACTGATTGCAGTAATACATACCATGCAATTTCAGAAAACAGTGACAGATTCTTTGCCCAAACTGCAGGAGGTGCCCTGTGGAAAGGTTCCATCCTTTTCACAGGTTCAAAGGAGACTTCACCTCCTGAATCTCCTCTTGAGTTACAATGTGCCAGCTTCCCTTTGTTTTCCTTTTTACAGCTTCTTGCACAAAATAAGCACCAGGACACATACGTTAGGATGCGCACCAAAGCTATTCTAAGATAGAAGACATTCTATCTTAGACATTCTTGATAGAGGTACCCTCCATCTTTTTACGAGACAGTGCACAGGGCTTAGACTTCCTCCATCTGATGCAAGTCCCTCAGGTCCCCTTTCTGTATCTCCAGCTTTCTTTTTTCCATCTAGGTACTAGAATAAATAATAAATCTGCATAACTTATTCTTTTCTCGCCATCTTGAAATTTATAAGGTTGTGAGGAAAGGAACTATTTAGTAGCTGAACGGATAGAGAATTTTAGAGCACCCCGGCTCAGATTATAGTATCACTAACAACTTCAGCTGCCACAAAAGAGCACTTCTCCTGATAAAAGCAGTCCCACTTCCTTTTGCCCCCAGATGCTCACTCTTGTCCTTACAATGACCATTCAAGCTGTGGCAGAACACAAGCAGAGAGGTATTTGTGCAAGTGCACAATAAATTGCTCTAGGAAACTGATCTGGGTTAAAACTACCTCAGCAGCAGTAGAAAAGAAGTTTGGTTTATTGCAGACTAACTTTCTCACCATGCAGTTGAACCAAGAATTTTGCTACCTTCTCTTACGGAGTGGCAGAGAAAACAGAAGCTGCCAGAGACATTGAGAATAGAAGCTATTTTTTGGCAGCAGTTTTTGCTTATGTCAGTTGAAAGCATATGTGAAATTACAGCCTCACATCAGAACTGTGGCTAGAGTTCAAGAGGAAAGCAGTCTGGGAAGAGGTAATACTAAGACTAAACTTTAGTTTAATATTAAAGAATTGAGGTCAAATTTCATTTTCTTCTCTAAACAGTTACTGCAAACCAGCACTAATGCAAATCTCATTGTTATAACAAACTCACCAGTAATGAAGCAGACGTGTAATGGATAAGCTCTATTCACAGCTAATTCAAAGGGCATTGCAGATGTACAAATAAGTACAGTATCAAACCGTTTTAATCAGCCAAATAGTGAAAATCCTTTCATATAGGTTATTTATTTCACTCTTGTGGGAGGAATTTGTAGTAATGCCTACATTTAAAATTATACATGGCTTTCCATTACATAACCCTGTTCTAATTTGCTTTTAACTTGCCAAACAAAACTAATTTGAGCTAAAAATCTCTCATGTCATTTGTTGGCTCAAGGTGATCTTCTGAAAAGTGTCAAGATACAACCAGCCCAACTATCTACAATAAATGCCAGCAAACAGTGTGTTTAGTCATGTTGAAGAAACCCTACGGCTCAGCTCTTTCATTATAGCCTCCAGTACTTACAAATTCTGGAGAAGGAATTTCTTTTACGTACTCTAGAATGGTCTCCTTGGAAACAAAAGGGCAGTTAGGACTAAGAAAAAGGTTGTACTTTAAAGTGTTAATGTAAATTAGAAAAGCTGTAGTTCTTATATACATTAGTATTTACCATAAGCTTTAAAGCTTTCTATGAGAGTTTAACTCAGTAACTTGTGTTAACAACTACTACAGCTGGAATTACCAAGAGGGCTAGCCATGAAGAAGAAAGATTCCTATGGTTTCATCTATGTCACTACTAAAAAAAAAAAAATGCCATCAAGACAGATACCATGAAGTAGTAAGAACACCACCCATCTCCACCATCTTCAGTTCCAAACAAGAAAAGGCCATGAACAGCCTCAAAATTATCATCGATCATATTAAAATAGGCTTTCACATTAGGTCAAATTTGCATTGTTAAATCAGTACAATCTTTTACTTAATACACAAGGCACTAAAGAAAACCTGAAAGAAACCTTATTGTGAATGCTTCTGGAACCACCACTGCCATTTGTGTCAGAGCTGAAGAACAAAAATCTCCTTCTCTCCTAGTTTTAAATTTTTCTAACTTTGTTATGCACAGCTTTATTGACATCAAAAACACAACTCCAGTAACTTCCCTCGCAAAGTGAAACCTCATTTTGTCCAGCCAATTTTGCTAACTTAACATCTTGTTATCTGTATTTTTTTAGAAGTATGCAATTTGCCTATTTTTCAAATCAATACTTTACTGTTTCCTTATAATCACTTCTTCAGCAATCAATCTTAGTCTTTTTCCTTTACATAATATTTCTAACACCACAAGTGTTTAAAGATCCAGAATCATGATCAGATAGAGTTATATAAGCACACAGAAAGATTGTCCTTACCTCACAACTTCCAACCACTGAATGAGCTGTATCTTAACTCCCTTGTACTTAAAAAGTTTGTTCAGTTTTTAAGACGGTGTGATTAGAACTAAACATAGTATTCCTGCTGAAGTCATGCAACTTATTTAAATAATGACATTATCAGATTTCAGTTCAAAGAGCAATTATGACATGTTTAGCATTTGTCTACCCTTGAAGAAGTCTTGCTATGGTTTTACTAGTACTAGAAGTCTCACCTATACTAGGATTATTGATATGCTGATGTGTACTCTCATTTTTGGCTTTTTCTTCTGTTGTTGACATAGCCTTTCTGATAACCTCTTGACAATCTTATCTTAAAACCACTTTGCAATTTAGCAACTACAAAATAATTTCAAGTGAAGTCTGTCTTTATTCCTTTGGATATTGTGAAAACTATTATGCTAAGTGCCTGCACTGAAATTTGTCTTTCAGTGCTCTCCTCTACCATCTCTCTCTCCCACATTTAAACAATTAAAAAGAAAGTTGTTTCTGCAAGAGACTAAGGACATTCACATAAATTTGCATGCTAATTTCTAAGGTATAGAAAAAGCAACATTCTTGTCCACTACCGTTCATAGAAATGACACAGAAATGCCCACCAAAGGTTTAATAAAGAAAACTGCAATGAAAAAGAATCAGTACTAAGAAGAGTTGGCTGTAGGTGCCATTTAAATGAGCACTACTTATGCACTTAAAACCAGCCATCACCTTGGGGAGAATCACTGCTTCCTAACAAAACCCTAAATGTGTTGGATTCTCTTGTCTAATGGTTCTTTTCAGATTTTCAGCTGCATAGACTGAGTGATCCAGGGTACATCTGAGAAAATTTATATCTCGATCTTGTATCTAATGCCAGATTGCATGCTTTCCTGTACAACCTACTTGAACACAAAACTTAAGCAAAGCCAATTTTAATAACTTATTTACAAAATAACAGGAGTTTGGAATCCTAATAAACATCTAAAGAGTTAGGTCACAAGAAGATCTGATCAGTCCTGCACAGACAGAAATGAGAACTCTGCCCTGTAATTGCCTGTTGGCAAGAGTTTGTTCTCAAGGAAGAATGTTCACATGTAACAGAAATGAACCACTCCTTCTATGGTATAACCACTACTCACATCTTATTCTGGCAGTGAAAATTGTTAACAAATAGTTTATGAATTTACTTATCATAAGAACATTGTGAACAGTGCACCACATACAGAAAAGATGAAGATTATAGTCTCCAGGTATCAATCTTACAAGGCTTCACGCAATCACTGAAAATGCATAAAATCTTCAGTTGACAGGCCTCAGCAAATAACTGGCATAGTTTTATACTCATACAAGAGAAAACTTTTTATGTCACATACCGATTTCTTTTTAATGTCCTCCAGATCTTTGAGTTCATTCTCAATCTTTGTGATTAATTCCCTGAGTTCATCAAGATTAGTGCAAATAAGCTAAAAAACAAACGAACATAAACACTTGGTAATGTGGGACTTGGAAAATGAACAATGAAGTCAAATAAAATCTAAAAGCACATGCTATTACTTCGTGCCAACCATGTGATTTTTATTTTCTTATAATATTATTTAATGTAAAAAAACAGGACTTCTTCAAAGCAAATTACTAAGAAAGTACTTCACTTCAGATACAAACTGTATCTCTGCATATGAGCTTCCATTCCAAAACATAGGTATTTTCTCAAAACTGCAGTGAATGACACAAATTACCAAATTTATCTCAAATATAGCAATGAATCGGAACAGGCTTGAATACCAAACAATAACCAGGTGAATTAATGCATGCTAGCTTTGTACTATGCTGTGGTTACAACACCATTGCACTTGCTACAACTTTTACCTGAACATAACCTCATGTGTTTATATGGAGTATTCCAGAAAGATAACCTATAAAATCTATCTTGTTTCAGCAGAAGTACAATATCTAGTGCATTGCAATTTCTTCTTATTCATGTCTTTAGCAAACAGCTTCCTACATTTTTCCTTTCACAATATGGATGTTATTTTCTTGAACAAATTTTCAAAGAAACAAAAATGACCTTTAAGTTTTGGTTTACTGTCACTTAGGGCAATTACAGACTTACTAAGCTGGAAATGATTAAACTATTAGATTCATTCAGGCCACTGTATCCTAAGACCTGCTAACTCCCTCAGGTGTAAATGTTTTCATTACTATTGAAAACACATTTAAGTATCTTAAGAAAAATTAACAAATATACTATTATGATACAACTGCTAATAATTTTTTTTTTTGCCAAATCAGTAATTCACAACAATACATCTTTAATTCAACTACACATGAAGTTCTAGATTTGGAGCAAATTCATACAAAAAACACTTTGTTTCTTTATTATAAAATAGAACCGACACTTTTAGCAAAACAAATTTCAGAAATCTCTAATACACACATACAATTATTTTCATAATATTTGTGTACATTTAAGAGCATTAGAGAACTGGAGAAACTCCAACATTTAGTTTACAGTGTTCACATTCATGAAGTTCAAAATAGAGAATGAATACAGAAATTGCCCCTGTGTTGCTGTAGACAAAGTGTGTAAAAATTAACTTTCAAAAGGTTTCTCTCTTGATCCAGAAAATATTATTGCTATGGGTAACTCTGTGAGGTTCAATAGTGCACATCTGTCCTGCATGTAAAGAAGTTCCAAGTACATAAATGTAAACCAGAAGCCAAGTAATGTTTTTTCTTCTCCCATCTGGCCTGCAAACAATCTATGATACAGTATCATTATAAAAAAAATGAGCAAGTTTGTTACATCAAGCCCTTGACATAACTCAATAAAGCCAGGGACAGAGATTTCCCTTTACACAATTATAATCCACTCCTTTATAACCATATATAACTCCATATATAACTGACAATTCAGTTTTTAAATTGTATTATTGACTTTTATTTTCTCCTACCAGGTGTGTTTAATTCAATGATCAAAGACAAGGCAAGAAGTATGAACCAAAGAAAGATACTATCTGTTCAACTCTGTTCTTGCTAGAAGTATGTGAACTTCTCTCTAAAAACTCATTTGTAGTAAGGCAAGAGTTTTTAAGAAGGATGATTTCAGTATTATGTTAGTTGAATGCTGTCCTGGAAATACCAACTGTATCTTTACCATACAGCTCCTACGTGTCATCAGACAACTTATGTTGCCAAACTCTTCACAGGTCCTAGTCCTCTTTCCCATTTTCAGAACAGTCACTTGAGACACAAGGATCTAATCTGCAGAATTGTCACTGTGTACCAATCCAAACTACATCAAGGGAAAAAACAAAGCTGGTAGTAGCTGGAAGTGTAATCAAATCTCTGAGTCTCAATTTGGCATCAGAACAGGTGTACTTTAAGGCCAATACCTGCGTGCCAATTTATTCACTAGTAAAACAATGAAGGTAGCAGCAGCTCAGCTTAGAGGATTTATTGTCAAAATCAGTTTAGTATCTGAAACACTCCAATACTGTATTGAAAATTACTACTAAAACATTCAAGAAGAAATCTATATTTCTTTATAAAAGACAGGGTTTGAGATAAGATACTAAAGATATACACCGGTTGGGAAGGAGCTATTTCTGAAATTTCTCTCATTTGGCCAACATTTCTTACAGAATGAAGCCAGCATTTTGAAGTAAAAATGAAAAGAACAGTGATGTAAAAGTGGAGTGTATTTTGTACACAAAACAGAAGGGAACTAAAGCTGCAAGGATAACTAGTTTGTGAATTTCTCAAATTTTAGATAATTGATCTGAACATTCTAACACTTATGGTCAAATTTTAGACGTAATTAGGATATATTAAGATCAGTAAAATTATCGTGAATTTTTAAAATCATGTTGAATAAGTAACAGCTTATTTCAGTCTTTACTTACTTTCTCACTTCAACAAGTTTGGCTTATGACTTCATTTATTTTGCAATATATTGCAAGAGAACAAATAATGCTTTTCAATTATTATTTACATCATTATTATTTTAGGCACAGAATTTAAACTTTTTTTTTTCTTTTGCATTACATCAACTGACTGTCAGTAAACACAGTAAAGGAAATTTATTTTCTTTAGATCATCTTGATACGGACTGTATCAGCTATTTCTCATAATAAGACACTAATGTATGTTTCAGTGTTCTTTGTTCATGGTTGTTAACTGCATGAACTTACCAATTCAATTTTCTGCAAGCAATACTCCCCTTCTAAATTCGTTTGCATGTTTTAACAGGTAAGTTAATACAAATGCAAAAAGAAAGGTATTAATGTTACAATCTAATCTTCCTGTCAGATTCTGATAGTTCACTGCTGTTTCACGCACTGCTCTTGAGAAACATGCGTTCTAATTATCTATCATGAGAAAAAGAATCTGAAGAGGAAAAAAATGTTTCCTTTATGACTTAAGGTAGTGAAAAATTAGTCCCTATTCTCTAAAACATTACACAGTGACTTAAAGATCCAGGTTGTCAATATTGCCATAAATGTAAAGTCACGTACATTAGTCATGTACATGTTCACTATAACAAAGGCATTTTCAGATCAGGCATGGGACTTACTACCTACAGGTTGAACTTTCACAGGCAATAAGCATTCTGTTTTTCAACTCAATACAAAGGAAGCTTCAGGTATTCAGTTTTCCAGTAAATTTTCAAATTCAGTGTTGAACTTCTCCTATTAGGATATAATCTCAGATCTCGGTAATCTCTCAAAGACCCTCACTGATTCCTAGAACTTCAGGGAGGAAAGACAGGAATAAGAAATCTCTCCAGGTTTTTGTAAGGAAAGACAAGCACCATTCCAACTTGGGACTTTCCAGTGATCTCTCAGAATTTAGAAATGAACTTTTGTCATTACAAAAAAAAAAAAAAAAGTGTAATCTGTGGATCTATTCATAAATGCACACCTAGTGCACTCCCCTAGATCATGTACGCTCCTTGGCTGTCTTTAACCAGCTGGAACTTCAGCCAAACTTTTTAAACATAAAGAACTTCAGTGGGGTTTTGTGCCTAACTTCAGGTTATTTGCATAATGATTTTGTTACTTTCCCATGAAACTGCTCTTTTCTTGCCACCTTTTCCAAGTGGAAAATATGCAGATATCCCCTTTTTAAGATCTGTATTTAATATAGACCATTTAATATAGATCATAGCTGATGAAAGCTGAAACTGTTAGACACAGTTACAGAAAAACCAAAGTGTTAGGCCAGTTCCTTAAAATCTGTGCTCCTTCTTTCTTTAGTTATGGTGCACTCAGGTCTAATGTGTATACAGGTATGGGAAACAGAGAAAGACTGAGAGAATACACTTACTGCTAGACATAAAGGTACTTTGTAACAGAGCCAGAGGTAGAGGGAGGAAAAAACGACACCAACTTAGTATCCTTTCTGTAACAGGAGTATAATTATTGTCATTTCTTTAAAACAGTAACAAGAAACAGTAACTATAAGCTTGGAAATCAGAATTTCTTTTAAAAGGAGAAGTGCAACAACCAACTCAATCTATAAAGTTGTCAACTCACTTTTCAGATAATTTTCAAAATATTAAAAACAGCATATGTTTTTGTGTGCTTTTATTTTGGGGAAAGAAAATTTAATTAACATCTGTTCTTTATTTTTTTTCCTTTTTTTCTTTTTCTTTTTTTTTAATTTTAAATCAGCCTTGAGCTAAGAACTTAGTATAACGTCTGAAATCACATATAAGTAGGGAGTGATGTTCATTGATCTGTGCTTTTACTGTTTTGCCGATGACATTCAAACTATGAGAGAGAGCAGAAAATCTGTGTCATACATTTCCTCAAAAGGACGTTTAAAATTGGCATTATAAATGTTAGGATTAACTAAAACACTTCTTTCCTAATTTTATTTTTTATTTTTGTTAACAACCAATTTTAATGCATAATTCAGGTCATTTGGTCTCTGTGAGTGCAGATATTAAAATTTTCTCAGCTTTAATGCTGAGTTTTGATTTTGAGGTAAAGGATTTATACTAAAGTACAGGATCTATTCCTATGAAATAAAGTACATTATAGCCTTTTTTTTTTTCCTTCTTACATTTGTAGACTGCAGGCACATAAAACAACTTAGAAATTTTCAAAAAGGCTTAATTTATTTGCCTTCTTCCTAAAAGAGCTGATGTTTAGATACGAATAGCAACACTTCTATGGTTATACCCTCCCTTGCATATCTTACTGTATAGACTTGTCTTATCAAATATTTAAAAATATACTCTCATCTTCAAATAGTTACATGATTTTATGAAGTTTGGCAATTCACATATGTGTAGTAGAGTATCAAGACATGCCTTTCACTGCTCTAAAAGTTTTGGCAGTATTGCAAATATGTTTTAATATTTGCATGTATTTGTAACACAGTCATAATTGTCCTACCTGACTTCTTGAAAAAGGCAAGTTAAATGGTTGAAAAGTTCCCTAATAAGATTAAACTGCTGGTAGTGACAGATTTTACTTCCACCTAAAACAGATCTAAAGCCTAGCTTTGATCAAAACAGCTGGGATTATTTTGTTAAATTTTAATTAACATTTTACATACGTATATGTAAAAATGTTAATTTTGCATTTAAATAGATATGTAAACATACAGTTTACCTTGTTTAGATAAAAAGTTAGGCCAAGTTTACATAATGTTTTAGACAGACTATTTAAATGCAATAGTTTAATAACGTAAAACCGATTTCTAACTTAACTATGTACATCCATGGCATGCAGGGAATGTGCTGAGAAAAATACAATCTTTCAGACACTACCTACTTTTTGGAGGTGCCAGGAACAATTTTAGCCATTACCGCTAGAATATAGATAAAAGTCAGTTTACATTTAAATATCAGTCCTTGCTCAACATTGACTGTTACTAACCAACTTTATCACTAGAAATTCTACTAACTCCACCCGAAACACACCATCATCATGGATGAAACTAATTCATTGTGAGGGTTTTACAGAACAGTTGGGGTTTAATGTGGTTCTATTGCTCAGAATAGCATAAATTGCTTTCTGAAAAAAAGTTTTATAAAAACATTCTTAAAACCAAAGGAGAACTGCAATTCAAGCAAGGATGCATACATAAATGGTGATTTACAACTTAAGTACTTTAATACTTCTGTTACAGTACCATAAAAAAACATTATTATAAATACCACTCTCTTCATAATGCTCTCTGGTCTAAAGGTCATGTGCAGATAAGAGGTAAAAGTTACAAACAGGATGAACACATGAACATACAGATTTTTTGCAAGTCTTTCAGTAAATTAAGCTACATTTCAATTCAAGGATCACACAGAAACACTTCATGAGAAAAAAAAAAAAAAAAGAAAAGAAAAGAAAAAAAAGACAACAACACAAAAAATAACACAAGTAATTTTATCCTAGAAAATGTTATCTACCTCATAAATTCCATGAACAACTACTGTTTTTCCAGGTTTTTTCTGCGTTGTACTTATCTGGGATCTCAAACAATGCTGTGAAATACTATGTAAGTTGTATATAATAAAAAACACTAAAACATTCTCTACCAAGAAAATGTAAAATGCATGTTTAAAAACAGTATTGAATCTTTTAATCTGGAAAAAGGAAGTTTACCTTTGATGAGGATTTCCAAGATGTGTCAGACAGTAAAGGACTTAATATACAGGCATTCAGCTTTCAAGAACTTAAAACAAAAATTAAAATCATTTACCTGAAATTCTGGTATGGTAGACTTTGTGACACCTTTCCTCTTCTTTGTGATTGCTTTTTTAGATACCGATTTTTTTCCTTGTAAGATTAAAAGAGAAAAGCTTCATAATGCTGTTTGTTGTACTTCATTAATAAAACCAAATTACATACAGACTTTAAAGTTAAACTATAACTAACAGATGGCTGATGGTGAGTCACGTAAACATGACGAATCAGAACTAGACGCAGCAAAAGCAAACATTAAACTACAAGTATCTGTGGGGCAGTCTTTTCGCAAAAAAAAAAAAAGAAAAAGAAAAAAAGGAAAAAGAGCAAATCCATTACAATGACCATAATACACTACCTAAAAAGTAAGGTAACACTGCAAGAAATTTAAGTCATAGAAGAAACATTCACATCACTGTTCTGGAAGGAGCAAAATCCAGAACTTATGCCACAAACTTAAGAAACATAGTATCTTACCTGCAAGATATGTTCTCTGACACTGCAAAGTGAACCACAAGTTAGGGTCTGGGACTTTTATACGTTACAGTAGAAAACAACCTCAAAGCACAAGCAATATCTAGAAATCGCCAAACGGATATACTGAAGTTACCAACGAAATCGGATTCCCGATATGGTTATTCTGGCAGTGGCAAAGCCTAACATTTTAAGAAAGGAAACACACCTTCCTGCTAGTGTCCTTCCAACCTGGTTATGCTATATAATACGGATATAACAAAAAACCTCCTTGAAAGTCAAGGCAAGTGGTCTACTGCCTAAGGTATCAGTATTAACAACAGATCATGCACATTTCTCAGATCAAGTAGCTGTATCACCCAGTCTTATATAACCTCAAGATAATGGAGTTTCTTATATGGTTATTTCTACATTCATATGGTAAACTTTGACCTATTCATTTCGACCAAAATCGTAACTGTAACCATCACTCCTGTGCTCACATTCTGGAGTCCTAAACAATAATTAAAAAACTAAGGAGTCATACAAAGTATGTTGAATTCATTGTCAAATAGAATCATCACAGGTTACTTGCTTTAACACAAAGTCAGATTTGGTATTTGTATTTATGAAAAAATTGGCAGGAATTGCATTTTTTCATAATAGATGCTTGCTTGTATGCGCAAACGTGTGTACATACACACACACACAATTATAGATGTATAAGCAACTTAAACAGAATACATTAAGAAATTCTTCATATCTCAAGATATGCAATCAGTCATTAACCAATACATAGGGGAGAAAAAAAAATCAAAATTTTCTTTTCCATTATTACACTGTGAGGTTTCCTGAACATTGTACCTGAATCTGAAATAAAACACTGTTAAGACAGGGCTAGATGGACTGGTGGTATCAACCTAGATTTGAAACTCCATATACTGAACACGTAACAAAATTTAAAGAGCCCTCAATGACCAAAAATAAACACTCAGAGGCTTCACTTTACAGGAAAAGTGAAAAAAAATACAGAAACATATTTTATTAAAACAATGACCCAAACATTTTGACAACATCAAAAAAATCTAAAATATCAACATTTTTATTATGTATTTTAAGGAATCAGCTGCATTCTAAACACATTTGGTATGATTAAGAATAATGCAGTTCATTAAATGAGCTGAAAGTAGACACCTAATACAAGCTTTCTTGACAAACTGAAAAAGAAGTCTGGACATACGGTGGTTACTTAATACCATAAAATAATGTTATCTGGCAAGAACATGAAGAGATAAAAACATAGGGATGCCAGACCAACTTGCTTTGTCTTTACAGAAAGATAGATCTGAATATGATTAAAATTAAAATCAAAATTTTATTTGAATATTTTCAACGTATCATTTTTTAACAAATATTTACTTGAATATTTTCAGCATCAGGTGCTGTATTATGCAGTGTACTTTGAAAAAGTAACATGGATAACAGAAATATATTCTCTCTTTGCCCCAATACCCCCTTCTGAAAAAGGGGAAAAATAATTATGAAAAATCAATTACCAAAAAAGTAAATATTTCTTTCTTTGTAGCAACGCCTGAAGCACATGCACTAGGAAAGATATGGGGTAAGAGATAGAACAAGAAGAACAGAGAAATTCATTAGAAGCACGAGGAATATGAGCCCTATCTACAGTGTAATCCAAATCAAGGTAAAAAAAAAAAAAAAAGTCTTTTTAGAAAAGAAAGGGAAAAAAAAGAAAAAAGAGGAAAAAAAAAGAAAAGGAAATATAGCCTGATATATGTATTATCAAAGCATGGCTAATAGAATATATGTACCGTAAGACTCACACAATTAATTCCCAAGCTGACATCCTCTGCAAACTAATAATATACCTGTACAGTGCAGCACTGCAGTCTCTTTCCCACCTTAAGACTACACACACCAGATGTCCTATGGTGCTGGCACATATCACACATCAGAAAAAGAAAACACAACAAATATTTGCACTATAGAAGAGAATTAATATATACATGAAACTAACTTTAGGAAACTCATCTTCTACCTTAATAACATCCTTATAAAATAACAAATTTAAATTCAAAGACGAAAAGTTATAGCATTGGAATTGATAATCTCTTTTTTTTAAAAAACAAACAAAAGTAATCTCTGGTTTTCCAAAAATAACATTCCTCATTCACAAAGTTTTAAAGGAAAATTTTGCTCTAAAAACAAAACAAAACAAAACAAAGATGATAAAGGATAGATTTAAAGAAACTTTTCCTTAGTACTTCCTGAGACAATGCAAATGCACTTAGGCACCTGTGTCCAGCTTCCAGACTAACTTTGGTATGTAAAGGTAAGTGAACTTGAATATTTTTAAGTGGGAATATCTTTTAACAAAATTATGAATAACTAGATTTCCACAGTAAAAATCTATTGAGATCCAGGAGATTAGATTCTAAAATGACAAGGAGGCACGTTCAGCAAAAACAACAGTGATGGCAAGGGCTGTCAGCCTCTACCAGCTGCCTGGTACTGGCCTTGTCACATACATGCATGCATGTGCCATGCACTTGAGTCATACCACCACAGGGCACAGTCACTTAAACTACCAGATTCCGTACAGGGTAACACCAGTAAGGGGTTGAAAAGGCACCCTGTTAGTGGCAATTTCTCAAACTACTCCACTGAGATCTGCTAGAGCTTCTTTGCCCATAAACCTAGGTACAGAGACTGCTTAAAATGGCTTAAATTACTTACTTACAAATGAAGTAATGCTACTGAGAGCAGCTAGATGTATTTTGAATCATAGCACACTGTACCTTTCAGAGCATACTCAGTGTACAAATTTAATTGCTGAAAGCAATCAGAGCTAGAAAAACACAATAAAGAAATAACTAATTAAAAAAAAAAAATCTTATAAAGAAGCTGATGTGCATTGTTTCTTCAGGTTACCTGTGCTGATCCAACACACCCTGCTTGTTTCCCGTCTCTCAGTCCCCTGCTTTTACTAGCTGTAATTTAGAAACCATTTAGCAATAGTTCTACACATAGATGAAAGAAGCAGTCACAGAGTCACAGCATGGCTGAGGCTGGCAGAGAGCTCTGGAGGTCACCTGGTCCAACCCCCTGCTCAAGCAGGGACACCCAGAACACGTTGCCCAGGACCAGGTCCAGGTGGCTTCCAGCGATCTCCGAGGAGGGAGACTCCGCAGGCTCTCTAGGCAACTTGTGCCAGTGAATGTCCAGTCGTTTCAGTACAAAAATTCTCACAGGGGGATGGGGGAACACTGGCTCAATAAATAGATTTCTATCTTTAGAGGTCTTCAAGACATAGCTAGACAAAGTCACAGCTGACGTGATCTGGCATTTGTGACAGTACTGCTTCAAACAAGGAATCAGACCATGTGACCTCCAGAGGTTCCTTCCAACCAATTCCTCTACACCTGTGGTTCTTTAAAAGACTGCCTTGCAGAGTATGCATACATTAGTAATAAATACATAGCAATCAATAACTCAAGACCACACTGCACAGGTGGAAGACAAATCAGACAATGCTTTTGCCCAATCTATTTGTTTATGCTTCTCCTCCCTAATCATCCAAGAACAAAATGATAAAAACACTCCAAAATAAATCAAGAGTTTCCCAAACTAAAACAAGAAGTCCAAAGAAAGTCCTGATCTTGAAATATTGAAAAGGTCTTCTCCTTCAATAGCTGCAATTGCATAAAGGCTGTTACTGTTACACCTACCATCATGAGGCACTAACAGTGGCCTCGCAGTCAAACTGTTACAACAGTTATTTTTTGTGGGGTAGAGAAATACTTACTTGGACAAGTACTTGATAAATGTTTTATAAAGATTGATAAATAAATATTAATGTATTCTTATTCCTGTTTCCACTACACAGCAATACTCATAATGAAGATTAAAATTCTACTTTTTTAAATACATTCAATTTCAAATATAGTCAACACTTCTTTAAAAAGAAAAAAAGCTTTATTCCCCTTTATTGGAATTATACAACAATATTACTGAATAAGGAAGACTCATTTGTATTCAAATATATACACATCGAAAGTATATTAAAAGAATTCTGCTTTGCTAAAAATGGAAGTAAGGAAGATACTATAAAAAAAGATATACATATATATATANCTTTTGAATTATTTCTACTTATTTATTTGGGATTAGTTGTTTGTTTGTTGTATAAAATACTGTCTTTAGTTAAAGACTGAGTGATACATGAAACCTGGAATACATTGTTTCAAGTAGTATTTCAATCAGTCCCTTCCCCTGGAACATTCACTTACTTTGAAATCAACTTTTCTGAGAACAGTGTTTATTTCATGCTCACTTTACTGTGTTCAGCTACCTCTGTTACTGGCTTATGCTCATACTGAATACACAGGTTTCCTTCCTTACCATCCTTCAAATACCAAACCTTGTCTAGTGGGACAGGGTAGTATCTATAGTATCTTCCTTTATATATATATATATATATATATATATAAAGGAAGATACTATAGATACTACCCTGTCCCACTAGACAAGGTTTGGTATTTGAAGGATGGTAAGGAAGGAAACCTGTGTATTCAGTATGAGCATAAGCCAGTAACAGAGGTAGCTGAACACAGTAAAGTGAGCATGAAATAAACACTGTTCTCAGAAAAGTTGATTTCAAAGTAAGTGAATGTTCCAGGGGAAGGGACTGATTGAAATACTACTTGAAACAATGTATTCCAGGTTTCATGTATCACTCAGTCTTTAACTAAAGACAGTATTTTATACAACAAACAAACAACTAATCCCAAATAAATAAGTAGAAATAATTCAAAAGCAAACAATTTTTACATCATTGCTTTTTAATTTATAATTCTAAATTAATGCTGATCATCAGAGTAAGTGAAGCAGAAAAAATATGGCTTCTGTGAATTACTTATGTTTTGAGCTATCATCCATTCAAATCTCAATTCCAACATACAGGATAATTTTATACTTTTGACTTATAGTTAAGTGCTGATTGTTATTGATTTTCCTTCATCATTTCTCTCCTCGTCCAGCCATCCAGTCAGCAGGGCTTCACCAAGGGGGAATCATGCTTGGCCAGCTTGATAAACTTCTACAATGAAATGACCAGCTTCACAGATGAGGGGAGAGCAGTGGATATTGTCTACCTGGACTTCAGTAAGGCCTTTGACACTGCCTCCCATAAGGTCCTTGTAGACAAGCTGCTGATTGTGGGGTGGATGGGCAGACAGTGAGGTGGACTGAAAACTGGCTGAGTGGCCAGGCCCAGAGGGTGGTGATCAGTGGAACAAAATCTACTTGGAGGCCAGTAACTAGTGGTGCACGCCAGGGGTTAATGCTGGCAGCAGTACTGGTCAACATCATTATTAACGATCTTCAGGATGGGCTGGAGCATACCTTCGGTAAATTCACAGGTGACACAGAACTGGGAGGAGTGGTTAATATGCCAGAGGGCCACGCTGTCATCCTGAGGGACCTTGACAGGCTGAAGAAATGGGCTGACAGGACCTCATGAAGTTCAACGTGGGGAAGTGCAAAGACCTGCACCTGGCCAGGAACAACCCCAGGCACCAGCACATGCTGGGGGCCACCCAGCTGGAAAGCAGCTTGACAGAAAAGGACCTGCAGGGCCCTGCTGGATACCCAGCTGAACAGGAGCCAGCTGTGTGCCCTTGCAGCAAAGAGGGCTGCATTAGGCAAAGTGTTGCCAGCAGGTTGAGAGAGGTGATCTTTCCCCTCTGCTCAGTGTTGGTGAGGCCACACCTGGAGTTCTGTGTCCACTGCTGGGCTCCCCAGGACAAGAGAGACATGGAGCAGAGAGTCAAATTAAGGGCCACAATGACGAAGGGAGTGGAGCACCTCTCCTATTAGGAAAAGCTGAGAAAGCTGGGACTTTTCAGCTGACAGAAGAGAAGGGTTGGGGGGGAATCTCAACAATGTATATAAATACCTAAAGGGATGGTGCAAAGAAAACACCGCCAGATTCATTTCAGTGGTGCCCAGTGATACAACAAGAGGCAATGGGCACAAAATGAAACACAGGTTGCTCCATCTGAACATCGGTAAACTTTTTTTTTTTTTTTTTTAAACTGTGCAGGTGACCAAGTGACCAAGCACTTGCACTGGTTGGCCAGAGAGGCTGTGGAGTCTCCCTTCTTGTCAATCTTCAAAAACCACCTGGAGAACCTGCTCTAGGCGGTCCTACCTGAGCACAGGGGTTGGACAAGATGTCTTCCATAGGTGCCTTCCACCCTCCACCACCCTGTGATTCTACATATTTATGATTTGTGATCAAGTCGTTTGTTTAACAAAGTCATTGCTGAGAGTGAAAAAAAGTTCACTTCCACAGATCTTTCACATTTATTCCTTTTATATAGCAATGCTGTTGGAACACTTCTGTTCTCAGATTTACTGGAAACCAACATTTTATTAGCCAAGAGCCCTTTAGCCAGCTCTGAAAAAAATTCTTAGAAATGCTCTTGACATTTGTAAATTACCTCAGCAAGAGCAATACAACCCATTTATTAGTTATCATAATGTAAAACATTTTGACTTGAAAATGGGAATATTTTTAAAGATCTTGTAGAACTTTATTATGAATGTTTGAGATATTGGCTCTTGTTTGAAGATGTCAACCAGTGCTTCAAAGTATAATAAAGTGACAACATCATAGAGCAGTAACGCAATTTTTGCAGCATATGCAGCAGAGCATCATTCCCCCAGAAGGGGAAAGTGTGGTTTTGACATTAAACAATACATCGCTAATATCCACCATAGTAAAATAAAGTTGTTAGCCCTGTCCAACTGCAAAAATTCCTGCTTCCTCATTACATTCTAGATGCAACTCCACTGTTCCCAAATGGAAAAAACAGCAAGAGTTTTTCTCTTTACGAAATTGCAAGAAATATTTCATGCCTCTGAAAGGTTTGGCAAGAACTGAGCATGTCTTGTTTTCATATTATTCTCCTAATTTTCTATCTTGATCCCAGCACCTTCCCTTTCATAAAACATAATATGCAATGATCTGGAAAATGAAGCATTACCATAGACTTTTAAATCTTCCACACTGACACAGCATATACTTTTATATAGTTAGAACAGCAAAGCAGGTCTGAACAAGTGCATTAACAATGCTGATTTACAGAACAATGCAAGGAAACCCAATAGCGTACTTGTTTCCAGAGTTATTAAAGTTGACAGACACTGCAGCTTGATGCATCAAGAACACTGTTAGAACTTGCAAAAGAAAAGAAACCACAAGTATTTGTAGAATACCTCATTTAAAGTTTTCAGCATTGTTAATGGGCTGTTCCAGATACAGATGCTAGAAACCACTACAACAAAGTTTTTGCAACTCTGAAGACAAAGGTGAAGACAGAACTCCTAAGGAAAGTACACCAGATACTACAAAACTGCTGCCAGACTGTTAAATTCATTCCTTCACATTCACACTAAGCTTTATTTCATACACAAAACTTAATGATACTCCAAAGAAATAAAATATAGTGTGAAATAAAGTTTAAACTGATAGATTGCTTGGAATCTTTTAGAGCATAAGTATAGATTATAGAATTTACATTAAGGTTCTTCTAAAGGAAAATGTTTCACGAAATCTTTGAAGTTACAGCAGATGTGTGCTATATTTGGGTTTTCTACACCAATTGGAATAAAAGAGATTGAAATTACACTTACTTCAACCTCTGCTTCAGACATCACGCTTATTTCAAGCAGCCTCTCATCCCTTCTATTTTCTCAGCCCTATGGATGTTTTGAATTTCATCCAATCCCTGTTTCAAGCACACAGTGAAAATTCTTGTGCTTTTATACTGTCCCTTGCACTGCAATCTTTGCCGTACCCCAGGATCTACTTCAGCATAGCTGTTTTAGTCAAGATCCAACAAGCCTATTACCATTGACACAACCCAAATCATGTTTTATATCTTAATTTATCTAAATCCAGTAATAAAATCTATTTGAAATGGATGTCCAACATGCTAGTTGGTTACAGAACTACTCTTGTGAGTCTGTCTATCAAGGAACAAAGACATTCACTTGTCAACCATTTATAACTCATCACCTTCTTGAAAGATAAGAATGTTTGCTCTTCAGATGCCACTTCACACTTAGGCTACATGAACAGCTAGACAAAAGTTGAGCTTCCCAGAAGAATGTTATTACCTTCCGAGTGTGAAGATGTGGGAAGTCAAAGTCTTACTTCAGAGCACTAAATACTCTCATCTACCCTGAGGTTAGACCTTGATTATACATCCCATCATATTCAGTACTGCTCTGTCTGTAATACTGACACAGAACACTGGCACAGTATCAACCACAGCCTTGTTTCAAAGATACAGATTCAATAAAGTGATTACATCTTCCTTTTCATAACTTGTAAAGAAGTTCCATATCTATGGCAATGCTTACAACACGGCCGTGTTCTCCAGTAAATTTTGCTCACAGTAGTCATGGGAAGTTTTCAGCTAAAAACTACCCAACCAATCTACATTCATGAACAATATGTTTTGGGCACCCTCTTGTCACTGCTACAGCAAGTCAGGAATGTGGCAATCATGTTAATAGAAACATGAACTGTGATTCAAAGTTACATTTAGCTTCCTTAGAAAACCCAACAGAAGAAATTCGTCTTGTCAAAAATTAAGGAAAGGTACTCACTTTTCCATTCCTGATGATCTGTTCTACCTCTGATACTTTTAAGGAACATAATAAAGAGCAATGATTGCTATGAGCATATTTTAATCAGTATTCTTGTGAATTCAGAAGAGGTTTTACCAAGTCTCTTTCACTGTTCTACACTGAAAGGATATCTTCAAAGAAAAGATAATTTTAGAAGAGCTTTGAGGAATACTACTTAACCTTAAAAATGACAAAACAGTGAGAAGCAGCTTCTGTTGCACGGCATAGCATGAGTACATTACGCCAGTCTAATCCTGTCCTACCCTATCCATTTCAGCCTAATACATATAGGACTAATGGAGACTTCAGAAGCGCAGGAAGATAAACTCTATCATATAATACTGTAATCCTCTAGCAAAATTTTCCTCCAGCAAGGTCAGAACAACAAGGGAAATCCCCCAAAGATTAAGAGATAAAGCACAAAAGAATGTCAAATGAAATAGGACCTTTCATATCATGCTCAGGACTGCCTGTCACCTAACAGATGACAAAGAATGACTTACACTCTCCATCTGAATGGAAACAAACATGCCATGTCAGCATAAGTTGGACTATACAGCATACCAAGTTGTTAGACAGGAAAAGTCAAAGTGGAGAAGAGGAATTACCATCATTTGTTATTCAATAGACACAAGAGCTCTGTGTTAGGGCTGCAAAACTGTGTAAACACCATTAGAACACATGGCAGAAAAGCTCTGCTCATCTCTTCTGGATTTCTTCCGGCACTAACACACTTTTCTTCCTGTCTGAAAGTGACAATGAAAGTGAGTAACTCTACACCCACAGTGTTCTCTAACAACAAAAATATGTATAATTAAAACCTAAGTTCAGTTGACTAATGGCATTATTTCTCAGTACATACTGGTCTACTGTTACAGAAACTTATTCTTAACAAAAATATACAGTAAGTATTTTCCGTATTAAATTACCTCTGATGACATTAAGCTCCTTACGACACAATATGGAACGGGAAAAACAAAAGTACCTAGCACCCTACTGCTGAATTTAGTCTTCAGTCATGGAAAAAAAAAAAAAAACACATTACAACTGAGAGAATAACTGTTAAACAAAGTCCCATATTCTTTGTGGTGTAGAGTACTAGCTTGTGAAACACATTTGTGTCCTCAAATTCTAACAACACTCAGCATAAAGCACAAAGCATGATAATAGGATAAATAACCTGCATTATAATCCGCTATTAGATCAGCATTAGATAAGTCTTGGAAATAAGATATTGCAAAATCCAAGCTTTTTTTTTTTTTTTTTTAAGCACTTCAGAAAACAAGCTTATAGCCATATTGGTTGATATATGTAAGGTAACTAGGAAAAGCCAGGGATTTCCAACTTTGCTCTAACTGTCCAGTGCACCATACGCAACATACAAAAAGGAAAACTGACTGGAATAAGGTTCTCTCTTCAGAGAGTATCAATTAAAGATAGGAATTATAACTGAAAGACCTGCCTATATTTAGGAATTGCTATTCACCATATTAGAATGAGTACTACAGTTTCCACTAGCAGTGCAAGATTAAGTTTTTGATCTACTTAAGACCGAGAATTCTTTAGTGTTACAGACCACAAATTCGAAATTAAAATAAGAAAATGTTCAGAAATTGTCACAGAATGTATATAGAATATATAAACACAATTGTTCTGTGAGAACTGTTAAAGATGCATTTCTTAAAAAAAATTAGTCATGTCAGTATTTACAGTTCATCTAACAGTACTTCATTTTTTTCTCTTCATCCTTAATAACAAATCCTAATCTGTAACTACAAAAAAATGCTGCTAACACGCTATTAAGTATATCAAATATCAAGACTGAGGCAAACAGGCACCTTTTTTGAAACTGTCATATTTTTATAAATGACATATAAGAAAAGCAGTTATCACAGTAAACCTCACCTCTGTCAACTAACTTCAAAAGCTACTTCCAAATATTGGTATTGTTTTGTTAATGGAAGTCATCTTCCAAAACATAATCTATTAAAAAATGACACATTCCATTTGTTCTTAGCACTGCATAATTCATAGAAAGTAGATTTTTAAGCATGCATTGTAAAATAAGGCCTACAATGAAGATGGTGACATGATTTAAATACTTACACAGAAAAAATGCCCCCCCTCCCCTTTTTTTCTTCTTAGTTCTCTAAATGAAAAGGCCATTGTTTGCGATTTGGATAGTTATTCGTTTTGTTGTCTGTTTTTAAGATGAATGAAAACAATAATACATTTGCAGTGCTAACAGTCACAAAAGTGAATGCAAGATTCATTACTTTTGCTAAGTACTACATATCTGAAAATAAACTATAACTCTTAAAATCTATGCTTAGATGTGAGCATTGAAATTTTTTGGAAGGAGGAGTTTATGATTTATATGGTAAAACAGTTGTTTGGGTATTCTGCACAAATATTTGAGATCTAAAAAATAACCTGTTTTCTTAGCTTTGAATTTCCACTAAAAGTCTAGCTAAAATGCATTGGCAACAATTCCTTGAATTTACTTGTCCTTTAAAAGATGTTTTTTTACACACATTTTTGCTTTCGTCTCTTCATTTTACAGATGAAAACCAGTATTCTACCTTCCAGTCTACACTGTTCTGAAACCAGGCTTGTTGCATCCAAAAATGCAGTGTTTGAAGCAGTCTACTAAAATCTGAAACAGATAGCTTAGCCCATGACTCAACAGGATATCAGATGAAGCTTTACAGTGGTTCACATGACATCAAAAATACGGCAGCTACCAGATAATTTCAACTGACTTAACGACTTCAGAACTCTACCATTTTAACATTGTTTTAAAGTTTTTCAGTGGGTTAACTGAAATCTGGATTATGTATCACCCACCTAAAACATTTAACTAGACACTGTCCACATCTGTAATAAAAATACTATCTGCCTAAATTCTCTATCTCAATTGTTTGACTAAGCCGAAGTCTGTTCAGGCCCACAGTCAAAGCAGTATTGTTTGGTGACCTAAGACTGCACAGCTCTAGCAATAATGACCTTAGAATCATGATCTCATGCAATTACTCTTGTGTTTCTCTGTAACTTAGATAAGGTAATATTACCAGAAAGGGGAAAAATACTGCCAAAACTGCTGTGACATAACACTGCATAAAACAACCTCAAGCTACACTCTGAATCTAATCAGATTCATTCTCCTAAATATTTTTTGTTACACACAAACTCTTCCAATGTGTCATGTTCTCTCCAGATAAATTCTGCAAATGAATCATGGTTTAATCACCTGATGAGCCTGTTTTATACGCTTGTGTTAACGAATGGGATGCTTTCAACACTATAATTAATATCTGAACAGTTCAATGCAATAATGCTGTCCCATTTCACAAAACAAAATGTAGATGCATCAGCTAAGAAGATAATTTCAAAACAAATCAGTATCCCCCTAATTTTTACTATGTGTAAAAATGTCAGCTTACCAGATTTGTGCTTCTTGTGTTTGGCTTTCTTTTTGATTATGAACAACTTGCTCTGGATCTCAGATTTGTAAGATTTGAATGGATGAAGATGAACTTCACGCCTTCTTTGCAAGTCATCAAGTTTTTTCTGTAGATTTTCATTTAGAATATCCTTCAACTTCTTTTTTTTCTTTTTCTTCTTTTTTGCCCGCAACTTACTTAGTTTCTTATTATTTTGAAGCGAGCTCTCCAGGATTGTTTCTTTAGCAGATTTGTGGTAATCTGTGTCTTGGTTGTCATTATGAGTGCCATTAACAAGCATTTGGCAATTCTCCTTGAATGGACTGATCTCAACTGTTACTCTGGCCATTTCAGCACAACCTTGTCCGTTCTCTGCAGGCCTTCTTTCTCCTGAACTCAAGTCATCAGCCATGCCAACAATCTCTCCTGAACTCATCAAATTTCTCAAGTTCTCTTTATAACATCCAGGTTTATTGATGTCACTCACTCCTGAGGTCTTCATTTCACAGTTAATCTTAATCTCTGTAGTGACACTAAAGCTATCCAAATGTGAATCTTTTTCTGGACAGCTAACAATGGAATCCATATTTTTCCCTACTTCTGTCTTGGAATGAGGTAGCAGCTCTCCTTTACCACCAGAGCTGACGTCCCCATTGCTTTTGCTGACATATTCATGTTTTACTCTCTCCACTTTAATACGCGGCACTCTTTTTACTTTGATGGGAGGAGATGGGAATTCAGGAGCTTGAAAAGGTTTTTGTTTGTAAATCCGAACATCTGCACCACAGAACTGTGGAAAATGAACATAAGCATTCTCCAAGTAGTCATAACCAAGAATTACTTCTCTGCATTCATGGATAGGCTGACCTAGAACAGCATCCTGAACATCCTTTTGTGTTTCATACACAAAATCACAGAGACCTTTTAGCAGCCACACTTTTTGGTAGAACGGTAGTTCATGAAATGGTCTTTCCTGTAAGGGATTAACTTCTCCCAGGACTTTAAAAAACTGGGGACACAATCCAAGTTTTTCTGCAGAGCTATTAGGATTGTCAGTCTGCCCTACAACAGTATACCAGTGTTGGACTTTCTGTCTGAGTGCTGCTTCCCAAGTCCTGTAAGAAAGTGTTGGCCTGCGATGCAATGTAGATCTGCGATGTGGAGGACTTAACAAAGAAGTCATTATTTTAGATAAAAAAGCATTACATTGAGGCATGAGAAGACAACGTTCCAATTCATAGAACACTATTTCAGGTAAGTTTAAAATCTGTTGTGCTAAACAAAGGAAATGACCAATAGCTGGAATCTCCCACATTGTCTCCATCCTTGTTGGTGCTGCTTGAGCTAAAAGTGATTTTTCCCATTCTTCTATTTCTTTCTGACTAGCTTCTTCTGCTTCTTTTCTTTCTTGCTCTCTCATCCTATTAGGAGAAAGTTCACAAAAATTCGGGTATCAGGTGAATTAAAAGAAACTGGAGGAGAAAAAAAGATCACAACTACAGCATGACAAACACATCCTGAAGTAATAAAGAATACAATACATAAAATTTTAATTTAGTTTGCCTTATTTTGTATTACATAACGCACCACTGCACCAAAATGGGAAATTAGACTCTAATTTCTCATCACCACTAGTTTAAAAAGGGGAAAACATAAGAAAAAAATGGCAGATAGCAACAGTTTGGATGTGTTGGGTTATTTATTCATTTATCTATTTTTAAGATGTATCCTCTTTAGTCCCCAAATCCGTCCTTTTTGCTAGGATTCAGTATTTCCAACAAACAGTATTTTACTACTCATATAAAAATCTCTTAAAATAAATGACAGAAAACTTACTTTCAAATGATTGCCATGTGGCTTGTGTCACCTACCGTGTAACTCGCTTCTTCAGTACACAAATATGCATGCCTAACTTAAGTGCCTCAATCAAATACAAGAACGTGATTTTCTCTCCCACGCATAACCTTGTTACTAGTTTGTGTGCAATGGTGGTCAAAAAGGAAACAAATATTGGGATGCATGAAGAATGTGATGGAAAATAACACTAGAAATAAAATGTCATTACATTAAGAAATGGTTTGCCCTCACCTGAAAAATTGTATTCAGTTCTGGTCCCCCTATCTAAAAAAAGGATAGAGCAGAAATAGTGGGTATTCAGAGAAAGAGGTTATCAGTAATCAGAGTCCTGTAAAACTTCTGAAAAATCTTGGACTCTACACGAAACACTAGCAAGAGGAAACATGACAGCAATATACAAAACTAATATGAAAAGACCGACTGAGCACTTCTATTTACTTTTATTTTTAAATTCATTATGACATTCAAAAGCAACAACTTGTAAGAGAAAGAAGTGCCTCCACTTCAGATAGCGGAATAAGCTAAAGGTGATTAACTTACTAGAACACAGGATATGTTAATTTAGTTCCAAAGTGACAAACAGGAGATTTAATTGTAAGAGTATAAAGGATTACTACTAATAGAAGGAATTTTACTTTAATGTTTTAATGGCAAACAAACATTTTTGCCCCAAGGCATGACCAGACCAGAGAGCATTAGGATACATCTGTACTTAGACAAATTTTTTTTCAGAGCTATTCCAAAGCTTCTCTTATCTTTCTCTCTGAAGCTTCTATTACTGACCATTGCAAGAAACAGTCACCTGTGTATCCTACCAATGTGAACTAATACTGGAGTTCACGTGTTCTCATTTCCAGATTGCTGATCTCCAATTATTTCTCTTCACATACAAGTATAAAATAAATGTCACGTATCCATCTAGAGCATCAATGCTTTGCAAATTCAGCCAAAGAATAATGGTATCATACAACCACAGAATGGCTTGTGTTCGAAGGGATGTTAAAGATCATTTGGTGCCAACCCCCCTGCCACAGGCAGGGATGCCACCCACCAGATCAGGTTGCCCAGGGCCCCATCCAGCCTGACCCTGAACACCTCCAGGGATGGGGCATCCACAGCTTCTCTGGGCAACCTCCTCCTGTGCCTCACCACCCTCTGAGCGAAGAATTTCTTCCTAACGTCTAGTCAAAATCTATCCTCTTTTACTTTAAAACCATTGCCCCTTGTCCTATCATCATCTACCTGAGTAAAGAGTTCCTCTCCATCTACCTTTCTCCAAAGGTGTCATCCATATAAGACACCTTTAAGTACTGAAAGGCCACAATGAGGTCTCCCCAGAGCCTTCTCTTCTCCAGGCTGAACATCCCCAGCTCTCTCAGCCTTTCTTCATAGGAGAGGTGCTCCAGCCCTCTGATCATCTTTGTGGCCTCCTCTGGACCCACTCTAACAGGTCCACATCTTTCTTGTGCTGCTGGGGGCCCCAGACCTGGAAGCAGCACTCCAGGTGGGGCCTCACGAGGGCAGAGCAGAGGGGGACAATCACCTCCCTCGACCTGCTGGCCACTCCTCTGTTGATGCAGCCCAGAACGCAGCTGACCTTCTGGTCTGCAAGCATGCACTGCTGGCTTATGTCACACTTTTCATCCACCAGAACCCTCAAGTCCCTCTTTGCATGGCTGCTCTCAATGAGTTCTCCACCCAGTCTGTGCTCATGTCTGGGATTGCTCCGACCCAGGTGTATATTAAAATCTTTCTTTGATGTGAACCTACCAGCAATTTCTAGCATGAAGAATAATTATATTCTCATTCAAATCAATATCTAAATACCTCAGTATCAAGAAGTATGACAAAACTAGCTCAGCCCACATTTTGGTATCATGCAGGAGAAATATGCCATGACCACAAACTATAAAAATTTGCATCCTCTTGTGTGTTTAACATGACATAACAGTAAGACTCCACTAATAATTTTTTCTGGTATAAATAATTAAATTAAATTTCAAGTGACTTGTTACCAAAACTTGGTCAGAAATTTTTAATACCACATATGTGCATTCTTGTTGTTTATGTACCAATTAAATGCTGTAAGACAGATTCATGTGAAGCAAAATTAAAATGTAAATGCAAACAGGTCAGTAAATTCCCAGCCTCCCTCTCCCAGCACATTACTAATCAAACCATACAAAGAATGTGACCTAACGACAAAAATCTCACTTGCCATTTTAGGTGAGTAAACCAGTAAAGTCAACGATACTAGTTGCATAGGTAAAGTGAGCACTTAAAAAAAAAAAAAAAGGAGGGGGACAGAAGGAGACAAAAAAACATTTGATATTTAGCCCGACAAATATCCTTAAATAGAGAAATCCTCTGGACAAACATCTGGCTTTTATGCTGACAGCAATTGTTAAGAAAATGTTGTTTCCTACTTATATTTACATTTATCAGGAACATGTTTGCAGACGTGTACTGTGTTTACAAGAACAACACAAAACTATCCTAAGGTCAAGCTGACATTTCCAGACTAACAGAAGACAGAATATTCTTGGAACATGTCTGCAGCAGTTGTTTTGCAGCTCTTGAGTGGATAAAAGCACAGTACCTGACCTTAAAACTCTGCAGTCATGCTCCCCAAGTAGACATATCACCTAAAACAGAGTCCAGATGTAACTCCCCACATTTCTTATCATTTTCTTCCTTAAGTCAGCAGACTTTTCACCAGCTAATACTTCTCACCTGCAACAACAAATATCACTCGGACAGCACAGGAGGTAAAGACTAGACTATAAGACTGTACTTTTTTCCCCCACTTACTCCTAAAACCACTTAAGAGGTTGAATCATTTTTCATAACTCTCTCCTCAGCTATGAATCTGTGTTCTTTGTCTGACAGCTCCAAACGTGGCAAACTTACTGCTTCATGCTAAAAGGTAACACATTCAAACTTCGATGGCAAGGTTCAGGAAGCTGTTTTAATTCTACAATAATTGGCTTCCACAAATGTTCTTTTAGAAAACAAACTAGTAAGCTACATGCAAAATAGTAATATTAGGCATTATTCTAAATTAAATCAACATTTAATGGTCAGAAGGACCCAAATTTGGGGATGCCTAGGTGACCTTCATTCTACACCTGTAAAGCCTTGCATCATATTATCACATATTCCATATTTTTCCACAGGACCCTGTTCGTTCCTTGCTCACAACATCCTCATAAAAGGCAAAACTGAGGCTGTATAAGTACACCTAATTCAACGATTTACTAATTTAAACAACTGACTTGCAACCTAAATTGAATTCCTCAAATGTTTTAGTAAACATTTCTGAAACTTAAGGACCACATATTCAGAGGTGATAAAGACATGGAGGTACCTTGTTTAATTTTCAACAATTCGAAGTCATACAGACACTTAATTCCCATCAAAGTAAACCAGTTCACCTTCTATTGCTCACTACTGTTTTTAAGTATTTCAGTAGGAATCTGTACCTATGCTTTGGTATCTAAGTGCCTCTAAAGAGGCAAGCATTTCCAATTATATAATAATTCCACAATTACTGTTAACTAATATGTAAGTTAGTATCTGTATTAATATGCTACTTAATTAGCATGTAATGAAGCAGCTGCGTAGAATCTCAAAGAAATGTAACTAATAATTCAAATAAGACATTTGATATTCTGATAATTAAAACAATTTAACAAAAGGAAAGCTCATAAATAAGATTGACAAGAAAACTAAATCAGATGTTTTTATAAGGATACTTTTAAGAAAAGTGATTCTGGTGCCATATAGAAACTACTAGCTGCAAAACAGTGAAATGCAAAGGCATCTTCTAAGTTTGGTCTACCATGATGAATATATCATTTTGGGGAGGTTATAAATAAGTGAAATAGATTGTGCAAGAAATGGATGGACAACAAGGAAGAAGAACATTATCTACAAAGTATACCTATATAAGAAATAATGAAAAAATTTGGAGTAGGATTTCCACAAAATTAACTACAGAAAAGAACAGAAAAAAAACATACTTCAGGATACTCTTCCAAACTGTGCAGCTGAAGAAAAGATTGCTACATAAACAAAAAACACAACATCAACAAAAAACATCTGTGCCTTATCAGAGTAAGTATCTAAAGCCAAGGATTAGATATTAACTTGGACCTCAACAGACAATTTCATTAGGCATGAGGCTGAATTTTGT
This sequence comes from Anseranas semipalmata, assembly GCA_013399115.1. Taxonomy (NCBI): domain Eukaryota; kingdom Metazoa; phylum Chordata; class Aves; order Anseriformes; family Anseranatidae; genus Anseranas; species Anseranas semipalmata. The sequence continues at coordinate 12,095 of VXAA01006334.1, read as the reverse complement.
AGCAAGGCACCAGCATTAGGAACCTTGCTCATCTGGGGCTGGAAGTATGTAAGCAGATAAACCTTGCTCACCTGGGGCTGGAAGTATGTAGGCAGCTAAACGGTCTGAACTGAGATGCTCATTAGCTAGAACGTATGTGTACACTGACCAGTCAGCTGCATAGTCAGAAAGTGAGTACTTTTTTATATACCAGATGACCCACTTCCAAGTTAGGTAAACAGCGGGTGCTCCTATCTAAACACAACCAATTTGCCAGCACACAAGCAAGTTATACAACGTTACATGCAATTTTATGGGAAAAAGTAGCAGTGCAGCAAGACTGGGAGGAAAACAAAGTTCAGTATGGTAGAAATTAAAATCGTAAATGCTTTACCCACCCATTCGAGCTGAGCATCACAGTCATTCATAATTATACCAGCAGGAGCAGGGAGGTGATCATCCCCCTGTACTCAGCTTTGGTGAGGCCGCACCTCGAGTCCTGTGTTCAGTTTTGGGCCCCGCACTACAGGAAGGACATCGAGGCCCTGGAGCATGTCCAGAGAAGGGTAACAAAACTGGTGAGGGGTCTAGAACACAAGTCTTACGAGGAACTGCTGAGGGAGCTGGGATTGTTTAGCCTGGAGAAGAGGAGGCTCAGGGGAGACCTCATTGCACTCTACAACTTCCTGAAGGAAGGTTGTGATGAGGAGGGGGTCAGCCTCTTCTCTCAGATAACTAATGATTGGACCCAAGGAAATGGCCACAAGTTGCGCCTGGGGAGATTTAGGTTAGATATCAGGAAAAACTTTTTCTCTCAAAGAGTGGTCAGGCACTGGAACGGCCTGCCCAGGGAGGTGCTGGAGTCACCGTCCCTCGCGGCATTCAAGAAGCACCTGGACAAGGTGCTATGAGATATGATTTAGTAGCTTAGTGGGTAGTATTGGTGATAGGATGACGGCTGGACTAGATGATCTTGTAGGTCCTTTCCAACCTTGCGTTTCTATGATTTTATGATTCTATACTCAGACATGGGATAGCCTATATTACAGCAACAGATTTGGACATTCATTTTTTTTTTGGAACTCTGATAAAAGACTCAATGAAAAAATCAATATTAATAATCAAAAAAATAATCTGTATCCACTAAAGCAGTGCTTTAGTTCTAAGAATACAGTTTACACCATAAATTTTACTATAATACATTAAAACAATTAAAAATTCTGCATTAACATTTTGTGGCCTGAAAAATGGGTGGATAATTGTTCAGTATCACATATTTTCACTTCAATTTTTCTTGCTGATTTAATACAAGTTTTAAGCAGATGTAAATGCAATTTCAGTTCAGCAAAATTCAACTCTACTACAAAAAATGAAGAGTGAGTGAAAGGCAAATTCAGTAACGAAAATGTGTATCTACCAATGCACCAAGTCTGTAGCTCTAAGGAATACTGCAATGGGATTACAAAAAGGAAGGCACTGTAAACGCCAATAAACTACCCAAGGCAGAAATCTTGCATCTCCTTTTGAAAAGTATCTGTTCTATACTGACCTTCGTGTATCAGCTTTCTAAAAAAGAAGCCAAATAACCATTTTTTCGTCATAATGGATAAGAATATATCCAACATGATCTGTATTTTATCAATAATCCAAACTAAGTTTAGGAAGTTGTAATACACTTTTGAAGAAAAATAGTGTCTCACCTTAGTGTAGCTAGTATGTGCATCTACATATGAAAATACTATGAAAAATTATGCATGTTGTCAATATTATATAGATCTTCGTTAGTGATGTATTGCTAATTTTATAGGCCTTCCAATTTCCAAATCTTTTTTCATAAAACACCTTCACAATGTACCTGCTGAACATCTGCATTATGGTAAGCTGGGAAGCAATTGGTATCAAGAGGTCTAAGTTACTACATGGTGAATCTGTTAGTAAATAAGAAAAACTCAGCAGATGTATGAAGCATGATTATTTGAGTATATTGATATAGTCAAACTAATATCCAACCAGCTATATACCGATACATTGTTTTTACTTATTAAAGTGTCATAAGACATAAGGAGGCAAGCTAGTTGTGAACTTCTGCTGTTCTTGTAGAACATTCTGTAGGATTAATTGTCATGAAGCATCCTTCCCACAGGATTTGGGACTTTTGAGTACATTCAGATACATGGATGTAACCGTTAATTATTACAGTTTTAGAGGAACATGCTTAAAATAGTTGTATGAAAGGAAAAATTTTTGAGTAGATATATTCTACTGACTGTATGGATTAACTAAAATCCTATTAGAACGTCCTCTTTCATTGCAGTGCAACCAAGTTCAGATATCTAGAACACAAAGTTGAACAAAGCTCAAGAGAATTTTACCAGAGGAATAATAACCCTAGTGATCTTTGCTTTTTCGCAAAGCATGAGGTGGATTAGAAGAAAGACTCAATCATAGCTAGGGAAGAAGTACTGGCTTGCACTCAACTCAACCAAAACTGTATGGCTTCAAATCTGTTGAAAATGATGATTACCTGCAAAATGAGAGTGCATTGGTTATATATGGGAAAACTCTCCAAAAACTGTAAAGTTTGAAAAAAGTTGGAAGCATTTTGCTTCTTAAAGGTAACACTCTTATCATCATACTCCACATTCAGAAATGGTTTCTCAAATTACTATTAAGGAATATATGCTTATCAGCTTCATTTTCTCAAAGTGAAACAAATCAAACAACATGAAACACTGCCCAAATTATATACCTCTTAAATTTATCAGATTTGAAAACTGCAAAATCCCACAGAGTCAACTACACACACACTGTAAATTTGTTACCTAACTGACAAGGTGAAATGCCACATTGGTGAGACAATAGGAATGGCACTTGCAGAGATCATTTGCCTCTGGCTATCAGTGAGGGAAGCACTGACAAACATAGTCTAGTTTCAAACATAACAGTCTAGTTCTGTGATCATTTTGGTAGTTTTTAATCTATTTTTTGCATGAAAAATAGCCCAAGAAGAAGTATGATAAACCACGACTGAGCTAACCAGAAATACTGCTGTGGATGCTTTCAGTTACTATTAGAAGTTTCATAATCTGAAAATAATAGCAGCCTCATTTTTAAGAACTATACTGCTTTAGTATTTTTTTTCCAAGGTGATAAACCAAAAACTGATTTGTTTCTTTGTGGATGCACTGTACTTAAGTCTGGGTTCATTTATGAACTAAAGACAAAGAACGTTACAAAGTTCAGTGACGTAAAGGAGCCTTGAGGAGCTAGCTGCTTTAGAGAATTAAGATGACATGATTATTTCAGAATGAAACAAAACAGTTTTTCCTTTTACCTTTTTTCTTCTTTTGCTCTCAGCTGTTCCTCTTGTCTTAGAACCTGAACCATCACAGACTCAAACATGCCCGTTGACAAGCCTACTAAATTGCGAGGCGTGGAACGACGTCTTGTTGAAGTGCATGGTGTTCCTTTCTCATCTTCCAGCCCATAGGTTCCTCTAGATGTTACTACTATTGATGTTTTCTCTCTTAAATGCCTAGAAGGAAAAAAGAAGTCAATTCACAACTACAATTTCCCTTACCAACTGTACTTCAATGCCTACATCACCATCCATAGATTAAGCATATTTACTCAGGAATAAAACAGTTACTGTTCACCCGCCATTTACTACGGTTGCCATTTTTTCAACTTTGAAAAATCCCTTTACGAAACTGTAAAACTTAAAATCAATAAGCTAACACATATATGTTTTCACATCTGTTAAAAATGATAGGTATCTATCTCAATTGACCAAATATTATTTGGAGACTGAATTTCCTACTTGAATCCATAAATATTTGGAAAGAAAATACTTCTGCAAGACTTAAGATAAGAAACTACAGTTTTTAGAAGACACCTAAAAATACTGATAAAATGTATGCATTTGTTGCTTTTGTTTTAGTAATTTAGTTCAATTAAAAAATTAAAAAAAGATGTAAACCAAAGCACCACAAGGTTGGTTGTGCAGTTATATTTCGTCCTATACTGTGTTTCGAAGTACTGCAGCACAATTATTATAAGAAGTGACACTATCACACAACCTCCGAAAACAAGAGGGGGAAAAATAAAATAAAATCCAACCCTCAGAATCAACCTCCACTCTGAGGTAATTTTCTGTGGTTTGTAATACCTGAGAATCATATAGTCAACATTGCTGCACTTGAGCCATTTGAGGAACACTGAGCTAAACACTGATCTGAAGTGGAGCAAAGATGATTATTACAAGAAGTAGTTCTTGTATTTAATTTTACTAATAAAACTAATTCTGTTAAACACTTAAAACAAATCTATCTGATGAAAAATTGTAAAAGAACTTTGAGACTTCTAGATTCCATAATCCTTTCAATTTTCTATAGTTCTTAGAGAAAGCTTTACCAAGCTAGTGCACAAAGACATATTTAAAAAAAGCTTTACAAATCCCTGAAGTGTTAACAGAAGAGTCACTATATATCAAGGTAGAATAATTTTTAGCCTGTTTAATATTTCTTGTTTATTAGAACAAAAGAATGTGCATTTGTGAAAGAATGACAAGAGCAATTGATTTTTTTTTTTAGTAAATATACATATTGGTATTTGATGGCATAGTACATAAATTGACTTCACTTTCTTACATAATTTCTAATGAAAAGGCACTGAGCACTCTCGTGTCCTATCAAGTCCAATGAGTAGTCATATCATTCAACAAAGAGGCTTCCACAAAACACTCTTCACTTCAATACAGCTGAGATGTTGCCATCACACAACACAGAGAAATGAACTTGGGGCAAATCTTTCAAGCTCTGTTTGATTAGCTGTTTATTTTCCAGCAGTAATTCCTTTAAGCCAGGATTCTTACTTATTTATTTATTTTAAATTCAATATTGCTCATTTTCTTTAGTAAAACTTCACGTCCCATTAGAGGTTGTCTACTGTCTATTCCCAATCTGTCCCAGAGCTGTTGTTATGCAAAACCAGTTTCAAATGCATAGTGTTGATACACCAACACAGTACACATTCACAGTGGCTCGTTCAGTTGAGTTCTGCACAGCACTCCCCAAGTGTTCCCACTATACAAGCAAGGTTCTTCTTTACCAGCTGGCAGTAATGCTCTGTGCTGCTAGCAAGTTTAAGCTTGATGGACATGGACAGCTTTACGTATTTCCTAATACCGTTCCTTGTTGTTCACCTTCACCCCCTCCTCAGAAAAACCTCCCAGCTTTAACATGCAACAGACAAAATCACACAGAAGGTGGACCTTTCACTGTAAGAAGCCACCGCATTTTTAATGTGACTAAACCGTGCTTATGTCAAACTGAAGAGAAAACGTGTATTTCAGTTGTGACTTAAATTGGGCTTTGTACAATATGGCTTGAAAGCTTTCCATGCTCAGCTGCTTTGGATGAAAAACAAGTTCCTGCCAGGGATTTATGTTTAAACATATCACAATTTCCATTTTGCCATGTAAACCTGTAACTATAACATGCCAGGTATTATCTTCCACTTTATCACTTCCAAAATATATTCTGACACAAAAATTAGCCATTTCAAAGCAAGCACTTTGGCCCAGCATTTTATTCCTACATAAAGGCAGTAAAAATTTCACATTATTGCATAAAATGTATAAACTGCATAACATGTATCATCTACTTTTAACTGAGAAGGGTATTAATTTTAAAGAGACAGTTATACAGAATCTGGGCAGTGTCACTTCTGCCAGCATAAAAGAAAGGAGCATTTGACATCTTGTCCAAACAACTGTGTCTCCATGTTCCTAAAAGGCTTCTTTCAGAAGAAAAATCTTACCCAGGAAATGCTAAGCCCTATTTTGCATTTTAGTATGTCCAGCTTTGGAATCTTCAAAACGGGTTTAGTATTTGAATTGTCCCAGTAGGCACCATTCCTCTTTGTGGAAATACTGAGAATCTGAAGGTTTGATCTTTCTGAGAACCATTCAGATTTCTTTTTTTTAACATTCAAATAGTATTTTTTTTCTCTTTTACATAAAGCAGAACAGAAGGTTACGTTCCACAAAAACAAACAAACAAACAAACAAAAACCTCCTGTTCTACTTCATGTAAACGGCATATGCCAGGGCCTCTGTAGAGTTTCTACACCTACCGGGACAGCAGCGCCAGCTTCTGTTCCAGCATCATCTCCAGCTTCTGAGCCTGTTTGGAGAGCCAGTGATCTACTCCATGCAGCCGGTAACATGTCTCCAGCATTAGCCGGAAGTCACCCACGAAATCTGCTATCCCTGTGTACTGCCCACTGGAAAATTTCTCTTCCATCTTCAACAGCCACATTCCAGCTGGTGGAAAGGAGTGACTGCTATAATGACCCGAGAGAGAGCCAGCTCTTCCTTCTTCCCTTATGGATGCCTGATCCACGAGCGGCTTCAAAAACGGCGCTGTCAGAGGCCGGTACTTCTCCAGGAGAAACTCGCGCAAGATGCGGTATCCCTGCTGCAACTCGGGGCTCAGGCTCAGCTCCCAGGAGCAGCCGCCGCTCTCCCCTCCCGCATCGTCTCCATCCTTCTCCCGCTCCTCCTCCCGGCACCGAAGGCGGCTGGCCGCGGCCCGCTCCGCCGAAAGGTCTCCGCCCGCGGCGAGCCCCGGCGGTTGCTCCGCGGCGTCGGCGGGCTGCGCCGAGTCCATGTCTCCTTCCCCGCGCACGCACAGGGCCTCAGCAGCTGCAGGGGTGCTGCCAGCCCCGGGCCGGCTCTTCAGCATCAGCTAGGGGCCGCCGCGCTCCCCCTCGCCCAGCCGGGGGGTCGACATCGGGCTCACCTAGGCACAGAGACGCGCTTCAGTCCCTCGCCACGCTCCCCCGCGGCGACCTCAGCCCTGCCCCCAGCCGCGGGGAGGGCAGCGCCTGCCGGGGAGGGGCGGACGAGGAGGAGGAGGAGGAGGACGAGGAGGAGGCGGCC
>VXAA01006333.1:322829-351701 GCA_013399115.1 Anseranas semipalmata | reverse complement strand
ATTTATAAAAACATTTTTTAACTTAAATATATTCAAGTTTCTACTATAACCTTGCTGTAAACCTGCATATGGTGAAGTTAGCAGAGCAGAAAAACGTTTCTGTACCTGTCAGATCACTTTCTTAAGAGATTAACTTTTTTTCTGTTTATGTATGGTTAATTCTACATTCGTGACGTAGCTTGAGATAAGTTGATTAATGAGGCTGCCGAAGGAAGCGCTGACCTGGTGCAGACCCCGCCTGTGGCTGGGAATTCCCTGGCAGAGGCAAATAGCAAAACCACAGCCCAGGTAAAGCATACACCTGGAGCTATGGGATAGGGAGGCTGTGGAGCTCAGTAAGGATTCCGTATGGGAAAATGCATTAACCACTCTTACAGAGCCAGTGCAGTGGGGCTGCAGGTAGGGCTTTGTCTTTTTTTCCCCTTTTATTTTTTTCCTTTAAACTTGGTATCCTGGTCTTAGCATGAGGATACATCTGATTTATCCTTTGCTGCTATCCTAAAACAGGGATCGGGAATCAAGCATATGGAGGGCATCGCTTTAAATGAGAAGAGCTTTGAGCTGGAAAAGGAGATGCTTTCTTGCCACTTTGGAACTACAACATTTTTAATATTCCTGTCTTCCAGTTCTGTAACCTGGGGATAATTAAATGGAGTTGTGTGGAATTGGGTGTTATGTTTGGAAGTCTGTCCTGTCCACTGTCATGCTTTTGTTTCTGGTGACCAAAGTGCTTAATTCCTCATCTTAAACTACCATCTAAATAGCACGCTTGGGGAGAATTTAATTTTTAAGATGGGTATGAACGTTGTAGGACTTAGATGATCTGCTGGCTAGCTAGATTTCACTATTGCCAGTTAAACTGGGGACCAGGCTGCAGCTGTACTCCCTATACTTTTTTCTTCACTTTATATATTATTCTGGTTTTCCGGAGCTGCTTACTGGGGAAGACGCCATAAGTTTTGGCTTAACCCGCAGCAGCATAAAGGTTTTCCCACTGATCAATACAGTGATCTGCTCCAAACAAAGCGAGCAAGAGTGCAGTGGCACCCTCGTTTTGTCTTTTGCTTCTCTCTCCTTGCTATAGCAATCTTCTTTTTCTTTATTTTCTTTTTCCTTTGTTTTCCTTCTCCATTATTATTAAGTGCTATGCTTTGCTTTTGGTTTGTTGTCATTTTGTTTTTGCAAAATAGCTTTTTTTTTTGTTTTTTTTTTTTTTCATCTAGAAAGCCTCAAGGAAGAAAGTTGCTGGCAGTATCTGTAGGAGTTGCAGCTCTTTACTGTGCAAATGCTGAAATCTAAATCTTGCTTTAATGTCTCTTGGAGCTAAAATATTTTTGGATAAACAAAGCATTTCACATACTGTATAAACCGCTTCCAGGCACCTTTGCCCTCAAACTGGAATGCAGCCATCGTGAATGTTGCAGCACGAAGGAGGAACTCTGGCATATTTGAGGGCCAGGAGTGGGATGCGGTGTCAGATACAAATGTGAATTTTGATTGGAGTATCCGAATGCATGCCATTTTTATATGAAAAACTACTGGCATCCATAAACAGGTTTATTTTTTTTATGAAACTGTTCACAATAATTTTTCTCCCCAAAATTGTTACTGAATATTGCTATGTAGTAACTAGGAGCAGTTAGGCTATGAAATGTATTTATGAAATGTATCCTAGGAGTGCTGTCTTAACAACAGCCTGATCAAGTTCCACTATCGAAAAAATAGATGAGAAGCGATGGCAGAAATGTGGTTGGTAAGTTGATCTGGCGAGTACAGTTTAGCACGGAACGCTTGGAGACAGCAGATGTGCATTCATGAAAATCAGTTGTTCTGCAACTTCCAGCGCTTGAAAATCTTAGTACAGCATCTTAGGAATGGTGGAGGAACCTGTTCAGATGAAGTCTGTTTCTGTTTAATTTTTCTTCTGCAGGAAGCTTACGTTTCTGCTGTTTGCTATTTTGTGGGAAGAAAGGTTTTCTCAAACATCTCCCATGTGTTGTTACAGAGGGGAAGAGCGTTCTCAACCTGTGGATTAGAAACCAGCTTCTGTTTACCAGAGAACCAAGGGAGGAAAACCGACACTTTGTGACAACTTAAAAATTAGGTAGTGGTGTGAACATACCTGCTCAAGTCTGTAAGTAGCCTGGAAGCCAGAAATGGGGATTTCTTCCCACCCCGTCTGCGTGGGAGATGGGAAGTGGCAGTAACTGCAGTCCCAAGCAGCGGGCAATGGCATGTAGGCTCCCCAGCGGCACAGCGACGGACGAGTCGGACCCCTTGCCAGATAATGTTGTGGACACAGAGTTTAAATGGGATCAAGGGGAGGTCGAACAAATATTTGGACGAGATACTCCCTGAGGGTCGCTAAATACAGGCTCAGGAAACTCCTGGAGCTGAAAATAGTCAGAGGCTCAGAGCCTTGTCTGAGACAGGGCATGCTGTTTAGTTGCTCTTACGCCTTGATTGAATGGATACAGCAGAACAGTTGTGAGGTTGTTTTGTTGCACGGGGATATCATGAAAATTAAAGCACTGACGCTTGGGGTGGCTGGATTCAAGGGTAGTAATAGAAGAGGCAAATGCCAAACTTATTTAGAGGTCAGATACCTGGGCTTCAGCCCGGAGGGGCTGTGAGAATGACACCTTTGTGATTTTTCCAAGCTGGGGAGATCTCAGATGGGAACAGCTCAGGAGGAATAGTCCATTCATCTACCTGGGCACTGGCAACTTCCATTTTTCCATTCTACAACCTTTCCTTGAAATTTTCTTGGGCAGCAAGGTGAATTGAAAAGGAGATTGAAATGGGGTGGTTGCTCAAGCGTCGCGTACATGGCACTGTTTGTTGTTCTGTACCGCCACAATTATCTTGTAAATCTGCTCTGTAGAAGAGGCCCATGTAAAAAGTATTGAATGATATTTTTAAAGCTAATTTATTTATTTTTTTAAGCCAGGAAGTCTCCTTTATAAATTTCATATAAATTTTACTAACAGTACATTTTTGTATGCTCAAAAGATCTTCAACTGCTGCAATAATTTAGGGAAGGCTGCTTGGACACATCTCCAGTATATTTGCCAGATAAGTGTGTTGTGTTTATTTTTTCCCCCCTCTTTTTCGCCCCCCTTTTCTTTTTCTTTTTTTCTTTTCATTTCAATGGAGGTCTTGGTGTGCCTCGTGAAGCAGGTTGGTTTCAGTTTACCCGCAAAGCTTGAGCAATAAACACAAAATGCATCAGCACATCTCCCCAGCTGTCCTGCGAAGTATCCCCTGGCCTCTCTGCCCGGGAAAACCATTGGCATCCACTGGTACTTCTGGAATTTAATGCACTTTGCGCAAGCGCCCCGTGTCCTCAGAGGAGCGGGGAGCTGCTGTCTGCCTGCGATGCTGGGCAGCTGACCAAGTGGACATTCAGTCACCAGCAGAGGATCAGGTTCCAGAAAGCGAATCTGAACTAACACTTTTAACCCTGCTGGAGCTGAAAAACCACACAACACATCTATTTTTGTGCTGCACTTATTTCCCTTAATCCTCTCCAGATTGCACAGTCTGTAACTGAGCTCATCTCTTTGCTCTGCTCATGATCTGTGCGTAACCGTAACAGCATCCGTCCCACCCCAGTCTCCCCTTGTGCCCGTGCTGTCATTGCCATGGAACCACTTTGTCCAACTAGTTTAGTCTTAAACTTGCAGTAATTGTTCTCAGGTTAAAATCGGAAAAATTTAAGTGTGAGAAACACGATTTCTCAATTCTCCAGTTGGTGAACGATGCGGCTCCTTTTGCCAAACCAGTTATTCTGATTTCTCTCTTCATTAAAAACAAAACAAAAAACCCACCCGCAAGGATTAAATAGTAGGTGTTGTCACAAAGTCCAGTAGAAACATTGAGGCCTTCTGCTGTTTGGAGGGGAAACTGATGCCTTGTTTTTAAAGACGCTTGCAAAGGTGAGACGTGTTTAAGGGTCTGTTGTTTCAAGGCACCTGTGAAATGGGAAGAGCTAAGTTTAAAGTGGTGTGGTTTGTTTCTGAGTCAACAGATAACTTGATAGGAAGGCTTTTAGATGTGAAGTCATGTGTTTAGATATAGTGATGTTGCTGATGCAGTGATACTGATGCATGATGTTGCTTTTGGATGGAGGTGAACCATTTCTGTCTCCATCCACTTGGCAGAAGCATGTAGATCATGCTTGTCGTGGAGTCCTCAGCTGGCAACCCATTCTCCTCCAGTTCCTAGAAGGCCAAAACAGGTACTGATCAATGGACAGTGATCCAAATGAGATCCCAAACACAGGTTTGGTGAGTAAAAATAAGCAATATAATTCAAAGTAGTGGTCACCGGTGACAGAGGATGGGAAACTCCAGTCCTGTTATTGTCTGTTCCAAGAGCAGCAGCAAGGTCCGTAGCTCCAGTGATAAGGCATGCAGGGCATGACTAAAATGTTTGCCTGATGAACTCGCAAGGTATGTTACACAACAGGTCATGGACTGAAGGGAAGGCTTGTAATTTCCTAGTTGTTTTTTGGGAAGAGGCGTGTGACCTTTTTTGAGTAGGTTTACTGATCACAAGTTGAGGGAACGCTTGATGGGTTTGCCAGTTTTCAAGGAGCGTGCATTTCGGAAGCTGATGTTGCAGCAGATGGTACATCATTCAAAAAGCTGTTATAACAGTGTACCTTGAGGTGCTTGTCAAAGCTGAGACTTTCAAGAAAATCCTTCTGACATATATGTGTGTGTATAAGTGTGTGTGTGTCCATGTGTGTATTTATACACATACAGATACACATAATTGCTAGTGGAAGCTATACGTAGTGGAAACTCTTCAACTATTGATCCAGAAAATATGGTCTGTCTAAATAATTAAACCTTGGGTTTTTATAACCTGGGGTAATTATCTAGACAGATCCAATCTGAATAGAAGACTGAACATCCTGAAAATTACCTGACAATGAGTTAGTTGCTCCCTTTTTTTTAATGTTTTCCAACCTAGTTATAGAATCACAGAATCATTTAGGTTGGAAAAGACCTCCAAGATCATCCAGTCCAACCTATGACCTAACACTACCAAGTCCTCTACTAAACCATGTCACTAAGCTCTACACCTACACGTCTTTTGAATACCTCCAGGGATGGGGACTCAACCACTTCCCTGGGCAGCCTGTTCCAATGCCTCACAACCCTTTCAGTAAAGAAATTTTTCCTAACATCCAACCTAAACCTCCCCTGGCACAACTTCAGCCCATTCCCCNAACAACCCCAGCTCCCTCAGCCGCTCCTCGTAGGACTTGTTCTCCAGACCCCCCACCAGCTTCGTTGCCCTTCTCTGGACCCGCTCCAGCCCCTCGATGTCCTTCCTGTAGTGAGGGGCCCAAAACTGAGCACAGGACTCGAGGTGCGGCCTCACCAGAGCCGAGTACAGGGGGACAATCCCTTCCCTAGTCCTGCTGGCCACACTGTTCCTGATACAAGCCAGGATGCTGTTGGCCTTGTTGGCCACCTGAGCACACTGCTGGCTCCTATTCAGCCGGCTATCAACCGATACTCCCAGGTCCTTCTCTGCCAGGCAGCTCTCCAGCCACTCGTCTCCCAGCCTGTAGCGCTGCTTGGGGTTGTTGTGATGGTGGAGAATGCGGGCACTGATCCCGCTACCTTGATTTCTCTCTTCATTAAGAATAATAACTTGCTTTATTAGAATTAACTAATCTTAGTTCTGTGTTTTCAAAGTATTTTCAGGTTAACTTGGGAAACTTGGAGCATCCCACCCTGAAGGGTAGTTGAAAATGTCACTTTATTCAGTGTCGGCTTCATTCAGGCTAGTGCTGTAGGTGCACAGATGCCTTGGATGTGAATATGAGCACAGTTGTGTACTTCTGTGAAAGTGCCAAATGATTTAATAGTGAAGGAAGTGCTTGCTGAAAACAGTATCTTTTCAGGGGGCTTGGGCACTGGAAGAACCAAACAAAGGTAATCCTGTGAATACATCTTGCTACTTTGCGTTATTGTGTTGCTGTTGGTCATAATAACAACAGTTTTCTCAGGGCTGTGGGATGTTAGGGCTGACTTTTGCAGCATGCCACCTGTTTTGCTGACTTCTTCCCATACAGAAAAACTACAGGAGGTGTTTCTGGGCTGCCTCCCGTAACACTTCACCGAGCACCGATTAAAAATGCAGCGCGTGGCAGTGGGGAATTGTCTCTAAATCTTCCTAAAATGGAAACGGGAGCCAAAATATTTTGCCTTTTACAAACACGGACAAAAGAGTAAAATGGACACTTGCCTAAAATACAGCAGCAAAAGCTGAAGGGGAAAAAAAATAGTATTTGGATAAGGGTTCCTGCATGCAGGTCTGTGTAATTATGCAATGAAGATCATTCTTTTCTTATGTACCCTTTCACTGGGGTGAATGCCATGTTAGGATTATCCATATGATTTTATTGTCCCTACAGAAAGGGTACAGAGGCAAACTACTATAAATTAGCAGCAATTTGCAAAATAGTTCAGCGATTAGCATGCCTTTGCAGATGTTTTCTGTGTAAGAACCGCATCGCAAATTTTACTGGCTTCCTGTGTTGGAAGAATTAACTGTGAGCAGGATTAAAACGACATCTTAGACGCTGGTTAAAACATTCAAAACCCCTGACGTTGTCTTTCAATCAATTTGACTTTTTAATCCACAAGCATACTTGGTTAGTGAACTCCGTGCAAGCGATCTATTTAGGCTGTATTTCTCCTGTGTTATTTTACGGAGTACTTTCGTGTGTCTGGGAAATGAGAAGCAAACATGCCAGGGAAATGTGGAACTAGGCCTGTCTTCCCGTGCTAGGGTGTAAAATGAAAATGCTGCTCTAATCATTGAGGTGCCTTTTCTGAGGAGCAGTCGGTAGCTGGTTCATCCAGCTTTTGCAGACATTCCTGATCCTTGCTGTTTATGCTGGATGAGAAGGTAAGAGGACAGCCTACTCTTGCTCCTTTTGCAGCGCTGCTGCTTGCGTGTGCGTGTTAAGTGGGAAGGAGAAGAGGAGAATCCCCAAAGCTTCGTGTCTGTGCTTTGCAGGCACAGCTGATGCACGGGACGAGGAGAAATTTTTACTTCCATGGCTTGGGAAGTGGCCCTTGGTACTTAGATACGGACACACATTCACCGAAATCATACTGACGGTTGTTCCCATACAATTCTGCGTGGGTGGTGATGATGGCAGCATTCACCTGAAAAACATTTGAATGTTAAGGAAAGAAGGAATATGCTCTTTGTGGAAATCCTGCAGGTTCTGCAAGCTGGCATCTACTTAAATGCATTTGTTACAGGGGCAGCTTCAGCACGGCCTGTCCTGAGCTTGGGGTGGGTGGGCGTCTGTGCACGCACGTGCTGGTAGCGATAGGTTGGAGCAGAGGATGGGAAATGGTGCGTATGCTGTGAATAAGCTCGAGGTGCTCCACAGGGTGTTGTGGAGGGCTCTGGGCAGGTAGTTCTTGTCCATCTTGTGATGTGGAGAACATGACTGGCCGGCAGCTTCAGCAATTAAGAGCGTCAGAAATGCTTCTCCGCTGTGGATATCAACAACAAGCGGTATCGCGGCGTTGAATAGCCGTTGTCTTGCATGCTAAAACAGCAGTGGGCTCCTCTCGTGCCGTTACGGCTTGCTATTGCTTAGCAGCTCCAGAAACCGAGCTCCTTCCACAGAGGTACTAACCCGTGGCTGCGGGAAGCCCGGAGCTTGGCAGCCCCATCGCCTCCTGAATTGGGGGGGATCGGTCTTATGGAGCCCACTCTCCCCGTCTCCCTCCAAAGCTGGGGCTTGGATGGCGAGTGTGTTCTCTTCCCAGCCGTGGCCCGAGCGGTTTTGTCTGCTGCTGCCAGCCCCGACGTGCAGCAGTTTGATAACAGCAGAGCGGTCGAAGGGGATGGAGAGAAGCCTCTTACTAGCAGGCTGCCCCTGGAGGTTCGCGGTCGAGTGCGTTTCAATTTTATGTTTTGTCTTTGCTTCGGTGCAAGTGCTTTCTCTCTTGTAAAGTTATCTTGAAGACCAGCAGCCCTCCTCCTTCCCTCCCTCTGCAGCAGCTTATTTGTTATCTCCTTTGAGGCCTGGATCAGAGCGCGTGTGACTTTACCAGCTCCCGTCGGAGAGAATTTGGGGAAGGCTGCTGCACGCAGGGAGTAGCAAAGCTGCTCTCTGTGCAGTGCCACAAAGTGGGGGAAGAAGCACTCCAGACCCCCTCCAGATCCGACGAACACTGCTGTAGACTTTGTACGGACACAGGGATCGTCTCTGTTTCCGTGTCTTTTGGGAAATACTATTTTTAAAACGCAGCTGCCTATGTTAGCACACTTTTTTTTTTTTTTTACAGTATGTTCCAGCTACTGGTAGATCTTGAGGCAATCTTCACGTTATAACCACGCTAATACTTTTAATAGGAGGCTAGCTGGTAGCCCTGCTTTCTTAACACGTAATTATTATTATTATCTTTTTGTAGTGACTCTTATGACTACATGAGCAGGAGCCAGCAGCAGGTCTTCTGGGCTTTGCCTCTGATGGTCATAGTGAGCTTCTAACCTGATGAACCGAGTGCTCTGGGTAGGAAGGCAATTTCGGGTAAGTGAATTTTGCATTTTTAAGGACGTGCGTTTTGGAACGGTGTGCTTTTCAGTACGTTCTTTACCGTAAGCTGATATAAAATGTGACCCGAATTTGGATAAATTCTTGTTTGGAACTTGCACTGGCGGGTATTCAGTTTGCTTTGGTTTAATCATTTTTTGCATGCATGCCAATGGCAGCCTTCAGCACTGGCAGCAGCCTGTGGTCCTCACTTGTGTATTTGTAACGTCTGACTTAATGTCCTACAGCTGCATGGCAGTGTTTCTTTTGGCACCTGTACTGCCTGGTTTCTTTAACGGAGGCTTTCATTCAAAAACGTGGCTTACTAGCGAATATGTAATGATTCGCTCCATTTTCTGTTAGTTTAGACATTGCTTGTGCCAGCCTGGCGCGCTTTCCGTTCAAGAAAACAGTCCAACTCCAGTACTAAATTGTATAATCTTAGGAGAACTCAACTGAAAGATGGGTTAGGTCGGTTCCTTTTTCCTTCCAGCTCAGGATAACTGAGAGCAAAACTTCAGAGGATGTAGTTGTGTATAAATACTACAAAAAGACTACTTATAAGGAAATCTTTGCCCTTCTAGCTGTTGAAACCGGTGATATATGGGGTAGACAACCAGACTGGCGGTTGGAATGCCTGGTTTCTGTTCCCAGTTTTGGTTTGACGTAGATGAATGACCTGCAAAAAGAAAATAAATTGGGCGTGTGCCCTTTTTTGTTGCTTGTAGTTGTGTTTTTTTGCTTTCAGTAAACCTTTGAAGCTGAGCAATGACTTGCTGAGAGACATCTTGTAAGGTTCTTTTATGGTTTTGTTGGGTTTGGTCTATGCAGAAAGGTCCATCGCTGATGTAAGAGCTAGAGAAGGAGGTATCGGTAGAACCGGAAAATAAAAGCAGGACATTCCTACCTTTCTGTTTCCCCAACTGCATAAACATTGAGAGTGGAAGACACTTTTACCAGACAGCTGAAGCTCCCCTCACTCTATTGATTCACCTCTTGTTTCCTCTGGGTTCAATACACAGACGCTATGAATAATGTAATTACCTATTACTTAAGTTGAATGCAGGTTTAATAGGGGTTGAACATGCGCAGGTATAGTGCAAGAGGTGCAAGGCTGCTTAGTTTTTGCTAAATGAGAACGGTTCAAAGCAGGCACTGTTGGGCACGTGGCGTAAGCTTGTAATTTATGTCGAGAAATTACTTGCAGATGCCTTGGTATCTCTGACTTCTGTAGGATTTGTGTACTTGTCTTGGTATATGGAAGTGTATGTTCCAAACTCGCAGGGTCACAAAGCACATGGGTGGCTCCCTACTGAAATCTGGGGTCTGATACAGTGGAATAGCAAGATACTGCTGTTTCTTCAGTGGGGTTTCTTTTGTGAATCACTCGTAAAAACAGCCCTTTCCTCAATTGCTAGCTTTGCAGAACTCGAGCCTTAAAATACTCCAGGAAGCCTTTTGTTATATAAACATAACTCATCCTTCAGCTTGGCGCTGTGCTTGCTTGATATAGTTGCTTGCTGAATTTGCTTTTAAATTTAAACTTCGGCGTCTTGGAAAGAGAAACGCTCCCTAAATTTTCCATAGCACTTAATGGTTCTGACCACAGCAGCTCTCTCCACGTGGAGAGCAAAGCAAGTGATTGCTGTGCAATGAGTGTGACAGTGACTAGTGACAGCAGGCACTGCAGTGTGTAAAGCAGTCTTTTGCGCCTGGAACTTAACTTCTCTTGATGATTTTTTGTTTAAACTTATCGCTAATGGCAAGTAGGTGTTGCAGGATTTGCATAGATGGTTTTGGTACGGAGTGCACAGGTTGTGTTTTAAAAGCTGAAGAGCAAATCCATGCACTCATGGGTACCTGAATCCAGTCTGCGGTCTGTGCTGCTGCCGCCTCCTCCCACGTCGTGTACCAAGGGAGGGGTGAGGAGTCCAAGAGAGGAGAGAGGTGATGCTGATCACTCCTCCTTAATCCAGAGATTGAATCGTCCTTCTCTGGATGGTTTGTCATGTGCATTACCAAATGGCTGTCCTTTTGTCCTGGGGCTGGCTCGGAGGTTGAATCACGGCTTACAGGAAAGAGAAAACGGGCTTTCTGTCGTACTTTGTGTCCTCTGCTTGTGCTCCTTTTGGCTTTGGCTTAATTTTTACTACTAATCAGCTCCCATGTGCACGAGCTTTCAGCTGGGCTTGATGGCCAGTGCCTGGCTCCTTCCACGCATCTACCTGGTGCACGCCTGTGGATGGGGCAGGGCTCTGGGCAAGCATCAAAGCTTCTTGTAGTCCCCGGTGTGCTCTGCTCGAGGAGCGAATGTGGATGCACACGGGCTCCATCTGAAGGGCACTTAGTGCTATAAAGTACAGCACAGCTTTTTTGCAACTTTTTTCAGTTCCTTTGGAGGCTCAGCACAGACTCAGGGCTGCTGCCTGTGACTGTTCCCCTAGCTCTTAGCATGCAGATGAAATTTCAAGCTTGGCTTGCAGTTTGGAGGCGTTCTCTGCATTTATATCTGGTTTCTTTGCATTCAGAAAACTTGTGTTCAAAGCATTTCAAGCAGAATCGGGGCATCCTCATAGTCTACAACCCAGGTGACACACTCCGGTGACACTTGTGGGCTTTGTGTCTTTTGGGAAGCTGTGTTATTAATTCATTGCTTTCCCCCAGCGTCAGTCGTCAGAGGTATCCAACAGGCTGTGTTCCCATGTTGAATTAGACCCCATTAATTAGCTTTCTCTTATTGGACAAGTATGGACTCGTTCGTTCATTATTTTAATGATGGACGTAGTTGTTCTAAATTAGTCCGTGGTTTTGCAGTTTTATTATTCCGCAGATGATACGGTTATTGGGATTCTTGCACAAGACACTTTCAGTTCATTTGTTAAATGTTTCGCTGTGTTCACGTGAAGCTGTGTTTGCAAGATGCCTTCAAACAAGAAGTTTTTTTTCTGGCCTTTGCTTCCCCCTTCCTCTGCTGTCCCCGTTTCCAGTGAGGAGTTGAAAGGCTGTCAGCAACTGTTTTGACAGGAGATTTGCACGTACTTCTTAGAAAGCTGAAATGCTGTGTTTGATGTATTTTGCTCCATGGTGATAGATACGTAGCAAAGGATGGGTAGAATATTGGGTATTAAATGCTGAAGGATTTTATAGTCCCTACTGAGGATGTCTGCTCTGTCACCAGAGTCCTCTGTGGCTGTCCCAGCTGTTCAAATCCTGTGTGCATCCAAGCTGCATCTAGGCAAATTGAAATACCATCTTGCCTAGACCACACTCCTACCTTTAGGTTCCCCCCTGCCCTTTTCGGGGTTGTGGAGTTCTTCATTTCAGCCATCTCCAGACATGGATGCATTGTTAAATTCCCCAAGCTTTCCTAATAGTTTCTTGGAAAGCTCATGTAAATATAGCCCTGGGAGCACCCTGACCTGTACAGCACATCTTGAAAAGCGAGTGGCAGCAGAGGCAAGGAACACGCTTTGCACGAACGCCGTTTTTATTATTCGGATATGTTAACTCTGCTTGCAAAGCTGCTTCAGATGTTTGGTGGAAGCTGTCACCGAGCCAAATTAGACTAATGTCCTCTTCAGCCCCAGCCAAACATTGGGATGGTCTGCATCTGACAGCATAACCACCCTTCCGTCGTGCTGGTTCATCCAATTCTGTCTGCTCCAAAAAGAATAATCCTGCATGAGAAGCATTGAAATGAAGCCAGCAGCAGATGTGAAATGGAGCACTGTAGACGAGGCAGAGGTAGACTAACAGGTCTGGGCATAGCAGGCAACAGGGAAAGCATGTGTCTCACCTGAAATCGATTGCAACACCTAGCTTGCTCTTCCTCTTGATATATTTGTCTTCCGTGCTTTAGTCTTCTGTGAAGTTCTGTGGGCAGGCAGCTGAAAACCAAGAATGCAACTTGACTCTGGTTTTGCATTGCCCTACAGTTTTTGCTGATCCTGTTGAAGTCCCCAGACAGTTTATCTGGCAAACCTACTGCTAAATGGATGATCTAATTCCCAGTGAATGCTGTGGTCTTTAATATTACCCTATATCACAGAAATTATTTAGAAACTGGTGTGTATTCCTCAAGCTGTCAGTTGTCTTTCAGCATCCTCTTTGTGCTCTTTCATCTTTAAACACTTGTTCTGAAGCTGAGATGAACTTACCTGTCAGCAGTTACGAGTCTGTCTCTTCTTGTCTCCTGCTCCTTAATCATAGCTGTACCTGGCAGTTTAAAAGTTGTTTACAAAGGAGATAAGGCAAGTAGCTGTGTTATAGCTGCTCTTTCTCTAAATGATTTTTTCATACTCCAGTAATATTCCGCATGGGGTTGTGTTGGTGCTCTGGGGGGATGTCAGCTTGCTGGCAGCTTTGCAAAGCCAACACACGGTCTGTCTTCATATCCCCTAAGGACTAAGTAATGCCATGGGCAGGTCTATCAAAGGACAGGTAGGTCTATTTCAGGACAGCTCTGTCCTTAAATTACTGCTAGCTCTGAAATATCACCTACCGGTTAGGTTTGGGGTTTGTTGGCATTGAGCCGAGTACGGATTCTCTTAAGTGCTCTGTTTTTAGAGCAATGCTCACAGAGGTAAGTTACACGTGGTATCTTAAGATACTTAATCACAAAATTGCAACTTGTGTACAAAAATACACCAATTTCTGCCAGATTTCACCGAAGCATTCTGTTGAGAGACAGGTTGTATGGTGAATTAGACGTTTCCCTCAACAGATTTTAATGATGTTATCTAATATGCTATGAATGCTGTGTGCAAATTATGGAATAGAGGAGTATACCACTAGGATAAAGAGCTCAGCACTTCTCTGACTGTTACGTGGCTAGATTCTGTAGGATTCAGTTTTACAGACTCCATCAGGCCGTACTTCAGCTCCTACGTGCTGAGCTGAAGCAGCCAGAACGAAAGGGAGCTCATTTCTGTGTAGAGGGGGAAGTATGTTGGGGACTCGCAGATCAAATGCATCACTACTTACACACCCAATTGCCTAGCAAAAAGGCAGGGGAACAACAGCAGATGAGCCATTATTTGCATTTCTTCACTGTAAAGAAGTGGCTTAATTAGGAAGCTTTAGTGGGAGCCTCTTTCTTGTGCTATTGTTAACCGTGCTCCAGACACAAATCAAAGCTACAGCTCTTAAACTTCCAGGGATCCTGAATGCAGGTCAGTGGGGTTCCTGTTACAATTTGTTAATTCAAGAACTCCAGTGGTGATTGTCTTGTGAAAATACGATACTGCTGGAAAACTTGCTCTAAAGCTCAAAGACAACGGCTGCTTTGAGAGCTGTCAAACTGGATCTCAAACTGGATGTCAAACTGGATCTCAAACAAGCACGGAAGAACTGCTGGATTCTGTCACCTTTTTGAGTCTGCAGTGGCATCGGGGAGGCACAGAGGCTGAGATGAAACGCAAGTTGAATTGTAAAGCTTGCACCGAAAGAGCGCACAGCAATTCCGGGTGAGGGAGAGTCTCAAGGAGGACTGCAGAGCTTGGCAAAATGTCTCATTGCTCTGTCCCTGTCCCCCTGTGTCCTCCCTGTGGTTTCTAAGTCCCCCCATGCATCTTGACTCAGTTATCTTCACTTGTAGAGAAGTTGCTTCTCTATCTTCCAGGCTTTTTGCTGTTGCGCTGTTGAGGAGTACATCTGGGGTCAGTCGCAAGGTGTCCCTGTACGTTGCGAACACAGGGTGGAGAAGTGGTCTAGGAAGGAGTGGGTCCCTGGAGAAGAAGGGAATGGAGCATCCAACAACCAGAACGAGGGAGAGGAGGTGAGCACTGCTGCGACTTGCCCGAGGGGCAGCCTCAGGCCAGGCAGTTTCAGAGACCGCGTTCACATAATTTGAATTTTACACGGGAGGACTTTGGAAACCTGAAATTCCAGACCGGGAGGTGGAGTTCCCCAAGCAAGTTCCTGGATCTGTTGATTTAATCTCTCATTCTTTCCTAAAGTCAGGCATTGGATGTTCACTTGTGAGTGAAAGCCCTGTTATCACCGCAACCAAAATGAATCCTGTCTATTCCAAACAGAAACAGTGCAGCAGGAGTGCCAGGCAGTCTGGCCCAAGGAAGAGCTTTATTTTTACCCCGCAGCCTTGCAAGGCAGGTGAAAAGACTAAGAAAATTGTTTCGTAAGTGAACTTGCATCAACACTCGTGCAACTTGTTGTCTGCATCCCGCTGCTGCTTGGTTGTGCAAGGTGCATCGTCGCTGCAAAAGTCACATTACATCTGAAGTTCTTTCTCTAGCCATTTTGTAATCCCACTGCTTGTCGGTGAAATGTCCCCCTAAGGGTTTTTTTTAATGTTTCTGCACTGATTATTTAGTTTTAGCTGGAAAACCTTTCTATTCAGTCAGTGTTTGCTTCTGTGTGGTAAGTTGGGGTTGAATGAAAATAGATGCTTCAAAGCAAATCTGCATTGACATCCTGTGTTGGGAGGAATTTGCAGTTTGAGGTGCTGAAAACTGGGGAAAAAAAACCACATCCTGGCAGGAATTTTGGGATACAGCCGTGCCCCTGGATGTGCTGTGCCTACCATAGCACGAAATGTGCTGGGTGCTCTGCTTCTGCGTGAAAAGAGGAAGCAAGCGTGTGTCTAGCCTAGCTGAGGTGAAGAATCTGGTACGTGGTGAGAGGTTAATGAAGCTGCAAAGTAGCTATAGGTAACTAATAAAAAACCAGGTTTTTCCTGTGTGCATCAGTAGAGGTCATTTTGCTGGTACCGTATCAGGAAATAATAAATTGATGACCGAGATAATGTGTTTTTCCAAGACCCAGAAGCATAAGCAGGTTAAGGCTTCATTTATTTGTTTATTTTAACTTGGAGCTCCGTACAATAACTGTAGAGGCAAAGAAGTGAATGAGTGTTGTTGAGAACAAAACAACAAGCTACTGTTAAATAAAAAAAAAGATATTTTAAATATATTTTATAAATATATTTTTATATCTATGATTCCCTGTGTCTTCAGTGCCAGCTGCTCCTCCATCTCAAAAAAGAAAAAAGTTTGGCAAAGGATGGTGAAGGTAATCAAAGGCACAGAGCGGCTTTTGTAGAATAGGAGCTGCATAAACTTTGGNGTAAGTGAACTTGCATCAACACTCGTGCAACTTGTTGTCTGCATCCCGCTGCTGCTTGGTTGTGCAAGGTGCATCGTCGCTGCAAAAGTCACATTACATCTGAAGTTCTTTCTCTAGCCATTTTGTAATCCCACTGCTTGTCGGTGAAATGTCCCCCTAAGGGTTTTTTTTAATGTTTCTGCACTGATTATTTAGTTTTAGCTGGAAAACCTTTCTATTCAGTCAGTGTTTGCTTCTGTGTGGTAAGTTGGGGTTGAATGAAAATAGATGCTTCAAAGCAAATCTGCATTGACATCCTGTGTTGGGAGGAATTTGCAGTTTGAGGTGCTGAAAACTGGGGAAAAAAAAACACATCCTGGCAGGAATTTCGGGATACAGCCGTGCCCCTGGATGTGCTGTGCCTACCATAGCACGAAATGTGCTGCGTGCTCTGCTTCTGCGTGCAAAGAGGAAGCAAGCGTGTGTCTAGCCTAGATGAGGTGAAGAATCTGGTATGTGGTGAGAGGTTAATGAAGCTGCAAAGTAGCTATAGGTAACTAATAAAAAACCAGGTTTTTCCTGTGTGCATCAGTAGAGGTCATTTTGCTGGTACCGTATCAGGAAATAATAAATTGATGACCGAGATAATGTGTTTTTCCAAGACCCAGAAGCATAAGCAGGTTAAGGCTTCATTTATTTGTTTATTTTAACTTGGAGCTCCGTACAATAACTGTAGAGGCAAAGAAGTGAATGAGTGTTGTTGAGAACAAAACAACAAGCTACTGTTAAATAAAAAAAAAGATATTTTAAATATATTTTATAAATATATTTTTATATCTATGATTCCCTGTGTCTTCAGTGCCAGCTGCTCCTCCATCTCAAAAAAGAAAAAAGTTTGGCAAAGGATGGTGAAGGTAATCAAAGGCACAGAGCGGCTTTTGTAGAATAGGAGCTGCATAAACTTTGGCTCTTCAGCTTGGAGAAGAAATGGTTGCGAGTGGAGGAAGTGAGAAGAGGAATGTTATGAAAAGCGTGAGTAGAGCATGACTGTACTCAGGCCCTCCCCATTCAAAAAAAAAAATAGTGTCAAATAAAATGAGGAAGCACCAAGCTTATAACAAGGCAAAGTTTTTTCTTTCAGTAATGCTTTCTTTTCGGTGGCGCACAGTAGCGCTGTGGTATTCCCTGCTGCAGGATGCTGCACGTGTTGGAAGATCAGAGGTTAAAAGGAGACTGGATAAAATCTAGCCCCGGCTGTTAAAGACGGCATCTCCTGGCTCAGAGAGAAAGGTTACTGCAGCAATATTTTAGAGGAAGGTAGTGTCTTCTATGCTAAACTTGCTGCAGAAACATGAAATTTAATTTTGTATGTATGTAATTAATACTACTTTGCTGTTTTCAAATGCCATGTCATATCTATTTGTGCTAACACGGGGCCTGCAAGTTGGAGGAGCAGATTAAATGTGGGTTTTCTTGGCTTCTGCATGATTTGAATTTTTTGGTAGCTAATGAAAAACAGGCGTGTAGAGGCAAATGATTCAGGTGATCAGAACTTTTGGTGTTTAAAAGCAGATTACAGCCAGAGTTGTCTCGATTAACTTGATGCACTGCTTGACCAGAGTTTTGCAATCTGGAGCCGACAGCAGAGTGCCTGTCGCTGGGTACTGGCGCGGCGGCGTGCCAGCTGGTGCCTGGGGTGACAATCGGGTTACCCTCACATTATTTTCCTGCCGACCTGGTTTTCAGCCTGATGTAATGTTTGGGTACACCTGAAACTGGGATTGCACCACTGAGGACACCTGGGCGGTGAGGAGGGGGAAGGTTTCTTGCACAGCATGCTGCTTGGTACCGCCGAGTTTGTTTGCTCGGCTGCTGTGGGAAACGACCACATTTCCCAGAGATTTTGGGGCTCGGCAGCGTGTGGGTGGTAGGAGACTTTGGGAGGCGAAGGAGAACGGAGGTGGAGGAACGTCCTTCGGAGGGGATTTGACATGCTAGAAAGAAATTGGCAGTCGTAAACTGTGAACCACTTACCATTTTGTGTAGAGAGGAAAGACTCGGAGGAGGAGATGGTTAAAAATTTATGCTGGACTGAATGGGGTGAAAATCAAAGCAGAAGTAAGGATTGTAGCGCACAGGCACGCAAACAGCAGTTTTGCAGCAACACGGAGCTGAACAGTGATACCCTGAAACCAGAGAAGGCGTGCTGGAAGAGAGTCTCAGTTCACGACTGGCTTCATCCCAAGGCATGGATTCGGTGACCGTCGTGGTAACCTTGAGAGCAGGTTTGGAGTGATTTATCCCTCGCCTGATCCCTTTTCTCTCTCTCTGGAGCTCTCTGATTGCTCCTGTCTATTGCAGTGAAGGGGCCTCCGCTGTATTTTCAAGCAAGGTGGAAAGCTATTGACCTGCTTTGCTTCCTCTAAAAATCAAGCGGTAGTTCTAAAGACAGGGAGAACAGGATATCTGAATGTGCTTGGACTAAATTTGCTATAAGGAAGTTGAAAAGCGCAAAAGGTTGCCGTTGGACAGGAAAGCAGGTATTTATTGCGCAGTGACAATAGATTTATAGACAGTTTGATTTATAAACATTGTTGCCTGTATTTCCATAGCCATAAGCAGTTAGGAAATTGGATTTAAAAGCCTAAACTTTGCTAGAATCTAGAGATCTTTCTACACATTTTTTTCCTATCCCATCTGCCGAGTTCTTCACTCCCAGCTGAGACGTCACATGCCACCAAGAGAGCCAAGAGAAGTGACGCATCTTGGTATCCCATGGTAACTCTCCCTTTTCCTTCGTTTTTAGCTCGTTTGCTTTGCTACCAGACAGAATAACCTGACCGTGGAATTAGATTTGCTTTGCTCACAAAAGGTGAGGGTTAGAATGCGGTGTTTTCACTCACTAAAATAATTTGCCCATGGCCTTTAAAAAAATAAATAAAAAAAAAAACAAAACAACCCAACCCAGAAAATTGGATGCTCACCAGCCTAACTTCTCAACCTGGGTGAAGCTTTGCATTTGCCATTCAAGATATTGAAGCTCATGTGAGAAACTTTGCAAACCACAAGTATATCTCCTGCAAGCATCTGTTGGGCTCGGAGGTAAAATCTGCACCAAAGCTACATTTGCAATTCGGATCTTACAGTTCACAGGCTTTGCTGCTGTAAACTTGTTAGGTGATGCTTTTTTTTTTTTCCTTTTTTTTCTTTAAAACTCCATCAGCTTTTTTTTTAATGTCTGATTGTTTTATGTGGTTACTGAGTTGAGCTTTAATTAGCAACATCTGACATATCTCAGAAGAAGAGCTCTTGGCTTTGCATTCAGATATGTTGATGTTAGTTAGGATTCTGCTTTTTTTTTTTTTTAATATGTCACTTAATCCCATTTTCTGTTCTGTGCCTAAATATTTTTTGCTAACTGTATTGTATCCAAAGAGCAGCCGAACCATTTGGTCAGCCAGTGCTGCAAATACAGTAGCTCCTCACCTAATTTAAAGAGCGTGCGGTCTTTGCAGTGCATGGGAGACTTTGAACTCGTGTGCACTGTTTCCAAACTCTTCTGGACTCTTTGTAACTGCTTGCCTAGCACGAGCCCCTCTAAAATCAAATACATCGGACCGAACTTTGCCCTGCAAATTTGATTTTTTTTGCATTGGTGGGGGAAAAGCTTTCAGAGCTCTGCTTAATTCTTGGGTCTGAAAAAAAGGGGGGGTTTTGTTCCTACTTGGTTCACGTGCACTGGAGGAGGCTGTGGCGAAGCCTTGCTGCGCGGCAGGGGTTGCGTTCTCCATTGCCGCGTTATGAGCGAGCTGATGCCATTTCGGTTCCCGTAACGGAGAGGCAGAGCAGAAGTTTCGGGAGCAAAGGTACCGGCTCATTTTGGTGCGTCCTGCTCCTTGTTTTTGCTGCTTTTGAACGAGGGCGAGTGCGAGCAGCGTGTTTCTGTGCGAGGAGGCTCGAAGAGCTTTGACCAACTTTTGGCTTCCTGGATGTGGGGCGGTTTGGTCTGCACGATGCTTGCTCTCAGCAGGCTGCTGAGCTGTCATCTGAAACACACCATCCATCCGGGCACCCGGATAGCTGCAAGTGTTACGTGACTTCTCTGGTATGCGTGGGCTCCTTGCCAAAGCAAGGTATGGCTCTGTTTGCTCAGAGCAGGTATTTGGTACCGGATCGCGTGCGTTGGGTTTTGAGGTGTTTGCATCAGGAGCGCTGCTGCATGGTTAATTCCGAACAATGGGCGGCTTGTGGCACCCGAAAGTGCTGGGAAAAAAAAATCCCTCTTTTGTAACTGCAAGATAAAAGCAAGTCTGTTTACAGCAGTAACCAGCAAGAGTTTATTAAATCATGCTTGACTTTTTTTGCCCTGCATTCTCTGCATAGATTATGGTGATTTAAGCATAAATTGCTTGGGCAACAAAACCATTCGGCCTTCCTTTTAGTTACTAACTGCAGTAGCTTTGACTTAGTGTACAAGAAAATGCTATACCTTTCCAAGGGTGAAAGCATGTACTTTTTATTTTGAGGGTGGATTTGTGCGTGTCTGTGAGCGTATCTACCGAGCTAACTCCCGCATTTACAAATAAACTCCTAACAAAAAAAAGGTTCAAACGAGGGATTCATTTGGGAGACCCTGCTGGCAGTAGATTATTAACCCTCCCACCGAAAGTCCGTGTGCTTTTTGGTGTGCTTTTTTTTGTTCTCTTATTAGGATTGTAGTATTGACTTTGCAAACACTCCTTGGAAATGGAGAGAGCTGTGGATCCCTTCCCAAACGGGCCTGTCTTTCCTGGCAGCAGGGGATGAGGAATTGTGCTAAAGAAAAAGATCTGAGCTTGCGGTGTGGTGAAGAAATGAGGAGCAGTTTAACACAATTGTTCTGTGGAAAGCCGATGTAACGCAAATAATATCAAGTGTATGCAACCAGTGACTATTGGAAACAAAAGGAAGCGTCGGGAGAAGGGCGAGGATAAGCTGCCTGCAGGGATTGCTCTGACATGCTGAACTACTGATGCTCGGGCTGTCTTGAAATGGTTAACAACATGCCGTTTCCTCCCCATCATCTTCTGCAAGCTACTACTATGCCACCGCTACGAGAGTGCGGCACAGAAACGAGCTTCCCACTCAAGGAAGCTGGAGATGGCAGCTGGAGCTGCAGGAGAGAGGACTGTGTGATATATAGCAAAGGGAATTAATACGGGGATTTTTTTTTTTTTTTTTTCCCAACAAATAGCTGTAACTTTTATCTGGCATTGTGTCTCATGACCTAGGCTCCTTTAAAGATTTTATTATTGCACTTTGGTATTGTTGAGGTTTTGAATTACAGCGTGGGAAAGTGCTGTTACATTGATGGTACGCTTACATTTTTGCTGCGTTGTGAAGATCTTTGTGGTAGCTTTTATATTTTTATTTTTGGAGCTATGGGTACGTAGGTTTATGGTTTAAAAGAAACAAGTGGTTTATGGCTTAAAAGAAATAAGCGGGGAGGAGGAGGAAGCCCTCAAAACAAGCCAAGCTGTTGTCAGCAACGAAACTAGAGTTGTGACACAGCAGGAGGGCAAGGCCTTGCAGCGGCACCGATAGGAAGTGGCTAAGGAAATGAGGTCCCCAGCTGCTCTGCACAGGCTGTGCTAACATCCTCTCTCCAAGGAGAGTTACCACGGTCTCCTCCCTTGTTGAGAAAATAATGGGGCAGAGGGGTGAGCCTGGGAGATGGCCAGGGAGGAGACGGTGCAGAGCATCTGGGTGAGAAGGGCAGAGGGCTGCCGGTCACCTTTTGGAGCAGCGAGATGAGGAGAGGACTCCGTTGGACCCAGGCAGGTAGAGATGATTCCCTCCGGAGGTGAATCCCCTTTCTGAGCGGTAGGTCACGGGGAAGACGAGCCCTTGCATGGGCATCATCTGCCATTGCTTTGTCTTCACGCACACCCTGCAGACCTGTATGGGGGAATTGAGCTTTTATTTTGCAAGGAACGCCTGTTCACGTAGCAGATAGAACAAAGCAAGGAGCAGCTGTTACAACAGGTAGCATACCTGGCTCACGTTGAAGAGTCTGTTGGCTTCAGAAAGTACAGAAAGATGTGTCCTCCAGCTTGCAGGACACCATCAGTCTGTGTGTGGTGAGCTTGTAGGGGTGGAGAGGCAAGCAAAACCAAGGATGAGTTGCTTGGATAGATGATAATTTGGAAGACGTAAAAACAGTAGGCTGTAGTACAGCCAAAAGTGCCGGAGTTTTGAAAACTGCTGAACCGTGATAGCATGGCTGGTTTTGATGCGTGAAGATGAAATGACGGCTTGAGGAGAAGCTCAAAAGCATCCCAAAGGATGCTTCTGGAGAGATTGGATGGATGAAATGGCTCTGCAGGGACCGTCAGAGCCCATATGAGCCTGAATATAATTATTCAGAAAAGCTTGTAGCAGAGTGTACTGGAATAGGGAACTCCTCTGTATTTTGACATGGAAAGGCAGGGAAATGGGGGTTTTTGCTCCCTACCGTGGATTATAATAGTGGTGAAGGATTTCTCTTGGAAACTGTTATTTCCTGTGGGAATCTGCGTCTCCTTCCTTTCCACCAGGCTTGCTTTCCTGCCCAGTCTGGTCCAACACTGTGGTGTAATTTACTGCTTCCAGTACAAGAAGTTAAACAGTGATTTTTAAAACAAAAAAACAAAAAAAAAAAACAAAACAAAAACAAAACAAGACAACTCTGAATGACTTTCTGAAATAGCACAAGCAGGAGAGAATGTGTATGTGGATTATTTGGTCTCTTGGGTTTTGGTCTTTGTTTATTGGCCCTAAAAATATCCAGAGGTTAAAATTAGAATGGCAGTCCCTGGTGAACCTTTACCGGTGAACCTCTGCGGGCAGTTTTCATTTAGCATTGAAAGCCCTGGGACGCCGTGGTCCGTTTTGGGTTGCTGAAGTCAAACTGGGAGCGCAGCTTCTCTGCGTAGCACCGGGGAGTGACACAGATTTTGTTTGTTTTTCCCCTGTTTGTTTGAGATGCAAGCACAATGCCTGCAGAAACTTGAGTTTTCCTTTACTTAGTGGTGTAGCAAATACATTCTTCATCTGTGTTAACAAATAGTCATGCTTTTAGCAGCAAGAGAAACCGAGCAGTGCGCTGACTTAGAGTTACGGTGAATATCTCGGTATTGCAAGCAATTCATAAATAATGTAGGTCTTTTTTGCTGTAATCATCTCGAGTTTATAAAGTCATTGATTGTGGAAAGTCCTGTAGCCTTTCTTACCCAGGAGAAAAAGCTACCGTGTCCATCTTAGTCGTGCTGTCCTGTCACATGAAGGATTGTTTTTTCGCTAATACCCTGTGACTTCAGCAAAATGTCGGTTGTTCTGCTAGCAGCAACAGCACAAGCTGCCCTGATGAGTGGATCCAACAAACTAGTGATGTGCTGGACATCCCAGTGTCCCCGTTTGTTTTGCAGAGCAGCGGCTGTGTCTGAACGTCAGGTGCGTGTGCTGGCATCTCATGGCTTGAATGCCACTCTCATAGTGGAGCTGCTCTATTACTGTGGAAGGCCACTGGTTTTACAAGCAGGTTAGTGTGTATAAAACCCTAAAACCTTTCTGGTCTGACACAAGTGTCTGCTTTAATCAGTAAATAGCCCTGAAACCCACTGCACAGGAATCCTACGAAATAATCTTCGCTACTCTTTACCTAGTGCCAAATGTGTCAAAAAGATGAAACAGAGAGGCTCAGTAAAGTATGCTTCTTGTGAAAAGCATGCGTGTTTGTGAAAGCAGCTCATGGCAGCACTACATATAAACAGCAGTCCATTTCTGAGACTTCTACCCATTGCCTGAAGCCTAAATTGAATGGCTTCCTACTGATGGTGACCACTGATGGTGACATTAAGCAGTGGATTAATTGACCGACGGTATCTGACAGCGGTGTGGTTATGGAGGACAAGTGGTGTTCACTCTTTCGCAGCAGAGCTGGAGCCAGAGGTGCAGGTAAGAGCTCTGAAGCAGCTCTCCCTGTCTAGAGGGTGCTGCCAGGCCAGCTCCATTCGTGAGAACCCAAATCCCTGATTTAATGAAACCCCAGTGACAATGCACATTATAAAGACAGCATTGCTGATGCTTTTATGGCAGTGAGGAGCTGAGTTGGGCTGTAATTAGCATCCTCTCTTTTACCTTGCAAGTCTGGAGAGAATTCTGTAGTTCTGTGTTTAGTTGGTTCTGCTTTATCGGTTTTAATTCAGTATGAAATGGTAGCTTACACTGCCCAAGAGAAAAGTAGCGTGTAAGTGGGGTTTCTTGTGTGCAGACAGTGTTACAATTGTACAGAAACCACTCCTTGGCTTCAGTAGGATGAGTTGCTTTGATGTTTTGAGATGCTGGTCTAATTTTCATGTTCACAGATGTGGGATTTCTGAACAAAAAACTTCAGGTGAACTGAGAATCTGAGCCTTTGTTAAGACCCAGAGATTGGTGCAGTGAATTTATATCATTTCAGGGCTGGCTCTGTGTGCATCTGATGCATTATACTAAAATCTAGATTGGCATCCAGAAAAGGATAGTCCCTAAAAATATTCCCTAGCTCCAGTATGAAATGTGGTATTGCTTAGTGATGGACCCTACCAGAAAATGTACCTTTGATCTGGCTTCAGAGCCAGCCCAGCTTGGAGCAGGGGTTGGACTGGGTGACCCCCAGAAGTCCCTTCCAGCCTGGGGCTCTCCGTGCGTCTCAGCACTGGACTTGATGCACACAGCTAATGTTGAAAAATACCCCTGGCAAGAAGTGTGGCCTGTGAATGGCCTTCAAATACCTGTGAACAAACACATATGACCAGTTGGTGTAAAAATTCTTATTTTTTTGCTGTCTGGGTGGGAAAGAGCACAAGTGCTCTGGCCACAAATGTGACAGCTGTCATGGTAGCTCTCATCTCTCTCTCCTTCTCCTGCTCAGCCCCCAGCCTGCTTGCTCTATTTGCAAAGAGAGGAAAAGGAGGAGGAGGTGTGCTAAACTGAGAACCAGTCAAGACAAATGCGCTAACGTTTGGATAGAAACATGTTTTATCTTGAGCTTTTGTACAAAAATCTGAATTCCCTGCGGAGAAGTCCATGTTTCCGAGCTTCCCTTTAGGGTGAAACCCTAGTGGATAGGATCAGCTTTGCACTCCCCACTGATGTTTTATTTTGCCTGACCGCTTCCAGTTGTGAGAAGAGGGAACGTTGGAGATTTAAAGAAATTACGATTTTAATTTATCTTTTGGCCTTAAAAGCAAAATATTTAGCACTTCTATTATCTTATACCAGCAAGAAGTAAATGTCTGTCAAGTCGATGAAGGTTTCAGTAAGTAAACCTAGAGGGTATCCATGTCTGATTTTTCTTGCTTTCTTATAAAAGAAATGAATCATCCATCAGCTTGTAGAAGCAATGCAGATCACTTGTGAAGCTGAGGAGTTCTTAAACAGCAGGTGAGGAAGGACATTCATCAAAAAGGTGATGTTCAAAAAACAAAAACAACAACAACAAACTAAACAATAACAACAAAAAAAGCAAAGCCAGGCAAAGCTTGAGGGCGATGGAGGCTCTAAGAGAGATTTAAGGGATCTGATGATCACAGAATTGTAGGGGTTGGAAGGGACCTTCAAAGATCATCGGGTCCAACCCCCCGTGATACCAGGCAGCCTGATGAAACTTCGGACTGGTCTGTTAATGTTCCCAGTCTCTGACCCCTGTGTCACCAGGGGGAAGAAAAGACACATTGAGAAGGCAGAGTAGTGAAGGTGAGCCATTGAAAAACTGAATTGCAACCTCAAGAACGCGATACAGCTCATTAGCTTTCTCCTGGCTCTCCCCTGAGCCTTCTCTTCTGCAGCTGAACAGTCCCAGCTTTCTCAGCCTCTCCCCGTATCAGAGAGAGTCCTTTAGTCGTTGTTGCGGCCATTTGCTGGGTGCACTCCAGTAACTCCATGCCTCTCTTAGACCGGGGGGCCCAGAACTGGACACAGTACCCCAAAAGTGGCCTCACCAGTGCTGCGCAGAAGGGAAGGATCGCCTCCTTGACCTGCTGGCAACACTCCTCGTGGAGCAGCCCGGGATGCTGGTGGCCTCCTTTGCAGCAAGGGTGCATTGCTGGCTCATGGTTGCTTGCTGTCAGCCAGAACCACGGGTCCTTCTCAGCAAAGCTTCTTTGCAGTCTGTCGACTCCCAGCATGTACTAGTGCATGGGGTTATCCTTCCCAGGTGAAGGACTTTGTTTCATTTATTTGAACTTCATGAGGTTCCCGTCTGCCCTTTGCTCCAGACTGTCAAGGTTCATCCAAATGGCAGTACGACCGTCTGGTGTATTGGCCACTCATCCCAGTTTTGTTGTCTGCAAACTTGCTGAGGGTACACTTTCCCCATCATCTAGGTCTTTGTTGAAGAGGTAAACAGTGTTGGTTCTCTTATCAGTCCCTGGGTAGACCACTAGTGACTGGCCTCCAGCTGGACTTTGTGCTCCTGATCACCACCTTCTGAGCCAGTTTTTCAGTCCACTTACTATTATTAAATACTTCATTATTTTGTCTGTGGGTGACATAGGAGACAGTGTTGAAAGTCTTACTTAAGGCTGGCAACATTCCAGTGCACTCCCCTCGCCCCCCTTCATAAATCCATGCTGACTACTCTGATCATCCTCTTGTCCTTCATGTGACTGGAAATGTTCTCCAGGATTAATTGCTCCATCACCTTCCCAGCAATTGAGGTGAGGCTGACTACCCAGTAGATCCTTGGATCCACCTCCTTGCCCTTCTTGAAGACAGGGTGCATCCAGACTGGTCCCATGTTCTTGTATATGTCCAGTTTAGGTGTTCCCTAATCTGGTCTTCAACCACCGGGGGTTTGTCATCCTTGCACTGGACTTGCCCTGTGGTCTCTGGGGCATGAGATTCCTGAAAGTCAGTATTACCAGTCTCCCTTCACATCCCTCCCCAGGTTCAACTCCAGATGGTCTTTGGTTCACTTCACCCCGACCCTGCATGATCAGACAGCATTCCCAGATTCCTTGTGTGTCACCTTCCCCTGCTGCCACATTTCGTTTGCACTTGAGTTTGGTCAGGAGCTCCGTGCTCCTCCGTGCAGGCTTCCTGCCACCTCTGCTTGATTTTCTGCTTGTTGGGATGGACCGTTCTTCAGCTTGGAGGAGGTAATTCCTTAACATCAACCAGCTCTTCTGGACCCTTCTTCTCTGCAAGGCTGTATTCTCTGGGATTCTTTGAAGGAGATCCCTTTGCAAGTATGAGGTCCAGCAGAGCACCTCTCCTTGTTGGCACCTTGATCACCTGCGTTAGGAAGTTGTCATCAGTGCACACAGAAACTCGATTGCTTGTGCCCTGCTGTGTTGTTACTGCAGCAGATACTGGGTTGGTGAAAGTCCCCCATGAGCTCCCGTCTTGCTCTTCCTAAACAGCCTCTGTGCATCCAGATGCTCATCCAGTCATGGGAGCTATCCCACCACGTCTCCTTGGTCACAGAGATTGTAGCCATGGAGGTGCTGGCAGACCTTCTGCATGCTCCCCGTGCTGTGTGGTGTAGTGTATGGGCGCTTGAGAGGCACACAGGTGTGCTGAGCTTTCAGGAGCAGTGTGACAGCGTTCACCGTAACGCCTTGCAGGTGCTTCCATATCTGCTCACACACCTTCAAGTGGTGCAGGTGAGGTTGGCTTTCATGAAGTTTGCTTTGGACATGTGAAAATGTTTGTAAACCATCAAGATGGCAACCTGTCCCAAGCCGAAATAGCACGTCTTCTTGCAAAAGCCAGGAATATATGAAAGAGTCCCTACTATCAGGTGGATGCAATATTTATCTTGGAGCATTCAACCTAGCTTGAATGTCTAAGGCAACACTGTGCATGTAGCTGTAGAAAAATAAAGACTTTATTTCTTTCTCATATTCTCCCCTCCTTACGTCTTTCCTAATGTAACCGAATATCTACAGAAGGACTGTATTTCTTCTCTGGGGTGTGTGTGTGTGTGTATATACACCCTGTGACATTGCAGGAGTGTTTGTTTTGGAAGAAGTCTCTCCATCTGAGCCAAAACAAAACCAAACATGCAAGATAAAGTGTTCCTTTTTCTCCTCTTAATGAGAAGGGACGGCCTGATGAGTGGCAGAAAATTATCACCTGGGAAGGACAGTAAAGCTGTGAAAGCAAACAGCCTTCTTCTGTTTAATCAAATGCCCATGGAATTGTGAATTTGAATTATATTTTTTTTTGGAGGGGTGGTATTGTTAAACACAGGGGCACTGTTTTTCTTGAGAAAGGACCTGTGAGTCAAGCTGGTTAAAGCCTTTTGGCCTGGGGACAACGGTTCTTTAATAATCCAGCAAGACTTTCTCATCTGATGTTTGGATGTAAAGTATCAGTGCTCAGGGCTTGCCTGTCCCCCCTCCCAGCCAGGTGAGAGCTGCAGCAGCAAACTCGTAATTACTGCATGGTGGGGGCATGGACCCCCCCTCCCCCAGTGGAGACGAGAGAATAGCCTCTACTTGTGCTCCTAGGCTAGTTTGCAAAACCAGACAGCTTGCTTTTGGTTTAAGCATGCATTTTCTGATGTCTTAAGCTGCATTTGCTACCTTTTGCTGCTTGTGAGCCATAGAAGACAAGAGTAACTCAACGTGGAGCTGAGCATGCTTAAGCACTGTAGTTTTGCAGAAAGGCAGACCACCAAGCAACTCTACCAGTGCTACACAAATAAGTAGGGCAAGAAAGCAAGTCTACCCCTTGAGAAAGCTCAAATATTTACCTTTACCCTTTTGTATTAGGTATTTTAGACTCATTATAGAATTACTTTTGTGTGAGCTGTGATTGCAGGGGTAAAACTTCTGACAGTGATTTTTATGAGACACAATGTTTAACTGTCAGTGGAAGGTCTGCGGAAATATTGTTCTGGATTAGGCCTCTGGTGTGGGTGGGGAATAAAAATAATCTCTTCTTACTCTAGGAAACGGTAGCATACGGCACGATAATATTCAAGTAGTGTCATCCTTTGGGAACAGTTAAGAACTTTGAAAAGAAACAGGCATTTCCTGTGAATTGAGTTTCCAAGAGCACGGGAAGGGTGGTGGGGTCCAGTTTATTTACACATCTACGTCACGCAGCTTGGGCAGGATCAGCTAGATCCAATTCTCGAATCCTTTCTGGATTTGGATAACCCACTGAGGAATAATGGAGAGGCCACAGGGTATCAAGGAGAACGATCCTCTGGGGGG
>VXAA01006333.1:240938-322036 GCA_013399115.1 Anseranas semipalmata | reverse complement strand
TTTTTTTTTTTTTAATATTGAGAGAACCAGTAGCTTGTCAAGTAAGGCTACGGACAGGCTATAGACATATTCTTGGTCATTAAAGCTAACCATACTAATGGAAAGCGAGTTGAAATGAAATCCAGTTGCAAATCAAATCTACACACATTCGTCAGCCTTAAGTACCTAGCTCTCTAAGATTTAGAAACCGATGCTGCACTTAGGCAGAACTCAAAATGCGCCGAAAAAATACAGGCTCCTCTTTCTGCATGCTGTGCACAAGAGGTAATGGTGATGCTTCTAAACGGGAACGACCACAGGTGACCAGGCTAGTTAGTTCAGGAATCGGTGTGGTATTAATTAGTGTCTCCCCAGTAGTTTTAACCAGCTTTAACCAGCCAGATTGAAATAAAGCGTGGCCGGTGTTTCATAATTTTTGATGTAATAGAATCTCTAATATTTTCCATGTTTGTACCTTGACATATTTGGTACCCTGTGATTGTACCCTTCGGTTCTGCAGCACAAGTAACGCTTCCTGCAGGAAGTGTTATACACTTTCCCTGTAGGACGGCCAAGTTTCCAGTGTCGGGAGCACACAGTCTGTGCTAAGCACTTTGATCTTTGTCCTTTTGTGTTTCTTGTATGCATCACAGCAGGCAAGGCTATAAAAACAAGATAGAGCAGGCCAGCGCACGAAAATAGGAACCGGGAACACTTTTATCTCACTTTGGCCATTGGCAGAGAAGTAAGTACAGCCGGGTGTTGAGTTATGCCAGACACAGTCCGTGTGCCGGTGGCAGCATTGCTGTGTGTTTACCCTTTCTGGGGAGGAGCATGAAGGGACATAAACACACCTCTCCAATAAGCTCTTCCAGCCTTCTGCGATTAATGACTCAGGTGTGCTGAGCATCCTATTTTCTGCTTTATTGATCCGCGTTCATCTGATCATCCTTCTAACCCAGGTAAGCTTTTGGCACTTGCAGCATGTCGGGGGGGAAACTGCGTGAAGAGGACGCGTCCTAGGGTGATGGCATCACGCAGCTCGCCCGTATGTAAAGCCATGATAATGCCTCCTGCACCAACACAGGATGTTGGGCATTGTGCCGTGTTATAGCTCCTTATCACTTCTGTTGTGTTGTTCCCTTTGCCCTTGGAATGGAGGAAGTGGAGAATTGAAGCCCTGTTTTGCAGTATTAATCCGCTTCATGCTTATTAATAAGTCATTGGATAGGTGGGTATGTCTGAGTCAGTGCAGTTTAACCTGCGAATGTTGACTTTTGGTTACGCTGGAGGAAGAAAAGGGAGCTGGAGGCAGAGATTAATCGATAACTGACTTGTGTTTCATCTTCAGAGTCTCTGAGTGGGGTATACAGCCTTCAGGGTCTGCTGCCTGGGTACGAGAGAGAAGATGCTCGTTGTGTGAACAGCAGGTGCAGGCTATGTGTTTGGGAGAGTTTAACCACCTCCATGATGTGTCACAGAAACATATTGCAGGGCAAGGAGTTGGATTTCTCTCTGGTTTGTGTTCAGTGCGACTCTTACGGTGTGCAAACAATACTCAGGATGTGAGACCGAGCTGGTTTATCATTGATGGGAAAAAGCCCTTTCCACACCCAGAAGCCCTGTCATTGACCTCTGGCACAAAGCACAGTCACACATTAACTCTTGCTTTTCTGTTTTTTATTTTGTTTTGTTTAAGATGCAAATTTCACTTGTACTGGGAAGTCCTTTCAGGTTTTCTAGGTTAATAAGAAACTGCTCTGAATGGCAAGAGATAGCATCTGCAGAGCATGAAGTTGGTATTTGCAGAAAGGTGCAGTGCTGCTGCTGAAGAATAGAAGAAATGGGAGGAAATAAATATTTGTCTCTCACTTCTCTGCCCTTTGGAGATCAGTGTTAATACCATTTCAAATCTCACTGCTTTAAAAAAGGGATTGCTGGACAGGCCTACAAGCCAGCAATTCTGTGCATTAATGAAATGTGGGTTCAGTATGAACTCCTTTATTTTCTGAAAGGAAAATCGTTTGCTTTGCAATGCTCTGCATAAGCCCAAGTATGGACATGTTGGCTCCGTTTATGCATAATAAATCAGTGACTTGCCATATTCAGTCAGCCTTGCTTCAGATCAGCGAGGGTGTTTTTCTGAAAGGTTCTTTATTGCTCCTTGGATGGCAGCAGCAGCTGACATCCATCGTTACATGCCATGTTTCGGATCAAGGAAACACTATGTACTTGCTCTGTCAAAGGCTTTAAAGAAGCCAGAGCACCTGATATGCATCAAACTACTGGTATACAAAACCAGCAGGGTCGTAGTGAGATGTAGGGCAAATAACAAAGGAATGAACTCTTTGATGGAAAGATCTATCTGTGTCCCATAACAGTATTTGGTGAAGAAACGATCTTTTGGTTTAGGCACACAAAATTTGGTGTGCCTATAAACAGAGGCCATTGTGTTGAAATTTTGCTTTTGGAAGAACTACAACCAACTCACTGTTCTTATGTGGTGACTTTAACCAGAGGATTTGGACACATCTGGATAATGAGACTTCTCAGAAGAAAAAATAAGTGGACAGAGAATAGGAGTGGCACTTCACAGTAGCTGGATGCAGGACAGAGTCGTGAGTGAAAAGCTGCCTGCCACGTGAAAAATGTCCTACTGCTTGCGGTGGTGAGTTTGAAGAGAGCAGCTTCTCCTACGTTGCTTTTACTGAAAGCTTCATTCTCCTGGGTCACAATGCAACCACTGTGCAACCACAGTGGTATTGAACACTTGCTTTGAACCAGGCGCGTGGGGATCCCCCTGGTGTTTCTGCTAAGCTTTTTCCAGCTGGCAGTCATGGGGAGCACACGGGGTGCCT
Organism: Anseranas semipalmata; assembly: GCA_013399115.1. Lineage (NCBI taxonomy): Eukaryota > Metazoa > Chordata > Aves > Anseriformes > Anseranatidae > Anseranas > Anseranas semipalmata. Next base: position 319,199 of record VXAA01006333.1, on the reverse strand, counting down.
GGGCACTTGCAATCCCCATCGCAATTCAATGGAGTCCCGTGACTGTGTGCAGGGTTGGATGCAGGAGGAGAGTGAACTGGGAGCTGCCCAGGAACAGATCAGCCAGCCGAAGCATCGGGAGGTTGCAAAACTGGCGTGGGGTCAAAGTACAATCACGTGTTAAAGTACAACAGCGTGACACATTTCCTAATTCACTTCTGAAAGGGGAGCAGCAGGGGAAGCTTTCAGCTGAGTTTTCAGATGACTCTGGTTTGCTGGCAGGCTGTGTCATCGTTGGTTTTGCTAGTGATTTAAAATACACCTTTGCTCTTGCACGTGTGCTCAAGCAAGCTGAAATTTGCTCCTTCCTTGGAGGAAAGATTTCTGTTCAGGTTCAGCTTAAAAGCAGGTTGAGTCTTTTTTTTTATAGAAAAGGAAACAAGAGTGTGGTTTCCTCCAGATGTTACTCTGTGAGTCACACGTTGTATGACACAGTGTTCCTCTCTGGAAACTCAGTTGCTGGAGCTGATGAGTATTTCACAGAATTCCAGGAACACCCTTTGTGTCTGATACATCTAAATACTTAATCTGTGATTTCTGGGAGTTAGTTTAAAAGGTTGACTCGAAGTTCTGTAAAGTATTTATTAACGTTTCTAGTATATATCAGAACCCCATTAAGGTAAACTTAATGAGATTTCTTCAGTTTCAAAAGCAACTGTCCACTCAGCTGCTTTGCACATAGAAGTTGTAATGGCTGTTAATGCTGTAAAACAGAGGAAGAAGTTCTGGGTTTTCCTCTGTATCATCTTTACTACTGAGTTTAGATTTTCGGGGGGGTGAGGGGACTCCACTGCACTTGTTTTTTTAGCTACTGGCCTGTTTAAGATCATGTTCTATCAAACGGGAATATACACATCCACTGGCTAAAAACCCTCAGAAGGGTGGAGCAGTGATGGCCAGAACAGATTTCTTTTAGAGATGAGGATTTTTACTTCATTAATAAAAAGTGCTTCATTTCTGGGTCATAAAGCAAACATGCTGAAAGATATATGTCAAAGCTGTTAAAAACATAACCAATGTCCTCAACTTTGTATTTTCTTTACAAAGGCATTTCAGCATAGGAAAAGTGGTTAAAAAACCAGCTTGGAGCTAGAAGTAATAAGCTCGAGGACACAGGATTTGTTGCATTCACAGCAATTCTAGAGAGATCTGCGTTACAGATTGCACAGTGAGTTTACTATAAACTAGGTCACTTGATTTGAGGGTGAAAGTGTGGAAGCAGAGTAATAAGCAGCAATTTTAAAGTGGCGTGGGTTGTTCAGCATTTTGTGATACTAAATGCTAAGTGAAGGAGGGGATTCGATGTTCATAGCAAACAGGAATTCAGTGCAATAGTTGATGCTTCCTTTCAAACGAGGAGGTGGTCACGTTGTAGTTAAGGCCAAAAAGGTTTGCTTTGAAGAGAACGGGCAACATATTTCAAGTCATTTAAAAATGCATCCTTGAGTCTTTGCTGAATGCAGTGTTTTAAAGTGTTTTGCAGCAAATGGAGATGTTAATAATTTTTTTTATGGTTCTGTAGCATGTTTTTGCTGATACGCTGTATCAGTGACCAGAATCGGATTACTTGAGGGGGAAAAAAATGCTTAAAAGGTTTTTGGGATACTTTCTGTGTGGAATATGTGTGGTGAATGTACGGATTTATATTGTTCATGTGTAGTGATCTGAATGTGACCTCTCTGGTAGGTGTTGATCCTAGAAATAAGGAATCAGTCTTTGAGCTCATACCTGCTTTTGCATTGCACTGATGGCAGTCCTCGGTAGCCAGCAAGAAATGTGCCATCATGCTGGGCCCTGTAAAATGCTTCCTGAAAAGGCAAGAGTAAAAGCCTTGCTTCAGAAGGAGTGCTGCTTAGTAATTTAAGGGGAGAGGAATGCATTGCTTTAAAAGTTGTCACCTATTTTATCACTTATCTCGCTTCTGAGATATGAGAAGCTAAAGCTACTTCATCTGTATCAGTTGCTGTTAGGTTTTGTTTTTACTTATCTCTTCCTATCTCTGAGTTAGGCTTCTCAGGCTTTTTCCTCTTTTTGCACAAAAACATTATTACGCCTCTGTGCTTCTTGTTTCCTGGCCATGCCTGCAGCACAGTTGGAGGTAGTTTTGTGACCTGAATGCCACACCTCCAGAAACTGTTGGGGATTCCTTGTATTTCAAGTCGTGTGGCGGTCATTAAAATGCTTGTGTGACATCACTGCTTTCCTTCATCTGTGTTTTGGTGTCTGGGACTTGGGCTCAAGTCAGCTCAGTGGTGTGAATGGGTAGAATTTTTCACTTGCACTAGACTTTACTTCCCACCTTCGGTGCTGGATTTCATCTGTTAGTGTGTAGTTTCTTTACTGATGGGCGAGGAAGAGGGTGACTCAATATAATCTACTTACTCTGACTTTCTGCTTTTAGCACGTGGGCAGATTTAAGCTGCAAGGGCAAGGAAGGCCTTTCCCCATTTAGGCTTCTGGGAGGATGCTCTCTAGCCAGCCTGTGTGCTGCTTGAATTGCGAAGAAACATGGTGATGAAGCTCGGTAGTAGCTATTTCTTTGAAGTGCCAGCGGTCAACCTCAAATCTAGCATTCTGACACACAGCTCGTGTCCTGGTTAGGAAAGAAGCAAACAGGCCCACACTCCATGTCTGTCCCTCTTCTTCAGGCATTTTTATAGTGACCATCCTCCTCAGATTGAAGCACAATGTGGGAAGGTAGAGGAGAAGCAGAGCAATAGCCGCTTAACTGAAAGCACTACTCCCAGATGTTTAGTCCTAGAGAAGGAAAATGATGTAACCGCTTCAGGCTGTCCTCTCTTTTAGTCCTTTGCCTAAATATGTCCTGGCCAAAGTGTGGAGGAGAGAGGGAAAAGAAACGCCAACAACCAAACAGTAAAAAAAACCCTCACCCTTTGCAAGTACTTTGGAAAAGTTCATTAAGTATATTTCTTTTTATTTGTTTAGGCTGTACATGGTATTAACCTGTATCTGCCTGGACACATGCAGTGTTTAAAATGCATAATGATTAAACATGTTTAAAAGGTGTTCCCAAAGCTTACTTTTAATTACCTGTAATACTCGTCAAACTGTCCTCTCTTCTCCCTGTGGCCCCACCTCATTCATGGGAAAACAGGGCTGGCTTTGCTGTGTGCCTTCAGGTCTCTGAACCTGTACAACCATGGGTTGCCAGGAAAATAAATGTGCAAAGATAAGACCTACAGGAGTAATAAAGAGCATTTTTGTCAAATGGGAGTGCGTTTATTGTCAGAAGTGACTTACTAAGTTGGCCTCTGTCCCATTAGGTGTGTATTGGCCCAAGGTAGACATGGGTGTCATTTATGCAACAAGGAATCCATGGCCTGTACTATGTCTTCTAATTAGTCCTTCAATTCCTCATACATATGCTCAGTGGGGGGAATTTACAGAATTGGTGCCGATAGAATTACATCTAAGAAATCTGTAGGTAATTCTGCTCCAGAATCCCTCCAAGCAAGTGGGACGAGGCTGGGCAGATGCATCTGTTGGAGTGTTTCTGTGCTAAATTACTAAAAGACTGCTGGAAAAAAGGCATCTTGATGCCTTTTTGAAAATGCAACTTGATGTTCAGAGTCCTTCACGAAAACCTTCTCCTCATCCCTCTCCTCACCAGTGGTTGAAGGTTAGTGACGAACCCGTGGACTTCTTTGGCTCCTGGACTTTGGAGGAGCTGATCATGAAGGTGTTGTAGCATTCGATACCTGGCTGGCTGTGCATGTGGTAGGAACAAGATTGATGGGTCGCTTTGCTTTAACAAAGTGGGAGCTTTATTATTATTATTTATTTATTTAGGGGAGGGCTTAACATCTGGCATTTATATATTGGAAAATGAATCCTTCCTCCCAGCGCTGACTGCTTTGGTTTCACAGTGTAATTTCTTCTCGGGTCTTTCAAAGGAACTGCAAGGCGAGGCCTTGCCGGGGGGCTCTCCGAGGACATCGAGCCTCGGTAGACCCGACTCCAGCACTCACACACGCGTGAGGTACGCTTGGCGCCGGTGAGCCCCTGCGCGGCGGCGGGAGCGTTAGGCCGTGAGGGAAAGGTGGCGAGCAACCCACGCCTCCCTGGAGACCTCCTAATGGCCTCCCGGCCCTCCTCCTCCTCCTCCTCCTCTGACGCAGGAGGCAAGGCCCGGCAGGGCGGCCGCGGCCTCCCACGTACCGCCCCACGCGTGGTTTTCCGGCTTCCCCGGGGACAGGTGCTGTGGCGGGGCGGAGGAAGCCGAGAGGCAACTTTCGGTGCTGGCGGAGGCTCGGCTCGGTTCCTCAGGCTCGCCTGGGCAGCGGGGGATCGCCACACGCTTCTCCGGCCGTTTCGGCGCCTGCTTGCCCGCCGGGCTGAGTGAGGTGCAGAGCCGCCCGGGTACGGTGAGATCGGAAATACGGCTTTGTTTTTAATTGCTCTGGGGGATTTCTTTTAACTCAAGGTTCATTTTGTGCGACGTACAAGCCAGCTGGGCTGCCCACCCCCGTGGAGACATTGCCACATAGTGAGCCCTCCTGTCAGGGAGCCTGGCGGTGTGGCAGCTCCCGCCTGGCCGGCTGGGTGTAACAAGAGGCAGTGCGACTGTGCGTGTGGCACCGTGTTGCCTGCTGGCCCAAAGCTTGAATGCTTTGGCTGTAAAGGAGGGTGGCCCTGGGCGTGGGGGGTGACACAGTGAGTCGTGGCAAACTGCAGGTGTCCTCCCGGCGAGCTGAAAGAGGAATATAACTTTATCCGTAAGCTACGTCTTAAATAGATTCCGAGTCTTCCCGTGGTGGGTGATTCTATTGATGTTTCTGACATAACCGCCCCTTCTTCTTGTCTTAAACTTCTTTTGAACTGAGAGCTTTAATCTGTAAGCTCCCCTATAGATTTATAGTGATGAATTGAACATTTTTTTTAAACTTGGCTTTTGGGAAAGAAACTAAAAAACCGTGCCTGGAGTAGTTCATCTGTGCATGTGTATAGACATATGTTTACATGCACTGAAGAAATACAACAGTCATTGATTTTTTTTTTGTGTATATGTGTATACACACACCCACACAATGTACCTTTAAACTGGATGGGATAAGCAAACTTTGAGGCATTCATTTCTGTTAAAAATCCCTTCAAGTAATACTGTGCCTACCTCATTTCTGAGCTGATTTGGTTGTGCAGACTAAGGCAGGAAGGCAGATAATGACAAAACACGTTCTTATGAAATACCACCTTACAGCACTGTCAGGTAAATCATTAACACAAGGTCCCAGTGCCTGTAAATGCTGCTAAAGACTCTTCTCTCTCCTAAAACTCCTTTTTTCCAGGAGGTGGAAGTTATTTGCAGATCTTCGTTTAGTTCGTGGGTGTTTGCTGCTGGCACATTTTTTGTACCGGTTAATAAAGCGATGTAGTCCGGCAGATTAACCATGGGAGAGAACCTCATCCCCTCTGCACAAAGAATACAGCCCTTGCCTGTGACAGCATCTCAAACTAGTATTAGGAAGGTAAGGCAGAGGGGTAAGGCTGGAAGAGCCATAGGTGGATAATGCTTTTATTTCACATGAGCAAGAAATTAGTGCTCTATAGCAGTTTGGGTGGAGAGGGAAATCAGTGTTTCTGTCCCTGTTCGTTGAAATAACTTGAGGCCAGGAAGGGGTTCACAGCAAACAGTGGCAAAGATGCACGGTTATCCACAAACTGATAAAGCACTTCGTGCCTGTTGCTGTTGTGGGTAGTGGGGAACAGGTTCTCAAATCTACCGGCTTGGAAGTGGGCTGCTGTGCTGACGGCACGGTTTCTCTCCTCTAGCAAGAGCAGCCGCGTGGCAGCTGATGAATCCCATCAGCTTCTGCCACAGCGGCATTACTCAGCTGCCCGTAAGTACTGTAACTCATTAATGAAGCTTAATTTTAAATGGGTTAATGGTTGATCGGCTGATTTGATGAGTAGCTTTGTTTCCTGGAATCCAGGTGGACTGTGATTTGAATCTACTACTCGGAGCTGTGAAGATGCTGTGCCTTGCCATGCTTAAATCCACACCAGAGTTTGTCTGACTTCTGTTCTGCAGGCATTTAAGAAAGTGATTTCTTCCATGCATTTGATCCTTCTTATCTGTTGAGTCCCATCTGCATTTGCTTTAAATTTGATCGATCACATTTCTAGTAAGCTTATTTTGTTCAAATAAGTATAGACAGTACATAACATATGAAAACACATTATATGGAGAAGAGTAAAAGTAGCCTCACTTTCAATGTTTGCAGCAGTTAGAATGAAAGGAAAAGGACTTAGGACTTAGTTCAGGAAGGACTTACACCGTTCTAGTTGCCCACATCCAAAAGCATGACTGCAAGTTTACAGCAAAGCTCTGGAAATCCCTTGAAGCAGCATTTTTTCCTTGCATTCCCCAAGTTGTGTGCCCTTTAGGTGCTGAGCTCACAGCCCAGCTCTCTTACGCCATCGATCAGCCTGGTTGAACAAGGAGATTTCCACTTTTCTCCCTGGAAGTACCACCTGGTCCTAATAAGACTTCTGAGAGCCCAGCTCAGAAATCTGTGCCTCACTTAAAAACAACCCAAAGCAAAAAGCCTGCTCCGTGCTGTTCCACAAGGCGAAACGCCCTGCGCAGCCTGTGCTCTGCATCCCAGCTTTCCGCCAGCCTGCGAAGGTTCAAAACTGCTCTTGGTGTGCAGGAAAGTGCCCTTTTTGCTTGGCTAACTTTATAGGGTGGCTGCACACTGTCTTTTTAAAGCCGATCTTTTTAAAGCTGTCCCACCACTTGAAGAGAGGATTCAGGGGACGCTGTTTGCACGTGTTGTGCGTAATCCCCAGTGCCTCGCCAGCCGCTTGGAGGAGGAGGTGAACTTGAACCTTGAAGCTGCCGGTGGGACCCGCAGCCCTACGTCCCGCTTCTCTGTCGAGGGCTCGGGTTCTGCTGCAGCTAGGTTAGGGTTACCTCCTCCCTGAGACTTGTGAGCTGCTTCACGAAGGAGAAAAACCCCTCGCTTCCCTCTTTGCTGTGCGTTCACGTGTCCCCCTACCAACTGAGTCTCCAGCACCTCCGAATTAATACCTGCACCTTTCTCCTTTGACTTTTAGGGACAAGAGGTGCTGACTGGGATTTCAGCTGGGTCATATGAGCTGCAGCAGGAGAGCAGTTGGATAAATCCTTTGGATTAGCAGGTAGCCATGCTCAGTGCTCAGTAACAACTGTCTTGGGCATGAGAACTGAAGGATAGGGGAAAGGAAGAGAGCTCAATTTCAGCTGTGTGTTCAGGATAGCACTGGAGAGTGTATCTGCTGGCCCTTGTGTGCTTGCTACGGGGCCGTAGATAATGTTAGCCAGGAAAATTGGCCTGATGGAGGGCTCAGTTGTCTCCAGCTGCTTTCTGCAGCTGCCCACATGGCAGAGAAGGTAGGGGGAAATGACTCCAGATAAAAATAGAAAGCAAGATGAGGAAACTCGAGGTATGGTTTCAACATACAGCTGAGCTGCTCTGACAACTCGCTGCTGCCACCGAAAGGGGAAGGACTTGCTTCTGCTTGTGTGACTGCGCAGCGAGCTGGTTCAGCTGCCTCACCCAGCAGAAAACCGAGCCAGGAAAAAAGGAGTTTTCCACCATGCAATCACCCGAGCACAAGAGAGGAGGGTGGGGATATAAGCCAGGAGGGGAGGGGATCCGGGTGCCTGCAAGAGAAGGATTGTTTAGCTCTGCTGGAACAGGTAACCTGAGTTCAGGTGTGCCGGGGTTGGAGCTGAATTCAGGTGAGCAGCTTGAATTCTTTGCGTTGGTAATGTCAGCTTGGGGTAAAATCAGAGCTACAGAGTGCATGCTGCCGTTTCCAGCTGGGGCTCAGCTAATTCAGGTTGGTCGATGCAAGTTAAGAGCAAAGTCTTAAGGAGATTTATTTTGCTGTTTGAAGGGTTTGTATTCTGATAGTTTATGGAGAGGGTTTATCTGAGTAGTTTTAAAAAAAAAATGAGGAAAAGTGCTGGGGACTTAATTTCATTTACTAAATGCGTTTTGCTTGGTTATAGTGTCATATTTTTCTCAGAGACTTCATTTTGCATTAGTGAAGTGTTAGGAGGAAGCTAATCAACGGACTATCCAATGGTAAATCCACTGTGTGCATTGTAGGCTGCATACTTTTTAAGCACTGCTTTTAGGAAGCAGCCGTTACGTAGTGTTCTGTTGGCAGTTCTTCCCTCTGTGTTTATTACTAGTCCTTGCAGCAATCTCTGGTTCTTGTAACTTTGTCTGGATATATTTTGTGTTGCCTTTCCTAAAAGATGGGCAAAAGCCAGTTAAGGAAACCATAATTTTCTTTGCTAGAAAGTTTGTTTTCTGATGCTTTTGTTTTTGTTTTAGGGGGTTGGGGTTTTTGTTGTTTGTCTGTTTGTTTTACTCTTTGTCGGTCTTGAGAATAGTGTGATTTCTCAAGCTTCTCTTTGGTTCATCCGAGTTCCTGCTGTTGCAGCACTCCCAGCCACATCTCAATAACCCGTGAAATGCCCTGTTATGTGCCAAATTAAGAAGGAAATATTCAGGGGTGTTTCGGATGGTTGGTACTGCAAGTGTGCTGCACCAACTACTCCCTGCATATGACATGGAGGAAAAACAGCTTTAGTTCAACATAACTGGGTAAAGTTTAGCTATATAATATTTAGTCCAGAAAACCCGTAAAATAACACTTTGCCCGGGCAAATGACCTGAAGACAAATAGCATTTATTCTTTTCAGGAGGCCTTTTAAATATGGCTGTAGATAAAAGCCTGACTAGAGTTTAGTGAAATTCTGTATTGAGTCGGAATTGACCTCTTGAATTGTGAAATTGCAGTCCTGTGTTCAAAAGTGAATTTTAAGAAGTGAAGTTACTCTTTCAGCCTCCAGACAAGAGTTCGGGAGACAAGCATTTAGTTTTACTCGGTTAAACTTCAAAATGCTTCGGGATGCTTTCTCCCTTGGGACTGGGCAGCTTCTCCTAACCAGCGGTAAAAATTACTTGGTTCCAGTAACTTTGTCTAATGTTTTCTTATAATGTTTTCTTGTAAATTAAAAGGATCCTTTTAGTAGGCAAGCAGATTTTTCATCAGTAAGGATGCCAACGTTGTTATACTTAGTTAATTTTTAAAAACTGTGAGGTTTAACTCGGTTAATCCCAGATTATTTATAGTGAGGAAGCTGATGCTTTGAGATTGGTGTTATTAAGCAGACAGGATGAGGAGGATTTACTAGGAAGACCACCAGCTAGTTAGTTTTGGTGCATCTTTGATTTCAATTTCTTAGTCTTTCTGTTTTTTTTTTTTAATCCCTCATTATTTCTAACTCCTTCTGTGTTTTGTATTCTTTTTTCTTTTAATGCCAGCCATGTGCTTTTCATTGGGGACATTGGTTTGTCTGTTACAAACTAGTCACACCCTGCCTAAATCCGCAGCAAAATCCTGGCATTGTTCAGCCCTCTGCATGTGTTTGTGTACAGTATTTAGGTTAGAATAACAAAGATCTGACTTGGGCAAGCCTCGAGAAACTTTGTTTTGTGTTAGTACAGTTGCAGAGAAATAATGGGAGAGCTCCTTCAGGTGATGGGGGTATCTCTGGTCCTAGTAAGCACTGAAGCAATGGAAAGCAAATAATCTATTGCAAATTCAAAAGGAGAACTCAAAGCAACTTTCAGCTGTATTAGAGTTTCTTTGTCTTCATAGTTCTCCTTGCACAGCTTCTGTTTTCTGAAACTGCAGCTGTTTGCAAGGGACTGGATTTTAGAGCAATAAAAAAGCTTTTCCAGGGAGGCAAGAATAATCCCTCACAGCCCAGGAGAACACTTTGCCCCTGTTTTGATTTCTGAGCTACTAAACTTACATAAACAACCCTCTCTCAAACCACGTATATTTTTAAATGGTAAAAATATCTTCCCTGTATAATAAAAACCCAGCTCTTTAGCAAAGGGACTGTTTGCCAACATTTTCCCTGTATGTGGTGGCCCGTTTTTTTCAATTTATGGGGGAAAGGTGGGAAAAGAATTGATCCAATAATTCCGGGTTACTTAAACGAAATCCATCCGGTTACTGAACTGGATTTATATGGGGAAAAAGTAGCACAGGCTTAGACTTTTGTTGATGTTTAATGTTCTGTAACGGTCTTCACAGGCATAATTGAGCCGTCAGCACAGGAGTGATGTCAGAGGGGTTTATGCTGAATGATTACAGAGCCCACTGTGGCTTTCGTTTCAATGCAGCCTGAGCTAATTGATGAATGGGGCCGTCATTTATTTACAGTCCCCAAGATGCTTTCAGGTTGCTTCTCCCGTCTTTTGGAAACCCTTGAAAGGTGGGAAGGAAGAGGTGGCTGTGCTCGCTGAGAATTGCTGGGCTGTTGGTCACAAAGTTGTCCGAAATATTCTGCCTTCTCTTTTGGCTGATGGTTTCGCACTGCCCTAGTTTTAGCCTTTAGCCTCTCTGTTTTCTCATAAGCTTGTTGACCTTTAATTTGGAGTGTGTGCTGCTTGGCTGGGGAGGTAATGACACCTAGGTCTGAAACAAGCTGTAGAGGATGGGGAAAGGGAGGAAAGAGTGGATGCTACTGCTGATTCAAAGAAAAATTAGAAAGGAAAAAGCTACAGGGATCACGAGCACCCACAGTTTTTGTTTAGGTCTCAGTTTGGGATGGGTACTATCTTTCTTCCTGATTTTGTTAGATTCCAGCATATTACAGTACAGCTTGCTCTTCTGATGAACCATGCGTCTGTGTCGATAAATCTAGCTTTACGTAGAACTTAGAAACGTGTTTTGAAATAAGAAAGAGCTCCTGTATACAAGTCCCTTTCAAAATAAGTAGGCAGAAGTTGGAGGGTTTTTGTTTTGTTTTGTTTTTTTTTGCTCTCCATATGAAAGCTTATACTCACAAATCACTTGGGGTATGAAGATGACTTTCAGTTCTGTTGAGCCTCTGAATAATGAGGGAGGAGGCAGCCGCAGGCTGGTTGTGTGGCTTGGGGTTTTCCCCATGCTTGGGGGGACACCTGCTATTTCTGGAAGTTGCAGCAGGGACCTGTTGCGTGCTTTATAGTATGGGGGGAAAGGGTAGCTTGGGGTCCCTTAACGACCTGCACGCTGCTGTCTTGGAGCTCTGTATGTCCTGTCCTGTCCTAGAGAAGCTGCTTGGACAGCTTAGCATGGTCTTCATCCTGAACTTATCGGAGCAGAGAGATTTCTGCAATTTCTTGTGCATCTGTTTCAGCGTGGATCACAAACACGAATCGAAATGCAACACTTGTTAGTATAAAACTCCCTTACCTGCTAACTCACCCTAGGTTTGTTCCCTCCGTTAGGGGACACAAGTCCCGTTGTCATCAATGATTTGTGCAGCATCTACAACAACCGGGCCTACTGCTTATGTAAGTGTGTGCATTTATATTTTACATCTCTGCCTGCCCTTCATATTTTATTTAATGAAGAGCGCAAGGAAGTTGGCTACTTGGCAAAAATGGGCTTTTAGTGCAGTAGTGAAATATCAGTTTCCTGATTTTGTCCTGGCACTGTTGACATGGTGCTCTCCTCGCTGCTAGTCATGCCACTCTTTCCCAGGATCTCCCAACGCTTTCTAAACATTATCCTTCCTCGTTACTCATCCAGAAAGTGAGGAGAGCTTTCAGTGCTGCTCTTCACAGCACATCTCCTGCAGATCACTTTGTGCCCTCTGGGCAGGGCAAAAAATCCAACCGAGACAGATGGAACGCAATATCCTCTTGGTCTGCTGTAGCCACTGGCTTTTGTGGCCCGAAATCAGCGATTGCCCTTACATCTTGATTCACGTGGTGCCGCGCGTGGCAAATCTTATGTTTAAGTTCTGATGAGTTTTTCTCAGAATCAAATTAAATCAAGTCCCTGCATTGTTTCACTGGTGTCGTGAAATAAAAACTATAATAAGACTCTTTTTTTTTTCAGTGCTGTTGTGCTACAACTTGGGGTGGGCTGCCTAGTTCATCAGGATTTATGCCGTGGTACTTTCATCCCCTTGCCCACGTTAATATTTGTGAATGTAGGTATTTTTAGAGCCAGTGGCAGTTTTGGAGTGCCTGAAGACAGGTAATAATATACTCGTTTTTAAAAGCAAATTTTGTATGCTTTTCTGTTCTGTACAATCTTTGCAAACGTGGCCCCACCCTCAGCCCCACAAAAACCGCACAAACCAAAAAAAAAAAACCCAACCCATGAACAAACCCCAGATGCAAATTACTGTGCCTGTTTAATATTTCTTGGTATGAAGACGTTACAGTACCTGATCTTGTCGCTTCCAAAACAGCACATTTTTTTCATCGGTAGTCTGATCAGCTTTTGAAAGGTCTGTATGGCTTGCCTGAGAAGCACTGACAGTGCCAGAGGACCGCTTGTGAGTTTTCATCATCTTCCTACGCGGAAGATTATTTTTTTATGACCTCTTTTTAAAATGCCATCTTTTATCAGCTTTACAAGACCTTAAAAACGTTCTTTTCATATGCTAGATCTAACTAAAAGACGCGCGTTGGAGCATAGTTCAAGGAGCAGTCCCGTGGAGCGAGTCTGGCCGAGCGTGGCATCGGCAGGAAGAGCACGTGGAGGCACGGGACACGACTTTGGGGCTTATTCCCCCCGAGCCTTTTGCATCTCGCTGCTGAAGGAGCCTTGCTCTCTCCGACATGGCTGCTGCTTGGTTACCTACTTTGCTGTTCATCTTTTGGCTCGAGCTGCTGTTTCCAGCTGTGCCCTGCTTTTCTTGCCATCTCCCTTCCTCTTCCACAAGCCAGCGGAGCTGCGGCTCTGCAGTCGGCACCGATCCACACGGGAGAGGGGAGCGTCCCTCCGCTCAGCGACACAGGTCAGAGTTCGGCTATTTTGGGGCTGCACCTCATCGGTGTCACTGTTAATACCTTCCTAATCTGAGCTTCCCCCATCTGCTTGCAGAAAGCTACGGCATCCACGTGACCACAGATTTTAATTCTTCCTCCTCTCCCTCCCTCCTGTCTCCTTGGCTGCCATTTATTTGGGTTCGTCTTTCGGGGTTTCTGCGGTTCTTTTGCTGCTGTAGATAAGCAGGGCTTGTTCTCCTTATTATGTGCTTCCTGTTAATTTGTAATAGGGGGTCTCCTGTGGGCTCGGAAGTCCAGGCTTGTTTTTGCAGGCAAGCACTGTTCTTGCAGTGATCCTCTTGGAGTGACAGGCATCCCTTAATTGATTAAATGCTTAATTCACATGCCTACTTTCACACAGCCAGTAAGGAACGCTGATTTTTTTTTTTTTTCCAAGGGTGGACGCAGCTTTTCAATTTCTAAACCAGCTGAAATTATCCCAGCCATTGGATTTGTTCGCTGCAAGCAGCGCACAGATGGAAAGCCCTGCACAGCTCAACCTGGGGAAAGCACACATGCCGTGACGTAGTCCGGAGGTGCTTACGTGGTGGTGGGTCGTGACAATGACATTACGTCTAGTGCTGTGCTAGGAGCCGTTAACTCTTCCCTCTGAGTGCACAATTCAATGAAAGGAAAGAGATTTTGGGGGGGTTTACCATACATTTTGTAGCAAACAGCTCGGTTTGCCTTCTTTTAGGTAAATTTAAAACGTTTAGACTGCTTAGCAAAGTTTGCTAGCGGCTGTAAAATCACGTGCTGATCACAGCAGTCTGGACCTGGTCCCTTCATCCCTTCTGTGGCAGGAGAGAGAGGTATCGCGTGACTGACCATCCCGAGAGAGGTGTCTGCCGTAGGTATTTTTAATTAAATTTGTTTGTGAAGTGTGAACGAACTGCTGATGGAGCTTTGCTCTCTGCTTTGAGGTGCTTTGAGGCTGCTTTGTGGGGGGGTAGTGGATGCTGAGCTGTTGGAGGGGGGAGCAAGTGTGAGCTGAAATATTATTTTCATTAAATGCTATTTCTTAACGTATGATTCCCATGAAATTAATACAAGCTACTAGTATTTAGCCGGTACTCAGAGCTCAGGTTCTCTTCTCTTGTTGGGCTGGAATTCCAGATTACTTTTTGAACTGATTTATTGTGGACTTTGGCTTTCAAGTAATTCTGCTGGTGGTGGTGGCAATTGTTTGACTGATACCTGGTAGTACACACACTTGCTTCCACGTTGCCAGTGCTGATAGCTGTGGTTTTAAGTGTTGTTTTGTGCTCTTAAAATACCTAATTAAAAATGTTAATAACACTTACCATTCAGGGGAGGAAGGTTGTATATATCAGTTCTTTGGGTTCAATGCTCAGTTGTTATCCAAAGGGTGATTTAAGTAGGACATCCCGGTGTAATCAGTGGGAGGGATTGCTATCTGCCTTAGATTGGGAGCAACTGAGCATGGACAGTGCCTTTAAGTGCCTTTATCGATGCCTTTAAGATCTGTAGTCCAGTGCAGAGATAAAGCTACTTGGCAGCAGTGGGGGACGACTGTCTCTGGTTTCTGAAGTCTCGGGTATCTCGTATGGCATGTCACATTTGGTAGCAGCAGCAGTCCTGAAATATTGAACAAGAATCCTGCATTTAACTGCATAAAGGTAAAAATAAAGAATGAAGACAGGGACCCTTAGAGCAGGGCACAGAGCCGGTGTGAGCTGCTCTCCCTTTCTGGCACTCGTTCATGCTTTCAGAGAAAGAGGTGGTGCACAGCCCCGCTGGGGCAGAGGGAGGATGCATCTCTCCAGCCACACTGGGCTTTGCTGAATGAACATGAACGCGTGTGGTGGTTCTACCCTTCTTCGTCTGCCTACAGATACGTTTTCCATATCTAAGCGTCTGATGTATAGGGCAACCCTGAACAGGTAACTACTGGATAGAGAAGGAATATGGGTTCAAAAATCAGGTTAGGAATAGTTATACCAGAAATTGAGTATTTGAGTATGAGTATTTGTTCTGTTGAGTATTTGTTCTGTTCTCTCAGACCAGGGGTTGGTATGTGTTATATGAAACTAAATTAATAAAGACAAAGTCAAGAATTGTTTTGTTTTACAAGGGTAACAGCACTGAAAATTAATTCTGGTGATGGTGTACCTTTTGGGAGGGCTTACGAATAGTGACAGCTGAGACGCAGAGAACAGCATCTTGCATGAAGATATACAGATATATTTCGACTCATGGGGCTTGGAGTCTTTTTGCTCTGGTTCTGCTGTGCTGGACTTCAAAAGTATTGTATACAAGACTGTTCTGAGTTTCCCTAGGCAAAACTTCCCTTTCTGTTTTGATAAATGTGTGGTGTTTTTTTTTTTTTTTTAATTCTTGCAACTACTTGAGTTCCCAGAGGCTCACCACAAATCTGTCTGTCTAACAATAAATGACTTTTACGTATTCAAAGTAGGCAAAAAAAGCCAACCAAAGCACCTCAACTTGGTTAACCAAGTCAAAATACGGAACACATCATAAGTATTTTGTCTCTCTTCCTTCGTACCTTCTTATTTCCATCCTTTTGCCCTATCCCACGCTCTGCACATTTCCATGCCTTGTGGGGAAATTACGCTTTTTCTGCTTTTTTCAGTGTTTCGTCTGTTTTCCCTCTGAGGTCTTCTGTTGTCTCCATGTAAATGTAGGGAGGTTTGGATGGTGTCAAGAGGAAGGCATGTATCGTTTCACGCGTTTTAGGAACGGAGTTAGCGCAGAGGTTGCGCGAGGACGCGGGGCTCTATTTCTAGCTCTGCCCTATCTCCGCCTGACCCAGATCCCAAAGCACAACACGGACGCGTGTTTAGCTGCGTCGGAGACGATGGCCAGAGCCTGCTGCTGCCCGAGCGTGGAACCAGCAATGCTTACGGTTGCTTCCCTCCGGAGAGCACGCGTGCCAGGTTTGGGAGCACTGCATGGCGTGGGGTCCGCGGGGTCTTTCGTCTTATATAGTGTAGAAGAGACTGATGCAGTGGGTGGCTTGAGTACTGCTGCAGAAATCTTTGCTGAAGAATTAAAGATCCCAGTGTCGAGCTACATTTACCCATGGGTAAGGATCTGTGACTATCTGTTAGTGTTTTCATGTACTCCTTTGTGGGTGGAGGGCTGAAATAGTACAAAACCACTTTCTCTCAAGGATAGCATTGCAAAATTGAGTTCTTAAAAGTGGAATGTAGATTGTTTCGTTTGTTTTGTTTGTCCAGGGGGGTTACCTATTGCAGTCGTTCAGAAAAAAGCTAATACCCATCCCACTTCGACTGCAGGTGTTGCACTACTTCAGAATTCAGACATCGGGACTGTGGCATGCAGTGCAAAATGACAAGTGCACTTGAATCAGCCTTGCAGTAGGTGGAAAGCCCCTAGCTGGTCCTACAGGTACCAGTTGACGTTCTGGTCCTGATAGCTGACTCATTTGTGTAAGGAGACTTTTCGGTCTGAAATAATTCTTCAAAACTTAAACCGAAGCCAGGACCTCCCCTCCCCACCCCATCCTTTCCACCCCCCCGGCTCGCTCGAAGCAGGATTTCCATAGTGTCAAAACAAAAGCCCTGCTTAGCAACTGCTCAGATAATGAGATTGCTGGTCAGGTGAGGCCTTCTCCTGAATGTTTGCTGGTTTCCATAACTACTTCACAGCAGAAGAAAGAAGGCGGCGGAGGAATAAAGTTGAGCAAGGAGATTTAGGGCTACGAAGAAGCAAAGAGGGAGGCTTCCCAGTTCATCAGGTTTGGAGGAAAAAGTTGTCTCTATGAACTAGTACAGCGTGTGTGTGTACCTATACATATGCACACTAGGTGATGTATTTTTGTAACAGATTTAAAGATATTCACTAGCAGCATTTCCTATCTGAAGATAAGTTGTTTGGTTATTCAGATTCGGTGCAAGTACTTTCACTTTGAAATCCTTGCTGCCGAACTGTGGGGTTGGGTTCGGAGCTGTTATGCTGAGATCCCTGCCTTGAAGTGAATTTTCATTGCTTTGCTTTTTTAAATTAGGGTAGGAAATACATGTCTTTTTCTTTTTTTTTTCTTTTTTTCTTTTTTTTTCCTGTAGAATAAGTTAGGAAAAAATGGGCTGCTTGGGGATTTATGTATGCAGGCAATTTCTTCTCTCTGAAGCTGCGTAAGTAGCTAGTCAGGGTATGTGGGAGTTGCTTCACAGATTGCGCCCAGCCTGTCTTTTCATAGTAGTAATTCTGCTTGCTCTGGCTTTGTGTCCATGGGACAGTGTTTTCTATCTCGGACTGACCTTGGAAGCCTCAGAGCTCTGTGAAACTTGTGTGCTCATCTGTGCCTCGATTTTATATTTACAGATATCTTCTATTTGCAAATATTTATATTTACAGCACAAAGCCAGTTTTATGGTAACGTTCTAAAATGCCAACAGTCTCTTGCTTGCCAGCAGTGCAGCCTCGTGCAAGGGGCAGTCTCTGGTTTGGAGGCAAGGATGTCCTGGAGAGAGGGAGACAATTCAGCACATTGCCTGTGAGCTCCTGTTAGAGATACCTAGCACATAATTTGTGGCAGGCATTGCTTTTTCTTTGCAAATTGCATGCAGAGGTGCTTTGCAGGTACAGGACACGCAGTTATGGAGGTGTGGGAGCATTGTGGTCAGTGAAGACAAAATTCCTGTAGAGAGGTGCTTGCAGCTGTGACTCACACCCTGCTGTTACGAACAGTTTGTTTTGTGCTGTAAAACTGCAGGATGGCAGCTCCCAACTTTCATCTGGACTATTTAGTCTCCGTGTAACTTCTGCTCACTGGTGGGTTTTGGGAATTCACCTGTGGGTTGCTTTCTAAAGCATTAAAACTTCAGTGCACACATCATCAGTGTGTATCTCAGTATTAATTTTCAAGAGAGAATATTTCGTTATTTTATCTTCAAACTGTGCTTACTTATCCCCCGACATTGCTCGTTTTAGCAATATTTTTTGCTAAAGGCTTTGTCATCTCAACTTTTTGGGGATGTTTAGGAACGACGTACAGTTTTGCAACTAAAATGCACCTAGTGCATGTGAAAGGATTTGAAAATCTCCTTGGAGCTAGTTGCAGTTTCTGAAATGGCTGGTTATTTCACTGATTTCTATAGTGACTGTTGCCTTGGCAGCAAAGGTCCTCACTTAGAGAGTAAAAGCACTGGCAAACATGAGGAAGGCATGATTTGATTTGGGAAGACTGATGTAGCTCCACCTTTTCCAGCACCATCCCTTCCCTTCTGTAAATACTGCTGTTCCCCTTTTCCTACCTACTTCTACCCAGGGCTTTATTTGGGTTTCAAAGTACTTTGGGAGGAAATCAGAGATGAACAACTCTTGGTCTTTTTCTACTGTTTTTGTCTCATCAGTGTTAATGACAAGAAGTAATGCTTTTTGCTGCGAGTTCAGAGGTAATAGGGAGCAGTGTGCTAAACTGCAAGCCAGCTTTGGGAGGGAGATGAGTGCTCCGCAGACCTTGCAGCCATCCCACACAAAGCCTGCCTTCCCGGGGACGTCTGCCGCTTGCTGAGCAGTGAGCTGGTGAGCTTTGAAACGCAAACTCAGATTGTGACATCCAACGTGAGTGCTTGCTTATCCTCCAGGCAGACCTATAGGCAGAAAATTGCAGGTTCTTCTGCACCTTGGCCACCAGGTCAAGTGTGGAGGTGTAGTCAGTTGCTGATTTTAATGCGGGAAGATCTTGTGCTTTAATCAAAGAGGTAGATGCTCCTTGGTTCAGCTCTAATGCTCAACTGCATCTCCTAAAAATGATGCGAAAGAGAAGAGATCTTGTTCTGTGAGGTTTCCCAGTGCGCTCCCAAATACTCGTATAACCTG
Organism: Anseranas semipalmata; assembly: GCA_013399115.1. Taxonomy (NCBI): domain Eukaryota; kingdom Metazoa; phylum Chordata; class Aves; order Anseriformes; family Anseranatidae; genus Anseranas; species Anseranas semipalmata. Next base: position 300,468 of record VXAA01006333.1, on the reverse strand, counting down.
GCATAGCCGTGGTTATGGTATTACAACCCCTGTATAGGCACATTGAAGTGGTGAGGGGAGATACTTCGCTTACAGCACTCCCTGTCATGAAATTGGAAAAGGATCTGAAAGTTTTGAGTCAGCGTTTTAATATTCGCTGGGAATATGGAGAAATGGTTGTGTAAGCGTGAGAAGGTGGGGACTGGAGACCTTGCTGAAGTTACTTCATCTTGCTCAGGCTCGTGATGGGTGTTTTGAGATACTGGTTTTGTCCTGAGTCATTATTATCATGATGCAATCTGTATTATTATGATAATAGCATTCTTATTTATAGTTTGTTATCAGACACAGGCTCCTTAATGAAGCAGATTCCCTGCAGATGGAGGGAGCACCTTAGCTGCCTGGCCTGAGCTCACAGCCCCTGTGCCCCTGTCCCCTCGCCTTGCTGAGCCCATGGACGTAGCCCTGCAGTGGCCGATGCCCGTCTGCACCTTCTGTGGACAGGAGAAAACCTTATGTGAAATCAACAGGGACAGCGAGGTGCTGTTAGTCTCCTGAATTGCTTCTGCAAACCTTATCTGATCAAGCTTTTGGGAATGCACGACTGAAACCAGGAGGTATTTTTAACGTGACTATTAGTATATAGCACTGACGTGCTATTATGCTCTATAAAGACCCAGCCATAGGACTCAAGCAATCCTTATTCTTGTGCAGGGTATCTCTTAAAGGCATTATCAACGGTGAGTTTAAAGCGTAAAGCACATGCAGGTGTCTGAATTGATCGTGGTGTTTTAAAGCAATATTGCAAACTCCCACAGTTTTATTGCAAGACGCACATTTGCTATTTCTCATAAAGCTGCCAGGGCAGGTATCACAGGGTTACAGGAGCATATGATGATTTTTGTGCCAGTATCAGAATAGCATTTGCATCTGGCAACAGATTTTTGTTCTTTTAGACTCCACGTAGGACTCATCTTAAAATCTACTAGTAGATCTCCTCCTAGCAGAGGAGAAGTATGTATAGTAAGCAATGAGGTGTAATTTAAAGGTTGGCTGCAGTTTTCTGAACAGTGTTAAATACAGTTCTTTGCATTGTATTCAGTGTCTTAGGGATCCTGAATCCTTTAGCGAGCAGGAGGCTTGCAGTGTGTTGTCAAGGGCTGGACAGAAAAACTGGTATGTAAGGACGATAATGGTTAAAGATGCTCTTTCCTCCTTTGTAGCCTTCTTAGTGTTTGGGAAACTGGGTTTCAGGCCGTCCAGCTTTTAAAACTAAAAAGCCTTAATATTGCCCCACCTTGTGGTGTACTCAGAGTGCTCCAACAACCCGAAATCCGTGCTGAATTTGTAAAGTAAAACTTGCTGAGGCAGCTGATGTAGCTGTTCAGTGGCACAGGGAAATGCCATCCTGCTGCAGACTAGAGCCAAGGTGCTATAACAGGATTCAAAAATAAATAACTTGGGCTCTTACGGCTTTACCAAGATCGTAACATAAACGATGCCACCCTCAAAAACAGCAAGCACCTGCATTGCTGTAGAGAAGTCTGTTAGTATTAGTTGCGAGTTTGATGCTGAGCAGTTTCTTGTGCTGCAGCTCATGGATTTCAGCCTGAGTATCAACCCAAAGCTAAGTGTAAAAGTGTATGTGCATTTTAGGAAAGTGATGTTTCCTCTGTATAAACACTGATTCCCTGTGAATTACTGATACATCACCTGAGGACAGAAATATTGTGGACATCAAAAAGGTGATGGTGGCAGGGACTGAGGGTATGGGTTTGTGCCATGGGTTTGGTACCAGCTCCAGGATTTCAGGTGCCGTGGAAGAACGCGACTACAGTGAGTGCAACGCAGGCTGGCGTGGTGGAGAGCCGAGCTGCTCCTTCGGTGAAAGCCTTGTCGGAGTTTATAGTGTGGGTTAACATGCATAATTCACTCGATCCTGGTTTTCCATGTTCAGAGCTCTGTAACTAAACACCAATTTGCTAAACACAACTTGAATAATGAAGTGATCTGTGTCTGAAGGCCTTTCTCAGTGCATGTAATCCGACTGTAAAAAGAACGAACAGAGAGCTGTATCCTTTCTTCCCGTGTTTTAAAATAGTCTGGATATTCACCACGGAGAATATTTATCTTCATCCTTGTTTGCTTCACGTGTTTAAATACATGTCTGTGCCTGGCGTGCACACCAAGTTAGAGGTGGTGTACCCAAAGTGCTGTGAGCCCTTCATCCAAAATTTTTCTTCTAGTAGTCATCAGACCTACATGTGTGATTCCACAGAGAAAGATTAAAAGCTGCATCTTATGTTTCTTGCTTAGTTTAGAGGTAGTAGGTCAAGAAATATGTTTATATGCGTCATAGTCACGTTTTGCACGGGAGCATAGGTCTGTAGGTGTTTTTTTGTACCTCTTATATTCAAATCTTGCCAGTAGTGTAGATTATTTTGTTTTTCTTGAGTGGAAACTCTGTTCCAAGTGATGAAACACAAACATACACTCTGGTAGTTTGCAAGAGGCTAAAAATTCTCTTTAAACTGATAAAGGCACGACATGACTTCTGCCAACACAAAGCGGTGTTTTCCTGCGCCCTTACTTTCTTTAGGTCCCTTGGTGTTTACGATGCCGCGGTCTTCTGCGAGAGAGACGTTGTTGGTAAATGGGAGCAAACTCAAATAGCTGGGAATGAAGCCTGGCAGGCGTGGTCAGTGGGATGGCAAGCTGGAGATACGGGTGCTCAACAGTTTTCTCTCTGCTCTGGAGAGGACAACGTTTTGCTTGTATAATTATTTCACAACTTGGTGTTCGCTGCCACGTGTTCGTTGCCTCGTGCTGAGGATTTTGCTGCCCGTATCTCAGAAATGCAGTAAGAGGTTCCAGCAAATACTAGCAAGTAACATCCGTTTTACTGTAAATTTTGTAATTGAAGTGAACAGCTTATCCACGCTTGCTATTTTTCTAATTAACTGGATGTAGAAATTTTTTACCTGGTTCCTTTTTTTTTTTTTCAGTTTCACTTTCATTTTTCTACTATTTCATCTGTGGTTTACTGCAGACATCTGAATTCTATCAGTATACCATGGAAACCATAAAATTTACCTTGAAGAGCTGCTAAACATCTGCTCTGCAAACCTAAATGCTTTGGTTTATTTTCAGTGTAGCCTGTTTGGGCATTGATTTTTCTGCTGATGCTTTGCCCAGAACATATAACTTTGCTTATCTACATCACTTTTTGTCACTGACCTGTAGAAAAACATTTGGTCTGGTACGCTGGATGATTTTTTTTGCCTTGCAGAACAAAAGCCAGGCTTACCATTCAGTAACTAGGTGCAATGTATTTGATAACGAGACCAGTGTGAGGGTGTGACTTAACCATTCGCTCTCTAAATCCTTAAATCCATTAGTATTAGGATTTTAAGAGGGGTTTGGGTACTGGCTATGGACCAGAACCGAACAGCAATAGAAAACTTCACAAATACAGAGCAAAAAGGAGTCCTTCCCACAGCTGCAAGGCAGCGTTTTTCATATAAAATTGTTAATGCTCTTGAGTAGTCTGTAGCAAACTCAGAAAGGGCAGGGCTTGTGTGTACAAAGCTAGCAAGCACTCAAATCGATTAATCTTTTCCAGGCCTGAGTCTGGCTATTCTTTTGCGGTAATTTTGTCTTTGAACATGAATTGAAAAGTTTTGGTGAATGCTGTCTTAATGACCTCTTTTCTTCCCCCTCCGCAGGAGGAAGAATGCCAACACGAATATGAAGTGAACCATTTCCTACGCTCGTCACGGCGCCCGGGTGCTCATATCAGATGGTTAGAGACAGAGACTTGTCTCTTGCGAAACTGCTTCCTCGGACAAGATGAAGCCAAGGAGGAGCTTTCTGATGCACTGGAATCGCAGTGACTGCTGCCCAATTTAAAATCGATGTAAGACTGTGCCCCGGCTGCCTGGCAAGATGAAAGAAGTGGTGTTGTGGTCGCCCGAGGAGGTGACAAATTGGCTAACAGAAAATGCTGTGCCGGAGTATTGTGAGCCATTGAAGAGCTTCACCGGGCAGGATTTGATCAACCTGACAGAGGAGGATTTCAAGAAGACGCCTCTCTCCCGGGTGTCTTCCGACAGCGGACAGCGGCTATTGCACATGATTGAGACTTTAAAAATGGCTCATCACATCGAGGCTCACAAAAATGGGCACATCAATGGGCACATCTGCGTCAGCATGAGCAACACCACACGGGAAAACGGCTTTAGTAGTAAAATGAAGCTGAATGGGGTGCCAAATGGCTATAAGAAGGAGATGATAAAGATCCCCATGCCAGAGCCAGAGCGCTCACAGTATCCTATGGAATGGGGGAAGACTTTCCTGGCTTTTATTTATGCACTTTTTTGTTTCATCTTTACCACAGTGACTATCTCAGTCGTTCATGAACGAGTGCCTCCCAAGGAGGTGCAGCCACCCCTACCAGATGCATTTTTTGATCGTTTTGATCGGGTGCAATGGGCCTTTTCTATTTGTGAAATTAACGGCATGATCCTTGTAGGACTGTGGTTTGTTCAGTGGCTGCTGTTAAAATACAAGTAAGTAAAACCTTTTGGAAACTGAGTGCTCAGGTATACTCGTGATGGCTTTTGGAGGTCAGATACTGATTTACATCCAAGTAAAATGAAGTTTCTTGTGATCTTTCTGATTTTGGCATCCCAAACTGAAATAGATGCCACGCCATGGGCTCTGCAGTTTGCGTGGGCTGTTTGTGCTAAAGTTGGAGAGTTCAGTCCATCTGCTACATAAGAAACTAAGGAACAGCACTGGTCGTGCTTGCCTGCAGAATTAACTTGAGCCCTTTTTACATGTGAAAAACGTTGAATTGGATATAACAATGTTCTTAACTCAGTTGACTGTCTTGTCTGTTAAGAGCACAGCTCATGCTGATGTAACTCCTCGTCTGTGAAGTGACTTGGGATGGATTTAATCTCGCTGTAGTTTGCCTGATGTGAAGATCCTACCCTAAGTTTACAATAGTCTTGGACAAAAACAGCAGACAGGTTTTTAGTCTGTGCACCTAAGCAGTACTGCATGAAAAGTTTTGAAGTATGTTTTCTGCTTAACATTAGGCAGGACAGGTAAAATCAAGCGCAGAGTATGTTGAAAGCTAATCATAAAATATGCCAAAGTGTAGATACACAATGAATTTGCAAGGTTATCTGGGTACTTGCTCATACCTGGCTAGAATTGCAGTGGTGAATTTGCCTGCCGATGTAAGTCACCTGCCTCTTATCCTCTACAGAATGGATATGTGTACGGATGCTTAATTTGGTATATTTAAAGTGCCATAAATCCCTACTTTGGGCTGGCTTACCATGATGGTCTGATATAAATCCTTGTGCTGCCATGACTGGGAAATGTTCAAGTCAAGTGGCTTGAAGCAGTTAGAAGTAGTAGTCACCTTTCCTTTCACAAACCAGACACAAGCATGCCCCGCAACTGCCTCGCCCAAAAAGACTCTCTTCTCCTCTGGTAATACAAGATCTCTTTCTTTAGCTGTTCCTGGGCTCTTTTTTCTGTGGTTCCTATATTAAAAAATAAAATAAAATAAAATTGGAAGGCATGTAATTTGGGCACCATCATGTTCAATACAAAATCCTTTGGTTCACAGGACTTTGTAACGACCTTAGAAGTTTAGATTTCCCTTTTTCCAAAAAGTAAAACCAGATGCCAGCAGATCCCTCACCCTTGTATTGGAGAAAAACTTTAAAACTTAAATGTAAGCAGGTTGTTTACCAGCTTGCTAAGGTTACAGGCAGCTTGAAAGGAGAGAAATGCTAAGCTAGGGCAAGATACCTTTATGCAATATAGTGGTAGGTTTCCAAAGCTATCTGAGAAATGTTTAAGTAATCCATAAGATGCTGTGAACTTCTCATCCTGGGGAGCTAACCCAGACATTGTGGAGACACAGCTTTTGCTGTGTATCTTTTCACTGATACACCATGGATGAGCACTTCCTATCAAAAAAGCAAGCCTTATTTTATGAAATACAAAGGCCAATAATATATAAAGTGAGTATTGGAAAAATAAATCAGACCCAAGACTGTGGTTTATTCATCTTTACTGTTGCTTTATACTAGTTAATGTATTTTCTCAGCTGAAATTTTAAAACCATTGTACGTTTTTACAGAGATGGCATTCCTTAAAGGAATGTTTCTAGAATGGTTAATTTATTCCATTTATTTTCATTATAGGACCCTTAGAAACTGTGAAACGGCTTTTTTTTTTTTTTTTTTTCAAATGTGCACATATGTATAGGAGGAAGAATCTACCCTGCTGTGGCCTCTTGTTCTGTTTATGGCTTTATAAGCCTCAGCGTCAGATTCCTACATTGGTACCTGCAGTGCTGAGCTCTCCTCCCCGCTCTCGTCCAACTGCTCGGAAAAGGGGAACCATAGACTTGGTGTCTCTGAGCATAAGTGTTGTTCAGGACCAAAGGAATCACCCAGAGAAGGCCATGTGAGATTGCTCTCAAAAATGGATTATCTGGTTAATCGCTCAGTACAAGGGATCAAACACACGGTGATGGATTAAGAACAGCAGCATCCATAAGGTCTTTGGAGATTTCAAAGCAGTGAGAGACGGGTTGACTTGCTAATGAAGTATTTTGGCATCGTTGATAGATGCGGAGGGTGTTCCTTCCATTTGCTTTGATGTGTTTGTTCATTCTTCCCCTAGTGTAAGGGGAAGGTGTCAGGGAATCACAGAGCTTTCCGTTTTCAGTATCAGTCCTGGAACAGTTGTTCTGTGCCGGTCAGTATGCGTGCTGGTCATGTAATGCTTTGGAGACCTTTCTTCTCGTTTGTAAAGGACCAGAGCTGTCTGGGAGCTGTCAGTAAGCAGCAGAAAGGGAAAAATGGGAGAGGTGCTCATGGGAACAAGCCGGTGACACGGCTTTCTCCAGGGGACCTCGTTCCTGTGGCTTTGGTTGGTGAACCACTAAGTGCTATAAAAGAGCTGAATCACTTTTGTGGCGTGGGTTATTGCCTCCCTTTGAAACTCAATTCAAGAATAAAGGGAGGAAATTAAGTCAGATGGACCTTCCTTACTTTTCTGACCTCCAGTGGTGTCAGGGATGGCCATTGCCACAAGCTGTTGGAGATTTGAAGATGAGATGTGAAGCTGGGTGGTTGCTCAGATGACAGAGCTACCATTCATGGATGCCTGTGAGGGAAAGTTCAGGATCACTGATGAACCAGAAGCATTGCTGCCCATGAGCTGAACCACAACCAGTGGCTGGGTTGAACCTTTGACCAAAGGAGGCGGTTTCCTAGTTTCAGGCTTTTCCTGAAACACTAGTCTTTGTCCAGCAGTGGAACTCCTGTTGCTCATCATATGATATCCATATTTACCAATAGCTTGATTTCATCCCAGCTGAGCGATGAAGGCTGATAGAGATGTGTCATTCATGATACTGATCGCTCAGACCTTCCTTGTGTAGTCCAGGGATTGCGTGATGATGTTGAATAGGCCCTACATGTCTTTTGTTGGACTACAAAACAGGGGCCAAAATGGAAGAGGATGCTGGGTGTGTTCATCCAGTTAACCATCCTCCAGACTTTCCCTTGGCCCCTGTTACCGCTTTCTTGCCTAAAAATTAATTTTAACTTCAGGTATACAGGAGTTTCCATCTGGCTTTGCCCTGCCTGCTGGGTAGGCTTGCTGAGGAGTGAGGGTTTTGGTGCCAGGCACTAGATGTGATGTAAAGGTCCATGCAGAGTCCTGTCCATGGCACTTAGGGCAGGGGGATTTCGTCGGTTTCACCAGAAAGCGGGAGCAGGGTGGATGCACCCATCGTGGCTGGGGACCCTGAGCTGCCCAGGCCTTTTTCCACAGACACGGCAAGGAGCCCGAGGAGCCCAGGCAAGCTGCCCATCTGCAAGCACAGCTGAGGCATTGTTAAACCCTCAGGGAAGCATTCCCAGATGTTTCAGGAGAAGCACAGCAATGGTTTTTGGCTGTGCTTGACATCTGATTCAGCCTGCATGCTCACAGGACTGAAAAAGCAACGTACTTGGCCAGTAATAATCTTAGTGAGCATACTTGTTAGCTGGCCCCCACACACACAGAATCTTGTTGAGAAGGGAAAATATGAGGCCTTTCAGTTGTTTTTTTTCTTGATATTGCAGTACAAAGCACTTTGACACAGACTTTCCTAAGATAAAGTGCACTAACTCCACTTTAAGCCAAATAGTTCCACTGGTAATGTTAATTAAAACCTTCATTGCTCAGTAAAACACTGCCACTTCTTTGGTCTCTCAAATGCAGTGCTGCTCAGTCTTTAATCCTCAACCTCACTCCTTGTCTTTATACCAGGTTATAAAGAAAAGCAAGTGCCTGTATGGTTAGAAAAGCCAGGCACACGTGTGAGATCTTTAATGGATCTCCCTTCCAAGAGGAAAATTCTGCACATGTACCACAGAGGATAACCGTTGCCCCAGCGGCATGGTGCCTTCAACTCGAGGTCTTTTCCAACCTAGATAATTCTGTGATTCCGTGATTCAGTCCACAGAGCTACGCTACTCAAGTGTAATTTTTAACTCCCAGATGTGTCCCTGTTTGCACTGGGAGGGGGGGAAAAAACTGAAACACTGTGTTTCAATAGCAGTGAGCACTCAAGTGCAAAATGCACTCACACTGCAGTATTTAAAGCTTTTCAGATAAATTAAGACACTCTCAAGTTGTTATTGATCTGGCACTGCAAAGTTGTACTCTGAGAATGGAGCACTACAGTTTAATAACTCTGCCAAAAGCCATTAAAAATAAAAAAGATGGCCAAATTTGAGCGTTGAAAGAACTCAGCTTGGTAAAAAATGTTATTATTATATTTTTTTTACATTGAAAGCTTTAAAATAGCAACAAATGAATGTCAGGACTTGCAGCTTGTATTGTAACCCTTATATTGCCCAAATTATCCTGACATTGTGCTCTCAATGAGTGAATCTCACTGCCCACTAGGGCTGCTTGCCTGGAGGGTGGTTTCCTATGGAAACACCCTGTCCTGCAGCAGATGCAGCTCTAAATTTATATTTGGGATGTTTTATTGCTGGTGTGAATTGCTTCCTCTCTTAATGCTGTTCAAGAAAGGTATGTTCTCATTCATTTGGCTCATACAAGCTATTTCTTCTAAAGCAGCCCTTTGTAATTACTAAAGGGTATGTGTCAGCAGAAATTAACTTATAGTATTTTCATTATAAGATGAAAAGAAGTAACTTTATCCCCTGCTTTGAATAGAAAATTAGTGACTATTCTAAGCTAATGGAGGGGTGTGGGGCATGAAATCCCTTTTAATGTCTTCAGCACTAAATCTGCACAGGCTTTTGTATTCTAATCCTTAAATTTCCTGTAATCAACTTCACGGGTAATGTTAGTTGAGTTGTTCGTGTATTTCTGACCTGTAAAGCGTGGGAATGTTTGTAAAGGAATTCAGTATTCATGGGTGGAAGCTGATGTAGATGAATAAGTCCTGAGTTTCAAAAGCTTCAGGAAGACAAAAGTTACTAGCTTGTGTGTTTTATTTACCTTTGCATGTTATATTTACATTGCGTAACCTCCTTTTTCTTTTTCCTCTGTTTTTTCGTCTAGGTCTATAATTAGCAGAAGATTTTTCTGTATAGTTGGCACACTATACCTGTATCGGTGTATTACAATGTATGTAACTACACTCCCAGTACCTGGCATGCATTTCAAGTGTTCTCCAAAGGTAAACTTCTTCTTGCTGCCTTTCTGTATTTTAATCTGCATGTTTTCCCTTGTCCCGCTATTGCCAAAACTATGAGCAGCACTTTCTCAGTAATTGCTACTAATTTGAAAATACCAATTTGGCATGACTTCCTTCTGTAGATCATCAGCTTCCCTCCTGGTTAAAGTGCTGACGTTGGGTGGTGCAAGCATTCCCATCCTTTTTGAAGCACAAGTCTACATAATTTCTCTAGCAGTTGGAACTGATTTGTATGTTCAGCATTTTTCTGTCGCCACCAAAGCGGTCAAAGGTTGCAACCTGCAGAGGTGCCATATGTGACTCATTTCTAAACGCTTCAGTGTGTCAAATCCGATTATGGTTGGTACTTGAAAATGACCCGAAGAGACTTTTTAAGGACAGTTTCACGTGAAACTCTGTCCTCTTTGCTGCTGTTTGTCCCTGTATATATTGCAGTTGTGTTAGTGCAAGCACTTACCCCCTTCTCCCTGAACTGTTTGTTGTGCTGAAGAATAAAATGGGCTTACAAAAGCCATTGTTGAAAGCAAGTAACTGAGATGGAGGTGTTTAGACAAGTCTCTTTTAGTCAGTGTTGAAGGGTAATTCATGGGGATGAGACAAGGAGTGTTGTTGCATCCATCTCTCTCACACAAGCGCAGGTAACAAGGTTCGTGTATTAGACACACATGTTCTTTCTCCTTAGCAGTTCATCCCCTTGCTCCTCCTATTTGTGCTATAACTTGATTTAAGTAGGAGAAAGGGAAGAAAAAAAAAAAACTAATTTCTGTGAAACATCTACTGCATACACAGTTCAACAGCTTTGTGTGCACAGCCATGAATTAGATGACAGGTAGTAAAATCAAAAATCAAACTCGTGATTTGGCTTGATACACATGCTGTCACAGTTTTGGTGAGGATTGCTGGTACATACAGACCTGTGGTACAAACAAAGCCGAAACGCTTGGGTTCCTTGGGGAAGTAAAGCCAACAAACGTGCTGGATCGTTTGTTTGACAGAGCAGAACATTTGCCAAGCCACGTGTGGCTTCTTGAGGGACCTAAGTCTTTTGTAATGAGAAGTGAGGGGGAGAGGAGTCAACATTGTATTTGATCAGTCAGCCATTATGAAATTTAAAAAAAACACACAGATATTTATGGGACAAAGCGAGTAAATCTGCCATCTTTGGAAATTTACAGCAGTGGCAAGTCGTTCTCATTACTCAAGTAAAGACAAGCCTATGTTGTGTTCTTCTATTGCCCTGCTTAAAAAGATTAGCTGGGCTTTCCTGAAAGCTATAAATACGCTGGTGGGAAAAAATAACTTCTCAACACCTTACTGTGAAGAGTGGGCTTTGGGAGCGTTTTAAAGTTTTGTAAGGAACTGCTAGCAGGAAATACTTAATTGCTACAAAGACCCTGTGTAGATGCATCCAAAAAGTACAATTTCCACTTGTTAAAGCAAGAAGGAGCTTTAAGACAAAGAAGCAAGATGCCTATAATGGCCAGTCGGGGGTTCTGCATTTCCTTCTGACTGTTAAATGGTTCCTGTGGATGATAAAAATTTCAAGGCAGAGCAAGGGGTGCCTTAGATTTTGGAGTGAGATACTCTATTTTGTGTACAAAATAGGCTTTAGGCAGCTGAATGTACAGTTTGGGCAGTTCATCTTATTTTCTGTTGGATTATCATCTTTAGGGCCTGTGTTGTTATGAACAAGATCAATTAAATTAAGCTTGATTTATTTAAAGTGTATTGCCTCTTGAACAGAAGGGAAAACACATGTTTAGAGAACATGACAAATTTCTAACTATAGCTGGAAATATTTTTAACCCCTTTTCTTTTTGTGAAACTGGATTTTTGAGACTATATTACAGAATTCATAGGTTTTCCAATAGTCATTTTGCTGATCCTCACTGTACATACATGGCTTATAAAACATCTCCCAAGGATATAATGAGTAAAATTCTGAACGTATTACCTGTGCTTGAAGATTCCCACTAAAATATTTTCCTGCACAGCCACAAACATTAGCAAAGGCTGCCAGCAAGACCTCAGATAAAGATTATGCCTTTACATGGTAGCAACAATAAGTATTTAGAAATAACAGAAAACAATTTTTGCTCACCTACCTGTTTTATCATAAGTGTGGCACTCTGAGTGTGGGCACTGACAGGAGTTCAGCGCTTCTTGGACCATTCTTTTGATTTGGTGTTATACTGAAAAGATGCCACGTTTATCATTGCAACTGGAAGTGACCAGGTAAAGGGGTTTTTTACACATATACATACATTCATAAATATCTATATGTGTAAATAATACTGCCTTTTCTTCTTCCATCTATTTTGTGAACGCAGGAGGAAACAGTAATCCGTCGGGATATAATATTTATAGGGGATTGTAATAATTTCATTGATTCCCTATCTTGGGAATACTTCAAATAAAATAATACTCTGGACAAATGAATGCAGGTGTATGCAGCCTGTACTCACATGAAGACTCTCTATAATGCATGCGCAGGATCAATAAAAAATAAACTTGTGTCTCATTTCCAGTCTTTTTTCCTCTAGAAATGTATTGCTAGCTTTTGGGAAAGGTGGTAGGATTTACTGAATAAATTCTTATATATCAAACCAAAAATAGAGAATGATAGAGACGAAGTTGCTGGCTAATGCCATGCTTTACATTTGGAAAGGTTAGTGCTGATGTGTTACCGTGCTTTTGTGTTTTACTCTTCCACCAGCTTTTTGGAGACTGGGAATCTCATCTGCGAAGGATAATGAAATTGATTGCCGGCGGAGGATTGTCCATCACGGGATCCCACAACATGTGCGGTGACTATCTGTACAGTGGTCACACCGTCATATTAACTCTTACATACTTATTTATCAAAGAGTGTAAGTTTGTTACTGTTCATGGCGAATTCCCTGTTGTATAAATTCCCTGCTCATAGAAGAATTATTGTGGTGCTCATTGGTAAATACAATTAAAGTAAAAATGCACCCTTTTCAATTAAAGTAATACTACTTCAAGGACATAGGGCTTACTGAAAAAGAAAACTTTGGAGACAAAGTAAAACGCTTTATCATGTAGATGTCTGAATTATGCATTGTATTTCAAAAATATTTTTAGAATATAGTTTATACTTCCATTGCACCCTGCCCGATGAATGGTATTTTAACTATGCGTCTCCCTGTCTAGAGAGAGATGGATGCCATGCTAAATGCAAGGTTGCTCATTTTGCAAGAATTAATGTATACATTTGTCTTTTATGAAAGGCAAGAGGAATGGATTGTCAGCTATGTAAAATCAATATTGAAGTACAAAACAGTTGGTTTTACAGACCAGGATATATTAGATTTTTATGTGTCGGGCCTCTTTCTCAAAGATTTCATAACCTTTCTATTTTCCAAGTATCTGATTAAATTGTACTCATGGGTGAAGTTACACCCTAAGAGAATGATACTTCTTTTGTGATCTCAGCATTCCTACTCTTAATCTTAATAGTGGCATCACACTACCCACCCAGGATTGCAGTCTGTGTCTTCTGCTAATTACAGCAATAGTCTTGAGCGCCAATAACATTACACTTTGAAATAATCACTGCTTGTGCTTCTTTTCAGATTCCCCACGGCGACTCTGGTGGTATCACTGGCTTTGCTGGATGCTCAGCATGGTTGGGATGTTCTGCATCCTCCTTGCTCATGACCACTACACTGTGGACGTGGTGGTGGCTTACTACATCACTACAAGACTTTTCTGGTGGTATCACACGATGGCCAACCAGCAAGTGAGTTTCTCACAGTCTCTGGATCTGCATGGCTCTGCTTGCTGTAGCGTGGCTGTGGGTGAACATCCACACTTGTCTTGAGCCTTTCTGCAGGAGTAGGAGTGGACTCACTCATCTCTTGTGGAGCACCCTGCTCTCCCCCCTTCACATTGGGCTTGCAGGAAAGAAGAGGCGTCATTGGTTGGGTTCATCTTGTGTCTTGACTGCAAAAAATACCTGAAGGTGTGCCTGCAGGCAGGCAAGCCTCTCTCCTTTGGCTGTATAACCTCAGTTTTTTGAAGTCTCTCTGAATCTGGGCCAACCAGCAGGTTTTGTGGTATTAGAGCAAACCATTTAGAAGTGGTAGTTTAAGCTACCTGGGTTTTCCTTGTATTCTGTTGCTTGTGCCCTTTAGTTAAGTGATAGGTCTCTTGAAGAACAGTATGAGGCCTCACAAAAAATGAACCAGTTTTTCAAAGTGTCTCCAAGTGGTAGGTTTGTTCCCCTAAGCAAGGGAGATATTTTCCTTTTGGAGGACAGTGAGGTAGAGCACAGGCTGCTCCTGTCCTAAGGCCTGTGCCAGGGAAGGAAGGAAGGAAAAATGGGATGATGGGGGAATTGCTGAGAATAAGGAGCGGCTTAGGAGGAGATGCAGCACATGATGGGAGATAACAAGGCGTCGCTTTTACAACACTGAAATACTTGTTCAGAGAGCAGCGGTAAGTGATTCAAAGGTCTAAATGAGGTCTTGTGTCATTCTCTTTGTTCTCACTTTCTGCCAGTGAACTAGATGAGGTAGTGAAAAGATGAGCTTACAGTGCCTGGGAATGCAAACAAAAATGCACGATTCTGTTGTCCATGGAAAAGACACATAGTGAGTTTAGAGAAACTTAGGATAACTTCTTCTCTTAGGTATGTAACAACAAATCAGTGTCCAAATATTTTTTTCTACGCAAAATGGAGAAGGTATTTTGCTTATCTGTTGCATATAACTCTAGTTATTTATGCTTGACAAAAACCTAGTGTGATGGTAGGAAATGAGTTAATATTATGGCGGTGCTGATTTTTAGTTCATACCAAGGTCTTCTAGCTACCATGTCAGGTATTATTCCTGTGGTTTTGATTCTGCTTAAAGCAGTATCCCACAGTCAAGCCTTGTTGCACGTTTCTGCCTCCAAATGCCTAATTGCAAAGAATGCAGCTTAACGTTCAGCCAGTTCAGGACCCGCTGTGTATGACAGCAGTCTGTGTTTAAACTTCCTAACTGTTGTCTGCATGGAGTGACTCAGAGAAGACGGCTCAGCATTGCTTCCCTAATCTGCTAGGGCGTTGGGAAACGCTGATCCCTGGATTCTTACCTGGGCGTGCTTTTGTGTCCTCGTGTCTCCTCCCTTGTGTTGCTCCATGTGCAGAGGGCCGTGGCTTGTGTCTGACCTTAAAATTAAAAGCAGAAGTAACCCCAGGGTTAAAGTGGATTTTTTACATGCGAGTTTATAACATGGAAAGAAAGTTTCGTATACAAGCCCCGTGTTCACACTTCCCAGGGGGCTGATACAACGCTTTCCTCCTCTGGCATAACGAATGTGCAGCAAGGTAGTTGCATACTTCCTCGCCCACTCCTTTTACCTCAGCTGTGGCTTGCTCATAGCTAGGAGAAGCAAAAGGGTGGGTGGATGTGGTTTGAGAGCATGTGGAGGCCAGGGCAGGGTTCAATACCTCCTCCGGGTGGGTTGAGGCGTGCCTTGCTCACTGCTGTGCATGCACACAGCTGGACTTGCAAGTGATTCTGGAGCTACAGATAATTTCAAAGAGAGTTATGGAAGCAGCCATGCTTTGGGGTGTTCTTTTCATTCCCAACAGAGAGGTGAGATCGACCTTTTTTTGCCATTTGCTTTTTTCCTATGGGGCAGTTGAGCAGCTGAGGGCTTGGAAATGATGGTGAGCCTCACTTCAGAGCAACAGGTCGTGTATGCAGGGAGGCTGTGGAAAAGTAGCTTGGCTCCTCTTGGTCTTTGTCCATGTAGATTTGTTTGGCAGGTATCTCTACATACAAAGAGATTTTTGGAAACAGCTATAAGCTGAATGCCACTGATGTATGGTAGAAATCGACATGCAGTGAAGTCATGCAAGTAAGCGATGTGCCCTCTTGTGATTCTTTTTCTTCTTCTTCTAATTATCTTTCTGCAGGTGCTAAAAGAAGCTTCCCAAACGAACCTCCTTGCAAGGGTCTGGTGGTACAAGCCCTTCCAGTACTTTGAAAAGAATGTTCAAGGAATTGTACCTCGGTCCTACCACTGGCCCTTCCCCTGGCCGGTGCTGCATCGGGGCAGGCAGGTGAAATACAGCCGGCTAGTGAACGACACATAACAGCATGTCAACAGACAAAATGGGGGGAAAGGACCTGTCCCAAGTGCTAAGAACTCCATACAAGAAGATGCCATAAAAAAAAAAAATCAACCCCTCCCTAACCCTTTCTTTTAACAGTTACCTTGACTTAATCTATTCAGTTACCTGGTAAGCACTGTGATCTTTTTTTGTCTCCAAAGGATCTGCGTTGGACAACAATAAAGAAAATTTAACTTATCATGCACTGTTATACATTTCTTGTTAATAGATTTGGGATTTACATTACCCATCACCATGTTCCTTTGTATATGATGCGACAGCATAAATGAAAGCTTTTATATCATAAGTTCTGGTCTTTCCAGTCACGTCTGGGAATAATGCATATTATTTTCTTGGGAAAACATACTTTTCATATCTCTTGCCCCAAAGATTGGGCTGTAAGCCATTTTCTAGCAAATGACTATATGAAGGTTTCTGAATACCTGCCTTGGGTAAAATCGAGAAATCTTTCTACCTGTTGCACCACGATACAAATAAGACGAGAGACACAGGAAGGTTTGGTAATCTTGATTTTGTAGATCTGCAGTGACTGTGTCAAAAAGTGCGTGCAAAAAAAAAAAAAAAGTTGTAAAGTGATTTTCTAAGTATTTCCTAACTTTATTTTTCAAAATGTGTATGAAAATTAAATTTAAAAAGATTTTTACATGTCAGAGAATAGAGAGTTAAAATTTAAAGAAAATGCTTCTTGGGAGAGAGAGATTTGTCTATGTTTCTAGTGCCTTTCATGTCTTGATTGTATGGTCAGTAGGCAGTCTTAAATGTTTTTATTTAAAAATAAAGTATCCCATGAAAGCAGAATTATATATACTGTATAATTACTAATTTTTGCATTTATAGCTAAATTAAACTGGAAATTTGCTTATAATGTTGAAATTGCCATGTGTAGGGAAAAACCAAATAAAAAGGGTCAGATCTTGTTCACACATTGTGGGCAGATCATACTAAAATATATCACTTTATTGTCTACTTGGTAGCTGTATTTTAAAAAGAAAACAGCCATGAATTCCTGTTTTTTAAGAATTTTACAAATGATCACTGAGTGAACTACGAATGGTTTCTCCATCCCGTATTGAGATGTTGTTGAAAAACAACAAAGATAATCTATTTCTTTAAAATATTTGTGCAGAAACTGCATGTAATTATAAGTTTCACTCCTACCATACATACTGTATGTTTGGGGAAATATTCTATCCTAAACTTGCCAATGTGCAGAACAAAATAGTTTTTTTAAGAATGATGAAGAGAAAATATATATATAAATATATATATATATATCCATTCTGTATTTTACGTGAAGCAGAGTTATCTTCTGTAGGGTTTTTGTGTATTCACAAGGTGATATTTGTATTGTAAAACAACAATGGTGAAGGAAAATAAAAAGGCTTTTGAAAAATGTAGTTTCCTTTATCTTTTTAATATTAATTTTAAATTTAAAGCTGGGTTTATTCTTCCCAATCTTGCCTTTAATTTTACGTGTTATTGCACTGTAGGCCATCAAATTTGGACTGTATGGAAACTGCATTGATTTTTGAATTGCTGTTCACCTTTGGCAAATCAGTGCCTTATCTGAAATAAATGCTATGCAATAGATTCTGGTCATCTGGGAGCGGATCTGAGAAGCCTTCCTTGGAACCATCACCAGGGCTTGAAAAATCTACCCCAAAACTGCTGGGATGGAGTACATTGCAGGGTAAACACCCATAACCCAAGGAGCTATTGGTCTTGTCACTTAAACTACAGAAAAAAAAAAAAACAAAAAAAACTGTGAGTACATTATGGTGGAAGTGTTTTTTTTTTTTTTTTTTTAATGGTTTATCTCTACTTCTCTGCCCTGTTTCTCAGCCTTAGCCTAAGACTGCCTTGAAGAATCAATCCCGTGTTATTTCTGCTGCTTTGCCTCGCTGTTGCTTGGGATGCTAAACAAGACTAACCCATTTCTTACCACTTCTTCTCCCTGGGAGGGATTTCTTCACATCCCACAT
This sequence comes from Anseranas semipalmata, assembly GCA_013399115.1. Classification (NCBI taxonomy): domain Eukaryota; kingdom Metazoa; phylum Chordata; class Aves; order Anseriformes; family Anseranatidae; genus Anseranas; species Anseranas semipalmata. The sequence goes on along the minus strand of VXAA01006333.1, from coordinate 282,605 downwards.
TTCTTTGCAAAACCCTTTGCAACAGCATTTGCAGAGCTATCTGCGAATTTTAGGGATTAGCTCTGCATGCTTTGCCTTGAGTTCACAGTTATTATCTTCGCAACTATGCGATTGAAAGCTGAGTTTAAAAAAGCAAACCCATCCTAAGACGATTGAGAGAATTCACGCTCCCAGACGTAAATGAGTGAGTAGATTTTTCAAGACCTGGCGTCACGCACATCAAAACCATTGACATAAGTAAATGTATGAATATATGCACATGACATTAAATGGAATCTGCTGAATTCTGGATTGTAGTGTCTGACTTACTGCATGGATCTTGCTAAACATGGTTTCATTTTTTCACAGCAGAGCTGTGCTTTGGTAAAGCATGCTGTCTTGAGAAATAACTCTCTAGGCAGGCAGGGACATTAAGCTCAGTGATGCAGCATTGCTCTGGTTGCTGCCAAGTCTGGAGGAGGGCACCAAGGGAATAGATACAGGACAAAATTGCGCATCAGTGTTAACTGCAGGCTGTGGTACTCGTGCTGCCTTGTTCTTCTCCTTCCAGTGACTAGCAGTGAGCATCTGCTCAGCAGCACCAGCTTTTTAAGATGGGCGACAGCTTGCGATGGCGGGGATCGGTACGTGGAGTGCAGCTGCTTGTTGTTCAGCATTTCAGTAATGATTGGGGATCCCACATTTCACACCGTCAGGACAGCTCAGCTGCATTTCCCCCACATTGCTCAGGTATGGTACATGTACGCTGATTCTTCCGTGTTCGCTTCCCGAAGGAGCCAAGAGGTGCTGCTGGTGATGGTGTTCTGGAGACTTCTAACACCCTTGCTTCCCTCTGGAACAGTGTATTTCTGAGGTGAGGTCCCCATCAAACTCGCCTCTCCTGCTTTGACTCGGGGGCAGCTGCACACCTTGCCCTTCAGTTTACCCTTGTTCTGGTGGCAGGGTATCGGAGTGCTCCCCAGGGACAAGCCACCAGGATTTGCTGTTCCAGCAGCTTTCCCAGCCCAGTTCAGCAGCTGTTGGAGCAAACATTTGTGTATGTATTTGCAGGAAGGATTTTTGGCTTCCTTTTGAGATCTTCCTCGAGACTGCTTCCAGAGCCCAGCTACCAGCACAGAGGTGAACCGTTCGCGTGGTGCGGCATGGTGTTCCCAAGCACCTCGAGAATACACATTGCAGAAGATTAACACCAATTTTCTTATGCTGGCCCAGCATTTTGAAGTCTTTAGCAAGTTTTGGGAGCAGGCTGGAATCCCCTAACCTGGTTGCAGGTGGTTTTCAGCAGCTTCTCTGGCCCTGGTGGTTCACGTTGGTGGCAGGCAGCTGGCGTGTAGGCATGGATGGGCGTAGAGCAGCCCACGTTATTCATTTTCTGCCTAATTTTTGCCCAGAAAAAGGCAGCTGGAGTTAAGTTGGGAAGGATCTGCCCAGTTCTGCCATGTCATTTTTTCTGTCTCTAGGCCAAGGGAGCAAGAAGAGTTTCCTAAGAAGGGTTTCCCAATCATGTGCTGGAGCTCTTTTGCTTTGCATGTGCTGCTTGGCTTTTTCTCAGAGTGGTGCTTTCCCGGTGCTCTCCCGCTTCCCATGTAAGTGCCGTGCCCATGGGGCTGCTGCTCCGCAGCTTTGAGCAAAACAGCCACCCAGGGCATGGGACTGAGAAATGCTGCTTTGGGTGCAAATGAGGATGTTTGTTGACTTTTCTTGTCACCAAATTGTGTTTTCTAACAAATGCTTCCAGTTATGACCAGACACTGTGTGAACTTGTTGCAGGTTGGTGAAGGGCTCAAGGGGAAGGGGGGGAATGTGCTTTGCCCAGAAGAGCATGGGCTGAAGCCAAAACTAGCTGCTGCGTGGTTTCTTCCAGTGTCTCCTCCACTCCTAAGCACCAAAAACGCAGCCAGCTGCCCTGGGTTCCTCCCTCCTGGCAGTACCATGGGCTCCAACCACCCCAGGGTTGCTCCCAGCCCCTTCAGCGTGTTGGGGACGGCTCGCTGCAAGAGCTTTCCCATGGGCTACCTTCACCGCCCCGTTAGAAACAAAGCCATTCATCCAAGGTTTTTCCTATGTAATGATTGAATGCATCTCCCTCCCCAGACTTTGCAAAGCAGCCACGGAGCTGAAGGCTCTCTCCCTTGGATCTGTTAGTGATGCTCTGGGTGACTTTTGTGAATAATCGCTTCTGCTCAGGCTTTGCTGCTGGTTGCTTGCAGCAGACGGTGGTCACAGCAGCACAAACTCGTGGTTCATCGCAACAGCCTCAAAGCAGTAAGAGATTGTTCTACAGGTTGTTAACGTAGTGAGAAATAGGTTTGGTGCCTTTAGCTCGGAGCATGCAGCATAAGGTAACCCCCGAAACCCCACAGGCTGGTGTTTCAAAGCTTCGTGTGCATTACCATAATTACAGATTTCCCTTTTCCCTGGAAGTAAGACATGCTAACAAACAAATCATTTGAACAACAGTTGGTTTGGGTTTATTTTGGCTCATCTCAGCTTCTTGTACATGGAGCAGGTCAAGCAGTCAGAGCTGTGAGTCTGAGCACAGGAAGGAGATGTGTTTGCTCGCCTGCATGGTCCTGGTGGCGGGTGGCTGAGCCTCTGCTATCACTTATTTTTTCTCTCCTGCTTAATGTTTTATAGACTTAGAGGACAAAAGAGTGAGGAGGAGCTCAGATGTTACCTGTTTCTCTGCCCTGATCTCTCCGCCTTGGCTAGAAGATGAAGCTCCATACATTCGAGAAATGAGAGCTGCTGTGATTTTATTTTTTAGCCTTGCCACGTATTTCCATGCATTGCCTGCATTTTGATGGAGCGATTGAAGTGCAGCTCCCAGTTTCATCTTGCAACAAGGTTAACTTTTGGGGTGTGGGGGGGACGTTAAATCCGGGATTAAATCTTTGGAGGAGATTTCGATAACTTCTTCCAGGCATTCACTTTGTGCTGCTGTTGAGGAAAATGGAAGCATGGCATTTCCCCACCCCATTCCACCCAGCTGTACGTGGAACGGACAACCTGTCTGTGCCTCCTGCCCTTCATGGCTGGATGCTTTTTAGCTGATGGAAACCTCAGCCAGGGTAGGGGGCAATAAGTGGGATGCTTCAGTTTTGAACCCAACGACGTGACATATGAAACCGGGAATGGGTGTCTGGCTTTTTGCTGTCTCTCTAAATGTTCACTGGCAAAACGTTTTCTGGTTGTGGTGACATCTGAGGCTTTAACCTACTTGCATTTAATCTGCGGACAGATTTAAAGCACGTGATCTTAGGGATTTTGGGGTGTTCACATGTTCAAAAAATGACCTAGAAAGCAGCAAAAATTGCCAGGACTTGGTTGACCAGAAGTGCAGGAGGGTCCTTGCTCATACCACACCCCAGAATAGTGTTTGATAGATGTCGCTTCAGTCCAGCTGTTACTCAGTCATTTGGGCAAGACATTTGATGGTAGGATTCGTGACTGCTCAGGTTCTGCATGCCTTTGCAGCAGCCCTCCTCCCTGCTCAGCCTGGCCTGCCTATGCTTCCCGTGTGCGCTCCCAGCTGTTTCCCAGTGGGAAATGTGCTGTTCTCTGGTACAAGTGGGCTTGATCCTGCTCCTGGGAGCAGTTTTCAGCTATGGAGCCCACAAAGCACTGGAAGGCAGCTGCACTAATACCCGCCTGGACCGGCAACCTGCACACCATGTTCCAGTTTTCCAAAGAAGTGGTTTCCTGGTGGAACACCTGAACTGCTGCATTGGCCCCTGGAGGCAGAAGATGCTCCAGAAGAAAATCATTGCATGTCCAAGGCATCGAGCAACCGACCAATGCTCCCACCCGGTGCTTCTGGGTCAGTCCAGAGTTACCTACTGCTACGTGCCAGCCTGCTGGTGGGGCTGTACTCAAGCATGGCCATGATTTCCACGATTTCACCCCAAACCTCAGCCCTTCACCCAATGGAATTACCTGCTGCTGCCCAGAGCAGGTGTGTGAGTGTTTTGACCAGGAAAGACAGGAAGAAAAATCCACATGGTGCTGCCTGAGTCATGCCCCGGTGTGTCCTTGTCAAAGCACGAAATGCTTTTTGCTGATGGCTCTGTGTAGAAATGTTATCTCCTGCCATCAGGATCCTCCAACATCCATACAAAAAGGACTTCAGCCATTCTTTATTGAATAAACATCATTATGTAAAAGGCTTCATAATTGCTTTCCCCTCCTCGCAGCCAGGATCCCAGGCTTTGGTGAACATCTTGGGTCCATATGAACAGCACACCCCGATTGAGAGCCGAGGGTTGTTTCATTTTTCTGCTACAGGAACCGGCCAGGGTTTAGCAAATAGGCTTGAATGGAAGTTTCCATTCTCCAAGCACCAAGCTCTATGGTGTGCCCCGCCTCGTTGGAGAATTGCCCACCACTACGGCGTATCTGCTGTGGCTTCCCAGATACTGAGACTGGCCCCCAGAATAATGCGGTGTTGACGCAGCCAGTGTCAGCGGCTGCAGAAATCCAGCCAGACTTTCTGGCTCCAGGGACAGTGGCACAAAATGTTCCAGCTTAGTGAAGAAAAGCCTGGGCAACACAGGGCATTTTTTTCTGGGTAAAGAAAATGTCAGTCTATCCATAACCCATCCACCCTCTTGACAGTCCACAGCAGAGGCAAACAAAATTTCAGCCTGGTTCTGCAGCAGATCTGTCCTCTTCCTGGCTATGTGCACGTGGTGAGTTATGCCTGCTCGTGTGTCTCTTCTGGGCTTCTTTTTTTATGAGCTTAATCAACAGAAAGGCAGCAAAATCAGTGCGAAGCTCTGGGACAACCTTTTGAAGACGCTCAAAACCCCACACCTCATCCAGCAGGCGGAGAAGCACTAGGCAGCTGCATTTTGCAAGCACAAAGCAGTGGGTGCTTCACCCCAAACGCGAGGCCAGAGCTTTTGGTACAAAATGAAGTTTTAATTGCAAGGCAAATGAGCACATGTTTTGGCTTTGGGCCATTCATGCTGAGATGTCTCCAGTCTCTCAACCAAAATTCAATCGGGCATGTGAAAATTGAGTGGCTAGGTTGCTGTCCTGACGGTGACGAACCACATCACAGAAGCAGAGATCCTTTAGAGAAGGGTTTCTTTCTCCTACCTTGGTGAAGGTGGCCATTGTTTTAATCACCAGCACTTAAAACATTACCTTATAGTGAGATTTTTAATGTGGATTTTTAACAAATGGAGCTTTTTCTCCTTGTTTAGCTTAGGAGCGACATGGCAAAGGCGGCCCCTGTTCCTGGTGGGGACACAGCTCGTCCTGGCTGGCTGTCAGACACCACACACCTACAGCTTAGCCAGAAACGGCTGTGGCAAGGAACCGTATGGCTTTGGGTAGATATCTGCTGCATGCCGATGAGCTGAGTCCAGGCGAAGCCGCTCTGAGCCTCCGTTTGGAAGGGGCAAGTATTTGCCCCTTTGGAGAGCAAGTATTAAAGCCGTAACAAACTGCGCTGCGAGACCACGTGGAGGAGCGTGAGGATGAGGAGGGGAGGCAGGGAAAAGTACCCTGGGGCCGAGCAGCCACTCCAGGCAGGTTTCATTCTTCAGACCAATTTTCCTCCATTAAAATCAGGGCTCTTCAGCCTTCCACCTTCCACTGTAATTACATCTGCTCCAACACATTCAAATGAAGCTGCTGACTGCTTTGACCCACAAAATGCAGTAATCCCGTATCTACTCATAAGCACATACATTTGTAAGAGAAGAATTTCCTTAGAAACCTTGGGGGCTGTAGTTTAATTTTGCAGTCTTCTCTATTGACTGCCTAAGTGGGACCACAGAAGTCACAGACGAGGTCTGTTGGTGTTGAAACACTCTGCCTCAGCATCCCAGGTGCTCTTTGTGCTTTACAGTCAGAAACTCTGTGCACAATTACACAGTCCTGCATTTTTGGACCGGTTTTGGAAAGCAATGCAATGTTGGCATCTCTAGGACATGCTGGCTCGTTTCTTTTTGCTTTGCAGCAGTTTTTAGGACATTTCCCTTGAGAGAAGCAGGCAATAGTGAAGCACTACTGCTGGAGCATTATGTTCTTCACCTCTGAGTTCCGTGGGAAAGCCTGTGATATAATAAACTCAGGGTGAGAATGAGGATTAAAGAAAAGCAAGGAAAGCAAAAGGGCAGAATAGACAAATAAGTACTCTGTTTAGTCAGTCTCTTTTTTGACCTGCTCAGATTTGAGTCTTCCATGGGAAGAGCATCCAGAAGGGACAGGACAGGTGGGAAATCCTTGGTGTCCCACGTGTACCTTCCCTCTGTGTCTCCTCTGTGATGTTCTCCATCACCTTTCCTGCGTGTGCCTGGAAGATCAGGATGGAAGGATTTGGTTTCAGATGGTTCACGGAGAAGATTGTGGCCTCCTATGAATTTATAAGGGAAATGTTTAGATTTATTTGGTCCCAGCCTTGATGACTTGCACAAAGAGAGCTCTAAAGGAGACCAGAAAACACTGTTTCTGTGCAGGCAGGTTTCCAACCACAACTACTGTTGCTTCCCAGTCTCTGGTTTCCTTCCAGCATGGGTCAATGAGGTGCAGAAAGCAGTGAGGAGAGTTTCTTCTGAGAAGTGGTGGAAACATTTCCAGGACTTTTCTTTTGAGCTACTTTGTTGTTGTTTCTCACCGAGCTGATGGTGTCTGTGAGGTGCTCTGGGGTACCTGTTGTGCTGCCATGTGATGAACTTCTCAGTGCACTCAAGAAACACTTTTCCGGCCATTGTCTTGGCAGTCTACCTTCTCTGGAGGTGCTGGGTTGTGTTTTCACAGACAGGAAAGAGCTCAGAGGGATTCAACCAAGCCCTTAGCACTTCAGCTGAGGGCTTTGCAAGCCAGAGAGTCCCTTTTCTGTGCCAAAGAGCCTGCTTGTTCTGCAGTTCTTAGCCAGGGCAGGTGGACATGGTCATGCCATGTGGGGGAGATGGGGACCTGTGGGTCCCAATAACTTCACTGAGCAGTCTTTTAAAAAGGAAAAAGTTCCTTTTCCTCCTTGACCTCCAGCAACAGCTGAGTTGTCCTTCCTGGAGCCACGGAGCCACAGAGAAGTCTTTTCCTCGATTCTTTGGGTTCAATGGGGTAAGATGACAGAGCAAGTCATCACTATACCAATTCTCAAAAACTCAATTTCTTGACTTTTCATGATAATCTAGCAAATATATCACCTTCAGGAAGAGTTCTTGTTCTTCCTGCCAATGCACGGCCTACTTCTGTGGTGTCCTGGCTAATTTCTGTCCTGGGGTTTAACAAACATGGCTCCTCCAGGGCCAGTGCACAGTCTGGAGCAACCTTGCAAAACCTTTGAGCACTGTGTTTGTGGAGCATCATGGCAGGGTACACTTCAACGGTGCATCAGGATGGATTGTTCCAAGCTATGTTACAGCTTTGTGTCCAGAAGAAAGAAAAGGAATTAAGACAAAGGATTAAGACCAAGGAAAACTGGATTGTTAGCACACGTGACTGATTTCACACCCTGGTTAGGTGCTTGTGCTGCTCTTTGCCTGAGGCCACAGCTGTGCTGGACTCAGGTCCAGAGCTGCACTGGGGTGGTGGGATCCAAGATTTGGGCACCAAGCATGGAGGCCAGTGGGCCATGGGATGGATTTAATGAACCATGGTGGCCTGGAGGTGGCCCAGCACAGAGCCAGTTGGCATCCCTCTCCGAGGCACCCATGTCCAGGACTTTAGTCGAAGCACGGTATTCTCGTCAGCACAGAGCTCAGCAGGGACATCTGTCAGCTTGTACAGCAAAGCAGGCTGTTTTCCACCAATGGCAAGGGCAGCACGTTCCTTTGGTATCGCAGCGAGGAGATAACATATCAGAAAATCTTTCTTCTCCCCACCAGCCAGTCCAAAAATTGCTGAGTCAAATAGAGATACTGAATGTGACCTTGAAGTGATGACTCAGACCGCCCATGCTCAGTGCTAGCTGGAATATTAACCCCTAGAATTAGGAGGCACAGAAGAAATGGTGGTAAAAGAAGAAAAGTGTCTCCTGTGATGTTTGCCTGTTGGAAGCTAAGTGGGATGGAGAATGTTGCATGTGGTCCTGTCCTTAAATTCCCTCCAAAACTCACGGGAGCTGGGGAAAGCAAAGGTGTATTGCTCAGGGGGTCTTTAACTTCCTTGCAAGCAAGGGCAAGCTGCCATTTTTTCAGGGATGTGATGGCTCCCATCACGTTTGAGAAGAGCAAACAGACACAGTTCTTTGGATAAAGCATGTTTTAGCCGCTGGTGGATTAATGCACGATGCAACCAAACTGGGACTCAAAAGAAAAACAGAAAAAGCAAATGTGCTTAAAAAATGGGAGCATGTCCCCATATTTGAGTTCTTCTTCTTCTAGTGAAGTTTGGAAACCCTGGGGACTGATCTTCCGTGAGGATTAGGTCTCAGCAGGATGTGGAGCAGCAGCCGTCTTGCAGGCTGGTCAAGCTACGACGAAGAAAAGAGGAAAGAAAAGCCTGTTCCCAAATCCCTCGTACACCAGAGATGATCTATGCAATCCTGGAAAGGTTGTTTTGAAGATATAGGCACTGTTCATAACTTTAAAAAAAAAAAAAAAAGCATGGAAAAAAACCTACCTGTTTTTGTGATAAAAATTATTGATCTGTTCCTTCTTATCTTGCACGGAGCCTGACTCACAGGGCTATAACAGCAATAATTTTCAAGCTGGACTTTTCAACTTGAAGCAGGTTTCAGGCTAGGAGACATTCCTCTAACCCCTGGAACAGGCGAGGGACCTCAAGTACAAACAGAATTGGACAAACCAAAGCCTCACAGCATCCAGAATACAGAAACCCCTAATAAGCTGCACTGCAAGGTAAGTTTGCATGAGATGTCATTATTTCATAGTACTAATGTTTACTTTTTTTAGTATTAATTCAGCTGTGTAATCAATTGGAAAAACAAACGTAATTGCATATCGTGTGGACATGTTTCGGGATGGTGCTGCGATATCAATCATCTGGACAGGTTGTAATGCTCTGTGGCTAGCTCCAAGCTTCCAGAATAAAGTGCAAAGTCAAAAAAAGGGAGGAAGGAAACCCATAATACTAGATTTCTTGCCACTAAGAGATTTGCTAGGTGAAATTCAGCAGTGATCACAGCTGCTTTATCTTACCATGGCAAAAGAAGCTGATAGAAAGATCATCTATAGCAAGTTTGGGTGACCAGTTGGCTTGCTGGTGGTGATGTTTCTTGCTGTCACACTTCCAAGACCACAAATGCTCTTCTCAGTGGTTATTTTCTGCAGACTGGTATTTCCAGGGTATATCTCCTCTGGGGAATCACCTCCACGCATGAGCTTTACCAAGCCCCATGCCAGACCCACCAATGAATCTTACCTTCAGGAAAATTAGAGGGTTTGCCTCCCTCTTCCCTTTCTAATTGCGTGTCCATCCTCCCCCCTCTCCTCTCCCAAGACATGGTCATAGGAGCAAAACATAGAATCCCTCAGGCTGGAGGCACCTCAGTTCCCCAGGTTGCCTGTGGCCATGTCCAGGAGAGTTGGGGCCACCACCGAGGATCAGACCCCCACTGCTCTAAACAAGAAACCTGTCCCCTGGGGCAGCTTTGTGGTTCAGTCAAAGGCAGAAGTGTGCAGAGAAACAGGACCTGCAGTAAGTTTATCTACTAACACGTCCAAAGATGCATGAAAATGTCCAGAGCTGTTGTAAAGGCTTATTTCTACCTTGTACAGATGTTTCCAAGAAGGGCAAAAGGCACATCTTTGATACAAGTGCCACCTGATTGAAGCTCTTAATGCATATCTCAGATGCCAGAGCAGGACAAACTGAAGGTCACCAGAGCTTTTTAACATAGGAGAAAACAGTGCATTTTCCCATAGCCTTATTTTTAATAATTTTTCTTGTTAATCTTTAAACTGAGGTGGAGGAACAATATGTGCAAAGGAAACACAGAGCTCAGCTCTGGAAAGCTGTTGCAGCCCGTACTTTTTATATCCTGGAGAGAACTACCTTTGCACACACAATGGGGTGTTTGTCTTGCCCCGAGTTTCCTAAATTAACCATTATTATGATGAAAATATTTTGCACATTGAGCACGAGCAGCAAAAACGCAGTGAGGCTTCAGGCTGCAGCATCTCCCTTGGCCGCTTGGCGAATATAGGATCTGATGAAAAATTTGGGGATTTATTTGAAAGATTCTTCAAAAGAGCAAGCAAAGTGTCCTGGTAAATGTGGATTTAGTAATTCAGCAGCATTGCCTGTCCTACTGGGCCTCGTGATGGGGAGTGACTGCTGCACATAGGAGATATATTTTTGCTGTCTTAAGCAGAATGGGAAATATGTATCTATATCTATCTCTATCTCACCGCTTCCCGTCCTTATCGCTGCCTGCTTTGCCCCAGCTGGGGGACACATGTGGTGGGGGACGCAAACCATGGCCAGCACGTGGCTCACCTCGGGGCTGTCCCGTCTGCCTCTCTCATGGGCCCCCCTCTGCTTTCGCAGGGCCCCTGCCATGTGTGGAAAGAGGCCCAACTGCTCCTTCTCCCGCCTGGAGGTGGTCCTCATCGTTTTCCTGGTGCTGATGACAGCAGTGACCGTGGTGCTTCTCGTCCTCCACTTTCTCCCCCAAGAGAGCAGCTCCAGCAATGGCAAGTTGAGCTATTCCAGCCCTGCCCACTCAAGCTGTTTGCCATCCAGAGGGCTTGCTGGGGTGGAGGGAGGATACAGGAGGAAGGAGAGGAGATGCACAAGCATCTGGTTTCTTCTTATAGCAGTAGAGGTCAGAAACCTTTTTCAGGGCCAGAGACCAGTGACAACCATCCCAAAATGAAACAACAGCATGGTGGTGTCTCATACCCAAATCATTTGCAGACTCAAGCCTTGACAAATGTGTTCCTTTTTTTGCAGGGGGCAACAATTTTTGCATGAATCTGAATGCCATTCCCATTTCTGCCTGCTCCTGCAATGGGGCAATGTGCATGACATGCCACAGGGCCATGCATTTAGGTTGAATTAATCTGTTCTCACCTGAAGCAGTTTGCTTTTTTGGAAAGCTTAGAAATATACTATTAAAAAAAAAAAAAAGGAAAAATGAGTTACGAAGCTCCTTTCTAAACCCAGAGAATGAGAAAGCTCTTACCTAAGGAGCAGGTCTGCACTTTTGGGTTGTTTCCACTTGCACGGACCATGTTGTCCTTGAGCTGTGTGCCCAGACCTGTAATTTACATTAATGGGATACAGTAGAGGGTCACTAGGTCACTTCTGAGTGTTCATAATCTTCTCCATATGTGGTCTTCTCGTGCATCCGTGGCACGGTGCTCTTGCTGGCCTCTGTGGTAGAAGCGTGGTGGTGAAACCCAACGCTGCCATCTCTTGGGGCTGCACCTTGGGGCGCAGGGGGCGGCTTGGGGCTGGTGGGTGAGGGTGGCTGCAGGGATCTGTGCAGCCTCCCTTCCCTCTCCCTGCCTGGCAGAGGGGAGTCTGGAGAACCTCTTCCTGAGGTTCTCCACACTGAGGATCTTGGCAGCTCTTGCAATCCCACCACAGCCAATTTATGCCTCCAACCCCATCACCAGGCATGGGGCAGCTGGGTGTCAGGAGCTGCCCAAAGAAACCCTCAATTCACTTCTAATAGACCCTACACTTGTCCTCTGGAGAGATAAAATATCTTGGGGGGTGAGGGGAAAACAAACAAACAAAAAAGCCCTTTCCCAGAGCACTGCCTGATTAGTCAGCAGTGGGGACTTACACTTTCTTGATTTTGCTCTTGAATTTGATGGAGTTTATGCTTTCTTCAAGTTTTTAGGCTGTAACATGTGAGAGTTTTGCACAAGTGATTTCCCTCCACATTATAGCTCTTGGAGGAGGAGGTGGAGTAGCGGTAGTTTTAATGGGTAATCCCCTTCATTCATGCTGTTTGTTTATCTGTCTGCTGCTTTTGTGGTCAGTCTGTGGCCAATGAGAGTGTTTTGTTTCTCCTCTGTTTTAAGTGGCAGCCTAGGAAAGGCCAGGGTGGGAAGACCAAACGTCCCCTTATCCCGCTGCCCTGCCTCCAGCAGTCCCAGCTGACCAGGGAAGACTTTGAGAACAGATTAAGCACACACAAAATATTTTCCCACGGTGTTATCTCAGCCTCCAGTGATTTGTGGCTGTGGGATTTCCTGAGGCACAGAAAATTTGTTTATTTATTTATTTAATGCCCCTCAATGGTTTTTCTTCCGTGACTTTGTCCAGATGCTCTGCGCATCCTGTGGAAGGCTTTGTGATGGCTGGGATGAGGTTCAGCCTCCTTTGAGAGGCCTTTTCCTTGCTATTTGGTTTGGGGTCATTGCCCAGAGCTGCTTGCCCTGGCTCTGCTGTGCCTTTTTGAGACCAGGGCACCAGACATGGGCTTTTCTGGGGGCTGAAAATAGCTCTTACACCCTAGTATCTGTTTCCTACATGGCAATGGTGAATTTGGAGAGCTTCATAAGGGAAGTTAGGCTTGTTTTGCCCTTGCTGTGAATCACTGCACGTTTTACGTAGCCCGGTGACCCTGTGTTGGGAGCTCTACAGTTCTTCACACCTGGACCACTCTTTTCCACCCTTAATGCTTCAAAAAGCATCAGCAAACACTGGCCACGTTGGCAAACAGCTGGAAGCCCAAGTGGAGAGTATCAGCCAGATCCCCTTGTCCACGGGCTTCTAAGTCCTCCAGAGATGTTCAGCAGGTTCCAGGCATGCGCACCCTTTGAAAAGGCTGTGTTGACTCTTCCTCCCTTAATTCTCCTTGTTTGTGTGGCCACTAATCTACTATTTATTCTTATTATAGATTACGATGAACCATCACCAACCCAGAAACCATCAAATGGTGGCTCAGGAGACTACTTATTGGGTGTAGGTCGTGCAGACTGCACAGGGCCCATAGCAGAAATTCCTCTGGTATGTATGGGGAATTGAGCATGGACTCGGTGAAATACTGTTTTTTTTTCATCATCTCTGAGTATTTTTTTTTTCAGAAAGTTTGGCTTAGAGGCCTTGCCTTACCAAATGATTGTCTTCTTCAATCATTAAGTGAATTGTCTTGCAGTCACAAGGCAAGATGGTTGCATCTCTGAGTTTACATCTTGAAAGATAAAATACATGCAGGTGAATCCATCTCAGTATTTTGGCTGTGTAGGTCTGACGGAGCTCTTCCCTTCCAGATGGGTTTTGCCAATCCTGACCAGGTGGGCGGTGGGCTTCTCACACGCCTCTACAGCCGAGCCTTCATTGTTGCAGAGCCTGATGACTCCAAGCGAGTAGTGTTTGTTAGCGCTGACATAGGGATGGTGTCTCAGCGACTGAGGTTAGAGGTACGTGACTGGAAATGAATGATCTGCATGGTGTGAGTTGTTGCTGGTATTAGCGGTAAGGTTGTAGTCATTGCCAAATAATAAAGAATGCAGTAGCACCTTGGTCATTTGCTTTAGGATTTTCTTGGAGCATGACCTTGAGAGATGTTGTGTCTCTGCTGAAGAAGAGCTGTTGATTTCTCAGCAAATGAGGCTGGACTTTGACCATGCTTTCTGTAGTGGAAAAATTATCAAAAATACATGTGATGCTTGGTGCCTGTGTAATGCTGGACTTTCAGCACCACAGAGGAGGAAGGGAGGTCCTTGAGAAGTGGGCACTCCCTCCAGCGAGGGTTGTAAGTTGGCTATAGAGGTCTTCACTTACAAGATGTTATTATTTTAAGGCTGTTGTCAAGTCAACAGCTGTAACCTACTTGTTTGGCCACTGGTATGGGAGTATCAGGCAGAAAGACAAGAGTGAGGAGGCAGATGAGAAGGTTTTTTTTTTTTTTTTTTTTTTTTGCAAGCATTGATACAAATCTCCACATCCTTTGGGCATGAAAAAGGGTTTTTAGGACCACTTCTTTCCCCTTAGGTGCTCGCAGAACTGAAGAGCAAGTATGGTGAGCTGTACCGAAAGGACAACGTCATCCTCAGCGGCACCCACACGCACTCGGGGCCTGGTGGTTACTTCCAGTACACACTCTTCTGGATCACTAGCAAAGGACTGATCAAACCATCCCTTGATGCTATTGTGAAGGGCATTGTAAAGGTAGGCATCATCTGGACTGTTGACACGAGAGACCATGAACACAGAAAAGGTAGGGGGAGATACATTTGTGACTAACGGAGCTCTTGCTGCGATGTTCATGGTAACACCTCCAAGTGCTGCAATCTTAAAATACACTCAGAGGTGGTTTTATGCTTGCCAATGAGACTTGCTTGGAGTCATCAGGTCAGAAAATAAAAGCCTTCAAGTCTTTCTTTATAAAGAGATAGTTGTGCCTGGTTTTGAAATACTACTTTTTGTGATCATAATTCTCTAGAATTTTGGGCTACTTAAGAAAAACAAATCAAACAGAAAAAGCCCCCGAAATCCCAAGAAGGTGTTGGGGTCAGGCAAGGAGGGAGTTTTTCCAAATAATCTCATATATGGCTTACATTCATGGACTAATATTCCCTGCCGTTCTGTTTTTCAGAGCATTGATATAGCACATCAGAACATGAAGAGAGGAAGGCTTTTTATAAACAGAGGCACTGTAGAGAACAGTCAGATCAACCGAAGCCCATACTCATATCTCCAGACTCCAGCATCTGAACGAAGCAGGTAAATGCTCCTCAAATGGGAGAGAAACAGATCCCTGAAGTGGACCCTTTGGCTGGGACCAAGACCCAGCCATCTTGCAGCCAGTGTTTCTGGTTGCGTGTAGGAAGGTTCAAATGTGGAACCAAGTCCACGACAGAGTGACACTGTCACCATCCTGGGTCCCTGGGGATCTGCTTCCCCAAAAATGAGTTGTACAAGTGGACTTGGAAGCTGTGGTTGCCCCCTCCAGGCATGTGAGGCATTGGTTAAGGATGTGACCTTGTGTTTTGTTAACAACAACAAAAGAATGTCCTTAGTAGATGCTAGCATGTGAGTCAGATGACATTAAAGTGCATGAGGCTGTATTTAGAGAGAGCTCCTCTCTCCACCACCCAGAGAAGCAGGGCCTAAGGTCAGTGATGACCATACCTCTTCCCTTACATTCACAGCTATTTTAGGATGGTCCCATAAGGTCTCACTGTGCCCTGGCAATATCTATGATATCTTCTTCATTTTCTTGCTCAGCCCAGTGGAGATTTAACAACACAGAGTGTGACTGTCACTCTGGTCCTAATGGGATTTCCCTGCTTCATTGTCCCAGGTATTCATCCAACACGGATAAAGAAATGGTGATGCTGAAGATGGTAGATGGGAATGGACAAGACTTGGGCCTCATCAGGTACTGACTAATGAAGTAACACTTTTTTCTCCAAATCTTCAAAAACCAAAGTACCCCATCACTGTGGTTCTGGGGGTAGTTCTGTAGTTCCTTTCTGCACCAGCTTTCCAACTTTCAGGTCTATGGCACTTTTCCATAGACCATTCTTCTCAGGTAGTCACCAGAGGGCCTCTGAGGGAAGAATAAGTTACAGCGATAGTCATTGAGTGCATAAACCAGGCCAGCATCCCTCATCTGCTCTGGGACCTTCAGCAGCCCCTGGCCCATCTCCAGCATTCTGTGCTGGGCACATCTCCTGACATGACCCCTGCGCTGCAGCTTGCAGAGTAGTCTGGGGAAGATGGCCACAGTTTGCCTTCCCTTGTAGGGATGCAGACAAAAACCCTATGCAGCTGGATATTAGACAGTTAAAGCTCATCTTGCACAACACTGTGGTACAAAGGAGGAAGATCACACAGCCATACCAGGCTCTGGCTGAAGGCACCACTATGGGGGTTGCTCCCCAGGCTGCTCGGGGCCGTGTCCCAGCTCACTGGGGCCGTGCTTGAGGACAGAGACCCCCAGCTCACATGGGAAGGGCTGTTTCCTCGGGGCCGTGTCCTGTGCTGCAGCTTGTGCCGGTGCCTCCAGTGCTCTTGCCGGGCCCCTGGGAGCAGGGTCTGGCCCTGGCATCTCTGGGACCCCTTTGGGCTCCTGTTCTCTTGGTTATTTCCTTTAACACCCCATATTTCATGCAAAGCGTGCCATTCCTGTTGCTGGGTGCTGTGTTTATGATGCCCATCCTATCAGCATGTCTTTGTGGCAGTGCTTGGCCGCTCAATGTTCAGAGCTCAAGGCCAGGCAAATGAAGTAAGAGGCGGTCCTGAAGCCAACAATGTGATTTCTTCATTTAGAAATCACAAGTGAGAATCAAGAGGAACAGGAGGGTTTTCCTCTACAATTTTTTTCTCTCCTTGTGTAACAGTTGGTGGGGCGAGGAAAAGCCAAGGCTCTTTCACGGGGCAAAGGCACCATGGAGGGGATGGAGCTGCTGGTGTTCAGAGGCACAACAGGCTATCGCAGATCCCTGTCCCACCAGCTAGCATGCACCACTGCTAACCGAATGCTGTTTGACACCTTCTGCCCTGTAAGGGCTGGGCGGCTCTGAAAACACAGCTTTACACATGGAGGGAGGACCTTTCCAAGCCGCAATGAACCTTGGAGCGCAACAGTAATCTGAAATAGGTCCACCTCTCTTCTCAGAACATAGAGCAAGGCAAGAGGGTTTGCTCTGTGCACAGGGGATGAGTTGTGCGTGGCACCGAGGAACTGAGGTGCTGCATTAGGGTTTGCTATGGGTGCAGCAGAAACAGTGGCATCACCACAGCACTTGTGCTCTTCAAGGCTGGGCATCACTGGGGGCTTTTCTCGCTGCTGTGAGCTCCAATGTCTGTTGTTTTGGCACCTTTTTGTAAGTATGATAGTGGTCCTTTTTTACATTGTTGACTTCTTTTTTTTCCCTGAAGTAAGAAAATAAAAATCCTTCCAAGGAGTCAGAAGAGAGTCAGTTCAGGGTCAAATTAGCTCTTGGTGGCCCGGATAATTACAGTGCCAAATTCTTGTGACCTCATGACCTGGGTCATCGAAGTCATGAGTCCTCCTGGTTGTGATGGGAGAGGATGTGAACAACTCTGCCCTTGTTAATCCAGCCCTGGGTGCCGATGGTCTGGGTTTTTATTTCCCCAAAGAAAATTCCCATGGGTCAATTGCAAATATTTAGATCAAATAATGCATTTCGTATACGTGTTTTCTCTTTAGCTGGTTTGCCGTGCACCCAGTCAGCATGAACAACACAAACCATCTTGTGAACAGTGACAACATGGGCTACGCGTCTCTCTTGTTCGAGCAGGAGGTGAACAAAGGCATGCTTCCCGGAGAGGTGGGAGTGTTTTCAGACTACTGAAAGCAATGGGGGAGAAAGTGCAACAGGGAGGGGATGGCTGCTGCTTTTTATGGGCCATAGTGGGTTCCTTTGAACAGTGAAATAGGACAGGACGGTAAATACAGCAAAACGAGGCCAAAGACGCACTTTTTATTTACGCTGTCTTCCCCTGGTGAAGAGAAATTACAAGATGTACTTAGGAATTTCCAAAGTAATAACTGACAGCATTTATTCTGATTTTAAGAACAAACCAAATTTGTTCTGATTCAACTATTGGAAACACTGGAAAACACTAGAAAGGCAAGTGTGGGATACTAGATCCCGCACATTGCACCTGCGGTGTGGGATCAAGCCTGTGGTCAACCTCACTTGTTTCCTGTGGCCTCCAGCCAGTTCTGTCTTGTGGTCTTCATTTGTCCAGGAGATTTGCCATCCCCCAAGTGTAAACACATCTCCTTTATTCTCCTGAATTATTTCCCCTGAAATGTGACTATGGACATGAACCAATCTCACAGCTGCTTTGAGTCATGAGTTGATTACGAGTGTGTCCTGTGTGTATCTCCAGCAGGTACCTTGAAACAGTTTGTCAATTCATATTTTAATACTCTGGGCAGGGGAACACATGCAGTTCATATCAAAAACAAGGAAATTTAAACTCCTTCTGCTTGCAAACATTTCTTTTTATAGTGGGTTATCTAAATGCTTTTAACAAAACTTGACTCTAGCGCATAGTTATGGGTGCAAGTCAGCGCAAGTTGACATGCACACAAACTAAGTATGTGTGGAAGTGTTTGCAGGATTCAATATTTAGTTGTATGTTTTGCCGGACACATTTTGTCTAGGAGTCTTACAAGAGAATGGCTGAAGAGCTGATAAGATATTAAAATAGCTGGTGTTGACATATGCCACCTCTAGAAGGGCGGAAAATGAGAGGATCAGCTATGAGCGTTGAGTTCAGCTGACACTCAGTGTGCAACCAGCCTTGCTTCTCAAGTACTGCTTGGCGTTAACTCCAGTGATCAGATCCACTGGCCCTCACCCTATAAATCTGTCACAGTGATAGCCTGGCAGAAGAAAAATCCAGTTCAAGGTGCTACAATGAGCCACTGGTGTGTGATCAGTAACATGAGGAACGGGGGAGGCAGGGGAAGAGCTGCTGCTGAGATGGAAGGTGGCAGTTACATCCCCTGTGTCCTTTTCTCTCTTGCTTTTCCCGTCCCTAACACACGGGACACTCCTGAATCCCCATGCCAGTCCTCCCATTCACCTCAGAAACATTTACCAGCATCGCATGCTGATCAGCTGGCTTTAATACCTCCCTTGAGGTTGTGCTGCACTTTTGCAGCCCAAAGGGAAAGCCAGAGGTAATGTTTGCAGTCGGCACAAGTCACTGAAATCCGTCTGACCATGTTTCTATTTTGCAGGGCTCTTTTGTTGCCGCCTTCGCATCCTCCAACCTGGGAGATGTGTCACCCAACACGAAAGGCCCGTTCTGCATAAACACGGGGGAATCATGTGATAACCCACAGAGCACCTGTCCCGTGGGGGGGGTGAGTATGGATTACTCAATCTACAGTAAATTGTGACAAAGGAGAAAACTTGGGCAGGAGCTGCAAATACAGAGCCATGTGGTGGACCATTCTGCATGAAAAGGACCTCTTTTGGACTATTCTGGATGCCCCTTTCAGAAACCTACCATGTCTTATCATCACGCACCCTCTTTTCTGATCAGTCAGCCCAAATCCAAATTTATCTTGCTGCAAAGCTCAGTGTTGTAAGCTGGTGCCCAAATTTTAGATGGCTAGCAAGAAGCTACTAGTTCCCACATGATGAAAACCACTTGTGCATTCATCCACTTTGCAGTGCCACTTGTTCTCCATATTAAAAGATCACTGGCATTTAAACAAATTTCTTAACAGGCAGCGATGTGCATGGCCACGGGTCCTGGTACTGATATGTTCGACAGTACAAGAATTATAGGGCAAAATATCTACTTGAAAGCAAAGGTAAGCGATGTTTTGTTTTACAAATGCATGTGAATGCTGTTATTATAAAAACAACTCATTTGAGCAAATTTCTTGCACCTGTTTTTTGTGAATGTTTGTAGGTTTAAATTACTCTAAAATCCATGTTTGTATGCTTAAGGAAAATTTCCCAATTATTCAGAAAGCACACACTTTTATTTAGATACGTGATTATAGGCCTTGCAATTTGAAAATGTTGGTTTGAGGTTTTAATCTCTCTCTTCCTCATTGCTACGTAATCTGGATGTTGCTCCCTTATAATGTCCCCTCCCCATGCATGCATCTCAGAGGGGTCATGATGGGAAAAACTGCTTGTGGTGAAGCCACCTAGGAGAGCTCAGCGATACCATCACATACCACTTGTTGGCTGACTTTGGCATCATACTCCCAAACTAATGCAAATGCGAATTAAAATGTGCTAGCTTAAACACCCAGGGAATGCTTGACTTTGCATTTACTCGGCATGGTCCACCCTCTTGGCTCCCTTATGTAGCCTATGTCCTTGGGCCTCAAATTCACCTAAATTTACTGGTTTCCATTCTGCAGACTTGAGTAATTTGAGAGTGTCAGCGGGCGGACCTTTTTTGGCACAGTTTCAGGGACGGCAGCTTGTAGGAACTGGAACAGGTCCTGTAAAGGAGTGAGAGCAGAAGGCTTGGTGGTGGCTGTTTCCTTTTAATTGCCATTTCGGATGCTTGCCCTGAAGTCACTCCATGCTGATCGTGACTTGCAAGTGAAAGCCTGTCCCAGTCAAAATGCCTGGCATGGGTATCAAGTGGAGAGGGAAAACATTGCTGTCATTTTTAACACTGCAGACTCCGGGTTGTCAAAGGCTATGTCCTCTGCTCTTTCCTGCAGTTACAGGAAATGTTACTAAACCTGTATAACTTCTGGCTATGTACCCATCTGAGGCATGTGTCAGAAAAATCATCCACTGAAAAGCTGAATGATGGAGCTGTCATCCATATAGTAAACACATAGTCAACTCCATGAATTTTGAAACGATGGCTGTAATCAAGTGCTTCTTTCTCATAGAACAGAGCTTGGGAAATACGTTCCTGCAAGAGGTCACTGGAAGACGTCAACAGCGTGAAGAAATAATTCAAATAGCTGAAGCTCAGAAGAGCTGGGTGCCCGATTTCTTCTTTCTAGAGGTTTTCCACCCATTTTAGAGACTTTCTGTTTTGGCAGCCTTGAATGCTGATTGCTGTCTCTGTGTCCTTTAGGATCTGTATGCCAGTGCTTCCCAGGAGGTGACAGGACCCCTCAGCTCAGGTCACCAGTGGGTGAACATGAGTGACGTCTGGGTGGAGCTCAATGCCACGCACACGGTAAGAGCGGCAGCTCCTGGGATATTCCCGGAATGTAAGGAAGGAAGAAAAGTTATGTTCTCATAGCAGGATTGGGCAAACTGGGGGGAATTGGTTTAAAAATCTCTCTCATTTTTTCCCCCTTTTGCTTAAGGTTAAAACATGTAAACCAGCCTTGGGACACAGCTTTGCTGCAGGGACTATTGATGGAGTGGGGGCTTTCAACTTCACACAAGGTAATTTGGGGAGTGGGTGTCAATATGGCTTTGTGCAAATGAGGAGGACACAGGGGATACCCCAGATCAATTCAAACCCTCAGACTTTTTTAGAGAACATCAACAGCTGGTTGAACCACAGTCTCCAAAGGGATGTTTTTAGGAAGGTGTGATCTTACAGCCCCCTTCCAAGTTTGTCTGTGTTCATCGGAAAGCTTTTGGAGAAGGATACGACCATGCTCTGAGGGGAGGAGAGTGGGGAGGAGAAAGAGCTGGCTTCAGGGCAGTCTTTCCCATTTGTTCTCATTACACTGATGCTGCTGAGATGGAGCTCATCTGGGCTAAAGCCTGGCAGAAACCACCCCAGAAAAGAGAGAGAGTTGGAAGCCACTGAGAAATAGCCTGTCCAACATAAGGAAGGATCGGGTAATATATGAGATGTCTGCTTGATAGCTGCTGGGGAAGCTGAAGGAACAGTTTTTAAAAGATATTTTCCTTCAAGGCTCGGTAGAAGGGGACCCATTTTGGGATGAGATCCGGGACCAGCTCCTGGGAAAGCCATCCAATGAAACAAAAGCTTGCCACGAACCCAAGCCGGTCCTCTTTAGCACCGGAGAGGTAAGGATAGAGTGGAATGTGTACTCTGCTAAGTGCCGAGATTGCAGCACCCTACCAAAACCTATCCCAGATCAGCACTGTCTGTGCCAGCCCGTACGGTGAAGGACAGGGAGCAAGCGCGAGCTGCAGGGACGTTGAGGGCATGGTAGAGTCACACCAGGCTCAGGCTGGAGATGCCCTGGGGTGGAGGCCTCTGCTCCAACCCGCTCCCAGCAGGACCAACGCCACAGCTCCAGGTGGCTCAGGGCTGTCCCCAGGCACACCAGGGCCGTTCCCGAGGACGGAGGCCCCCCGCCACCGGTCTCATTCCCCAGGGACACCCCACTCGCACAGGAAAGGCTGTTTCCTTGGGGCCAGCCCTTGCCCGCAGAGCCGAAGCCCCAGCAGTCCCAGCCAATCCCCATGGGGCTGCGCTGTCCCGGGGACAAACTCGGTGTTTGTCCTTACTGAGCTTTCCCAAATCCTACTTAAAACTTTAAAAGAAAATCGATGCCACATTTTCTACCTGCTGTTCCTTTGGCATTAAGGCAAATGCACCGTAGTAGAGTGGGATCATATCCAAGGTCCTTTAGAGCACTTTAGAGGATGCCATCTGGATGAGGCGACCCATCATTCCTTTGATCAGTCTCTCTAAAAGCTTTCCTGGTGTTGCTTCATGTGCAATCAGCTGCTCAGCTCATCTTGCATGGAGGCCACAGCACAGAGCCTCCTCCCGCCCCGACTCTGTCCAGCATGGTGCTTCTGAGAATAAATTACACATTATTCTTATAATTTTAAACACCTTTTGACCATCCTTTTACAGACGCTTTGGCAGGCCTCCTGCTTCTGATGTGCTTCATGAGTTTTTGTCATTCATGTTATGCCCCTGGTAAATTGCTCCTCAAAAATCTTTTTGGCTTGCTGTAGTGGGATTATGCATTTCACTTGCCAGAGCCATGTCACCCTCAAGTTCTTGTTGTTCTTAATTTCCTTTTAACAGAATCCTTCATTTTTTATGTAGCTCTCCTTTTAAGCTGCAATGCTGCTGTAGTGTGTGCTTCGCATTTGGCTGCTGCAAGGGTGCTGAGTCCAAGTACAGCGTAGTCTCTGCTACGGGGCAGTTTGAAGCCAGGGCTGGGCTGGGGGTGGCTCCTTTCCAGGGCTCCCTGAGCATCATCTGGAAAGAGGCAACTGTCGCTTCCCATGTCCATCAGGCTCTCCCATTTCTTTTACTCATTTGGTTTTGCCGTTCTGGTCAGATGATCAACCTTATCAGTCATAACACTATCCTTCCTCCACACAGGTGAGGGATTTCTACTGTCGAGGACTCTGTTTCTGGGTGCTATCCTAACTTTATTTACCTACTTTGCTTTAAGCTGCCCCTCCACCAACACTTTATGTATTTATTTATTTATTTTTGCCTTGCCCATGTTGTTTGCATATGTCTCTCCTCTGTCTGTTATGGTCAGACAACTTGCTGTGCATGTGGTGTAGGAGGTGAAGCACTTTCCCACGTGCCTGTCTACATTATGGAAAGTAATATATTTGCCTGATTTATCACTATAGGAAGGAAAACATTTCAGCTATCTTTTTTGCTATTGTCCTGTAAAAGTCTTGTCTACTTTTTTTTCATCTCAGATGACTCGGCCTCACCCGTGGCACCCTGATATTGTGGATGTTCAGATTGCTACCATCGGATCGCTGGCAATTGTTGCTGTTCCTGGAGAGCTTACGTATGTATTTTTTGGTCTTGTTCTACATATCACAGCTGGGAGCATTTTATTCAAACTGTCTGCAATAGTCCTGTGTGCAGTTACATAATCTAATGCAGAAAGATAAAAATTGTCCCCGATACATGATAGCTGTGCAGGCACTACACATAGATGTCCACTGCACCTAGTTTCTTATATACAGTCTTCTCTTGTTACTTTGGGGTCCCCATTTTCTTCTCCATGGTATAAACTAGCCATGGAAATGAATGAGATGCAATCAAGCTTCCTAAATAATTTTAGCTGTTCATTGCAAAACGCAGTTTCACTGAAATGAAAGGAGTACGTTAAATTTGATTTTTCATGCCAACAAATGGTAGAACAACAAATTGCAATGATTGCTGCTGGCACAATGGTGAAAATCTGAATAGAATAGGGATTTATTTCTATCATCTTTTTTCTATCTCACCCCACCCTGGGGTGCCTCCAGCCTCAACCTGGCTGTGATGCTATATGTGAAATGTTTTGAAAATGTTTTGATTGAGCTCTTTGAGAGAAACCCTGAGGGTGTTTTAGCAAAACTCTGAGCACTGCTGCAAGTGCTAAATGAATTTCTGGTGGTTTCCTCTCTGCCCTGGTGTGCTGCATGTCAAACAAATGATCCCTGCTTTAGCTGCTTGCATTTCTGGAGATTGACGTTGTTCCCTTAATGTCCTTAGGACCATGTCTGGACGCAGACTACGGGAAGCTGTTAAAAGTGTAAGTTGCTGAGGAAGAAGTTTCTCAAGAGGGCAGTGCATCTGGAACTTCACATTTCTTGATCCTTCTGTTTTTTTTCCTTTGTCCCCTTCCCAGCTGGGGTCCTGGGGCTCATGTCTTACAGAGCTCTCCTTCTCACAGTTGCTTCACATACATTTTGCATGCACTTACTGTCATGCAAGACACGTGAATATCCTCCCCCAAAGAAGCAAACTGGTTGGGTTTCAATCCATTAAGTCAACAAAAGTTAATCCAACTGCAATGGAGGGGTGTATCTCTTTAATCTCTACCAGAATTTTGCAGCATGAAAACTGTTGGAAAAAATGACAAACGTATTTTTTCCATTTTTTTGACGGTTACATTTTATTCTCAGCTTTGGTCTGAATACTTAATATTGCCTGCTGCCCCCACAACTCACTGTGCCTGTCTCACATAGTTATATTGCTAAGGTTTTTAGGAGAATACAGACATCAGACTTTAAAAACAAAAACAAAAACAAAAAAAAAACTTAAAATAATTGCATTCACTGGAGCATGAAGTCATTTCTCCTCTTTGTATGTGGGAAGTGAAAATGAGACATTAATATATACAAATTGCACTAGTAGTGTTGCTTTCATGAACATCGAGCCCCCTACCCACTGTAACTTTGTATTCTGCCCTGGTAAATAGTAATAATATAATAATATAATTGTGCATTAAGCTGTTGATACAAGGTGAGTGTTTTATTTCCTTTCTTAGGAATTTGACTCTCATGGTACAGCAGGAATGGATGTTGTAATTGCAGGGCTGTGCAATGTCTACACCCATTACATTACCACCTATGAAGAATACCAGGTAGATGAGTTCAGTTTTTACTATATGGGATGATAATTCATGTGAAATTATGCCCACAGAGTACTTTTCCTTTGCCATGAAAAGCTGAAGAATCTGTAGTAGAAATCCTAAGACCTATTCTATTCTGGACTAGATGAAATGGTGCAAGTGCCAATGTGGTTTCCTGACCGTAGCTAGAGAATACATATGAGTGCTTTAATGTGAAAATGGTCAGAGGTACTGAAGGGAGTTCCTCTGAGGTCGGGTCTGTTTCAGTGTTTCTTCTGATGACCTGGATGAAATCATCTTCACACGCTGGTGAATCTGCCAGAAGAAAGGTTTGGAGCTGCAGGGTCACAATATGAGCGTGAACTGCAGCATCAGGTTGCCGTGGAAAAGACTTGCAAGAAAGCTTGCGAGACCCATGAAACAGTTTCAAGGGTCCCTCCAAGGCACAGTAGGTGCTGTGCTTTAAGGAAGATGTGGGCCGTTGGATGGACTCCAAGGGTTTAGAAACCCTCACCTGGGCCGAAAGGTTGGAAGACGTGGGATTGTTCAAGCCAAAAAGTCGGAGAAAAAAAAAAAAACAAACTACATTATAACCCTTTAAAAGAGTGAAAGAGCTGTGAGAAATGGAAAGGTGACAATGAGTCCTCCCTGTTTGTGATGGATGGGAGAATAAAGAATAACCTGAAACTGTAGCAGAAATACCTAGGTGAGCAGTTGGGCTGTCCCCTAGCAGTAAGGGGATTGAGGTGCTGCTGGAAACCAACTCTAAATAAGAGTAGTAAATTAAATAAACCCTTGCAGTGCTGATCTTGTCTTGGTGCAATTGGATGAGCAGCATAAACTGCTCAAGAGTCCTTCAAACCTTTCTTTTCCAATTTTGTCCTTTCCTAGGCTCAACGGTATGAGGCAGCATCGACTATTTATGGGCCACACACCCTTTCTGCTTACATTCAGCTGTACAGAGGACTTGCAAGGGCTATTGCTACGGTAATTAAAATTTTCTGTATGCCATATGCTGCTAGAGGCATTTAAATACTGTAAATGGTGATGTTTATATTAGTTCCTTAGTGAGGTGGCTCGATTGCTACATTCTTTTCTCATAAGAAACCCCTTTGAGAAATTCTTTTATGGTATGACAATGATTCCTATAATAAGAGTCTCATAGCACTTTAGAAATTCTAGTTTTTTTCTGGTTCAAAGTTTAAAAAATACCTACCTTCAAACTTTTAGTGTGGCCTGAGGTTGTTGTTTTCCTACCAAGGTATGAAAAAATGGCTATATTTCTGCCGTACGTGACAATTTTACCATTACATCTGTGGACCACGTGGATATGTAGAGCAGAACCTGCAAGTGGGAGCTGCCTCCTGAAGGCATGGAATATTCTGACTGGTGGATTTGGAGAACCTCAGCAACAGGGCAACGGGTGTCTTGTGGGGATCAGTCCTGCATATGGAGCACAGACAAGAAGCCTCTTGCTTGTTTTTACATTCACTGTATTGCTCCTGTTGTTAAAAATCTGTTTTAACCAATGTACTCAGATAAAGAGCCACAGCAGTGATAGGATTCATGATGGAGAGCGTGGTTATCTGTATTTGAGTATAATGAACACATCTTCCCTCCTGCAGAATACAGTTCAGGATTTGCCAAGTGGCCCAGAGCCCCCACTTTTCAATATAACTAGCCTGACCTTGGTGCCTGTTGTCACTCCCGATAAGGCACCGGCGAACAAGACATTTGGGGATGTGCTTCAAGAAGTGAGACAACAGTATCGAGCGGTGAGAGCTTCAAGGATCTGTTAAAACCTGTTTAGAAAAAACATCTTTAAATACTTATGTTGCTAAAAGTCTGATTTTTTCTGAAGGGTTGCAGTGGATAAGGTCAGAGAGCCCTCTTGAATTTTAAAAGCTGTTTCAAAATGCTTCCCAACTTCCTTATTTTTTGTTAATGAACCAGACTTACCCCTTGAATGTGAAGCTTGTGGATGACCAAGTTTTATTTCTGTGAGACAGTTAAGCACATTAGTGATTTTATGAAGCAGCAGTACTCTTCAGTTCAGAGCAGCAGAAAGGAGACAGAGAATTTTCATGTCAGTGTACTGACTGTGGTTAAAATGAGTGAATGAAGGGGAAAATAATTCACCATGGTATTCAACATGAAGAAGATTTCCCCTTCTGTTTCTACATAAAATATCAGTTGATGATGAAATGGGCAAATACTGTACAGTGATTTCTTTACAAGCAGAAATTGGGTCATCTTTGATGTCTCTGGTATGGAATGTAGATAAAATAAAAATCAGAAAGGATTCAGTTTTCAATACATAAAATTTAGACAAGGTGTTCAGAGCAAGGACTTCCATCTTGTTGCTGTTTCCAGCAGTAAGGAAGGAAGAAGACAGGGAGGTATTCTTAAAATTTTACCCATTTCCCTCCCTCTTTTACACAGAAATTTTATGTGCTATAGTGGAGTTCATCCAACAAGCAGGAATGGGGAAGACCCAGAATACCAGTTCACAATATAAATTCTCTGTTGCTATTGTAACAAGCGAAATTATTTAAAGACAACAAGCAAACAAAACACTCTTAAGACATCTTCAAAGGATGTTTTAATATGCAATGTGCTGCTCAGTCTTTAATATAAATTTCAATTTCACCCTCAGGGAGAAGTCGCAGAAGTAACTTTTGTAAGTGCAAACCCCAGGAATTCTGCAGAGAACGTGGTAAATATAACACAGCAATGCTGGAATTGGAGATGTTAACTAATTGTTAATATTTAGCTACTGCCTCTGCCGTATGCATTTTACTCTTTGATGTTCAGGTTTCAAAAGGAGTAAGGTCATGTGCTTCCAGTGCTTTTTTCTTTGCTGGAAGTTCAGAAGAAGATAGTTTCTCCCATAGGCATGTTCTTTGCGAATTCACACCACCAGAATGCTGTTGGAGCAAAGTCGTTGTCTTGGACAATATGTCTGTTTGTAAGAGACCGCATTGGCTTGTATTTGACATATGAAATGTGAAATCTGCACTCACGGTCAGATACAGACCATCCACGATCTCTTCTTTCTATTGAAGTTGAAAGTACCCGTGTCATGCATCAGTCCAGATACTTTTTCTCAGTGCCTAATGCCCTTCAGTTGGAGCAAGGATGTTCTCTAGTCTCCATCCTATCAGCTCAGTGCATTATTTTAATAAAACAAAGAAAATTAGAAAAGTACATAATTCATCTCATCAGTCATCTTGGATAGAAACTGATAGCAAATTACTTACCTGTCCATTCTGGTTTTAATGATCAAGTTCGCTACATATTCTCTGCTTCATTTATAAGTTTATGTTTTGCCAGTGAAACATAAACATTTTTGCTGGTAATTACTGGATTTGCCAGTAAAGCACACAGAAGCATAGCCCCTTCTCCAGCTGAAATCACACAAAAGAGTAGGGACATGCCTGTTCGTTCAGCATCTGGCTAATTCTCTTGGTTTTATTCCAGACCGAACACAACTTCCTGACAGTGGAGAGATACATCAACGTTTCAGGAACATGGCATGTGATACAGAACGATGCCTCCTGGGACACCAGGTGAGTGCCCCTAACAGATTTCACTGTTTCAACAGAGTACTTTGAGTTTAATCCAACGTGCTTAATTTCAGAGTTCCCAGCCATAGTTTCATCTTTTCCCTTCAGATGATGCTCTCAGGGGATGGATAGGTCCACTTTCATATAGTTAACATGTCTAGAACACAACACTCAGCCTTCCCGGTGGTATAACTTCTACAATGAAGGCTTGTAGGTTTGGGAAAGGTAGACTGAAGAGCAAAAATTAGAGAAGGGTCAATGAGCAAGTATGGTCCTGGCTCTCTGAAACAAGAGCTCATGTACTGCTCTTGTGCTCTGTATGGATTCCTGGCCTCACCCAGCATGGGAGATTTATTCCTACCTGCACTTGGAGCTCTGCATTTCTAAGAGTTTAGCCTCTATTTAACACTAACACTATGTTATGTTGTCCCTTTCATTGGTTTCACCCTTTCCATCAAGTTCCCCATTTGAACAAAGGCAGCACAGGCATTTTATCACCGGTATGCACATGCCATAGATGATATGTAGCCCTGCCTAGAAAGACATCTGAAAAGATGCCTCCTTCTTCCCCCAAACCAACACAGTTCCCAAAATCTCAGCCAGGAACACTGAAAACGGTTAATAAAACGTCTCTCAAAAAGATGAAGAACATAAAAAAGGGCAAAACTTTAAGAATGTGCTGCCATGATGCCGGAGAGTGAAATCTAGGTGTCTTGTTTTTCTTCCTGAGAAAGGTCAGACTTTGGATCTTGCCTGCTCTGAATTATGCTTAAATACTTCTGCTGATAAGGAAGAGGAGTTGTTTGGCCTAGAGGGGCTGACCAGAAGGCAAAGCAATGCAGCTAGTAATGTTTCCCTTCCTGGTGCCCCAGGAAAGTAGAAAAGAACACAAGAAAGGGGAAATGGTTTTGTTAACGATGAAAAGAAGTCACTCTTTACAGTATCAGTGCATTCACTTTGAAATGTCAGTAATCAGGGTGATGGGGACAGGGAGCATCAAACATTTTTACTAGATATTAGTGAAGAGTCAGACTTTTTTTTAGTGCTGGAAAAACTAGTGTTCGATACCGTTGAATTTGGTGGCATTGCAATAGGAAGGTAACACAGGGGAATGCATTATTCATTTGCTCGGTGTTGCAAAGTGTTAAATAGCTTATAGATACATTTGTAAAATGCTTATTTTCAGGGACCAAAGGATACAAAGGTTTACTTAAAGAAGGAGCAGCTTTTGGTGAAGGAGATAGCTGTTATCTCCCCTTTGTTTTGTACTCACCGTTGCAGCAGGGACAAACTCAATGCAGACCTGACTTTTGCTGGATGCTGTCTTGGTGTTTACAATAGAGAAGGATTTGGCCAGACCCCCCCATCTGTAGTAATCACTTTCATGGGACTGTTCAGGAGGATGGGCTGAGCTAGAGGCAGGAATCTGCCTGGCCCTGCCTTTAGCAAACAGTCAACAGAGATAAGATGCGGTTGATCTCATCTGCCTGAGGCTCTTCCCAGGTGGGATCTGAGCTGCATTCCGGTTCCTGAATCCCAGAGCGGTGGTCCTGGTTCACTGAGCCTCGAGGGCGGGATGGGGGCAGGCAGGGTGATGGCATAGGTATATCACAGTAGCATTTTTGGGTCACAGCATTACACACAGCCAGGATCAGGCTGGAGGCATCGAGGTGGACGTCTCTGCTCCGAGCCAGCTCACAGCAGGGCCAATGTTGCTGCTACAGCTGGTTGCTCAGGGCCATGGCCAGGCAAGCTGGGGCAGACCCTGAGGATGAAGATCCACCACTCCTCGGGGCCTTGCGCTCTCACCTAGCTGTCATCTCCCAAGACAACCTTGCAATCTGCAGTGATAAAGCCAGTGCAATCCACAGCCAAAACCTCAGACAAAAGCAACCAGGTCTCTGCTCACAACCGATCAAACCAAATTTTCTCCATCAATCCCTGTCTTCCACCCCGTAATGCCTGTAAATATTTCAATATTCTCACTAAGACTGCTGTGATGAAACTGTTTCTCACTGTTGACAAGGAATTAATGTATTTTGTTCATCTGCTTCCTTTAGTTAAAGCCCTGAAATGGGGGTGCTATCTCAGTAGGATTTGATAACTCACATTAAGATTTCTCAGTCCATTTCTTTTTATTTAGAAAGACCAAGAGCTAGTAACAATGCTTTGTAAATATGTTATGGTTTCCCACTTCCCACCATGGACTGTGAACTTAATGAATCACTGCTGAGCTCTTCTGCTGTGTCTGCTGCTGTGAGCCAGAAATGTGCACAGTTACAGAGCACTTTTAGCATCTACTGAACGTCTGGCCCAGATACAACTAGAGGGATACCCAACACTGGCAGTATCAGTAGGAGAGCGGGTTAATCTTCTTCATCTCCCCAGGAGGTGCTCCATCATGGCTGGCTGAAAAAATCCCCACTGCCAGACACAGGGATCTTTTGTGTGGCTGTCTGTAGTGTTGAGGTTTTGCACAACAAGACTGCAGAAGAAAATGGGAGTTTGATACGGAAACAGGTGTCAGAAGCCTTGAGCTCCACTTTGATGGATTTTACCTGTGACCTTCAGTAAATGTACAACCTGTTGGCTCACCATTTTCCCGGTGCAGGGATGACTAAACTGGTTTATATTGCTCATGAAGGTGATGTTGTATGGGGTTATGATATGGATTTGGAGATGTAAGAACACTTTGGTAGAAATATTTTTCACCTGCAGAAATGACCCTTGGCTTGGGCCATATTTCCAGATGGTTTTCAGCACAGCTGGGTTTTGGGTTGGCTTGCTGGTTGCTGCTCTGGTAGCCTAAATATATGAGCAAAGGTTAAAAGAAACTGTTAAAATATACTTTGCTGGAGTGTATTCATCTCCTTCTGCTTGGTTTAGCCAATGTGAGCTCTTGCTTAAAACAAATGCAAAGTGTATTTTCTTGCTGACTGCAGTTTTTTGTTTACCTGCTAGGTTTTACTGGACCAAAGGATCATTTGGTCAGAGCAATGTGACGATTGAATGGCACATCCCTAGTGGCACAGAGCACGGCATCTACAGGATACGGTACTTTGGGCACTACAAGAAAACGCTCAAGCTCTTTTATCCATTTGAAGGCACATCCTCAGAGTTTGAAATCACAAGTCAGTAGGTGATCTTGTTCATTAAAGGAATTGTTTCCTTTATCAAACATTAGATTTGATATCTGTGACGTTCAAATGGACACTTGGGAGTTTTCCTGTGGCATATGTGACTCTGTACATCATTGTTGTCCCTTGTGTGCTGCTCATTGTACTTTGCTGTGCAAAGCTTGGCTCCCTGCAAAGTTTTGACTTTTACCTGCAATTCAGCCTCACTAGTTTGATATATTTTCATTCAAGATGTTCCAGTCCTGGCCGGATCTCATTGCAGTTGATTCTTGTTGTAATAAAAAATTAACTGTTTTTCTTTAGTCATTGAACAAATGCTTATTGATTGTGAATCGGCTCTCAGAGACAATTAGTGCATAATGGGAGCTAATCCAGACCATAAAATAGTCCATAAAATTGAGCCCAGTCCATAAAGCTGGAAAAAGCTGCTGAATTCACAAGATATCAAAAGAGAAGACTCCTCAATTGTGGTCGAAGTGAAGGGCAAAGCTGACTTCCTAGGATGGTAAGTGGAAAAGTAGGATAGATATTTATCAGAAGGATTTGAATATTATTTAATTTAATCATTCTGTTTCAGGACATTTGGGGGATTCACTCTCTGAGTTAAAAAAACAACGGGTGGTAGTGGGGCAACAGAATATTTTTCCATAAATCAGCGATCTCAGCTTCACAGGCTGTATAGGGTCCTACCACAGAGGTCTAGAGTAAGGAAAGGAAGGTTAGTCATCTGCAAAATAAAATATTTAAGCAGTCTGCAGGTATTTCCTGCTAAGCTGTGTTCTTCGCTTTCACTAACATCACTTTTGAACTGACTGGTGTGCCATGTGAACTCAATGCTGTCCACCACATGTGGGTTTGTGCCAGTTCAAGGGCAAGTTTCTGGATGAGAAGTCCTCTGAAAGTTCTCAGATAATTGCCAGTGGCCCAAGAAAACACAGATGGGTTCGAGGTTAAGTCCTTGGAAGAATTATACGTTTGCTCTGTTTTTATGGCCTGTAGACATCATGCATCTCGAGCATGGTCCAGAAGCAGGATGTGGGGTGAGAAGGACCTCGGTGCTTTGGCCACTCCTGTATCCTTTTGTTATGCTACTTCCCAGCCCTTCAACCACAATGAAGGGCAGCAGATGGCATTTTACCCCATCATATATCACTTTGGAACACCTCAAACAGCTGAAAAATAAGGATGCTTACGTGTGCCAAAAGTTGTTTCAATAGGAGGGTGTCATGGGAGAACACTGGGGCCATGTGCAGGATGGGGCTTTTGGGAAGGAGCTCTTGGTGAAGGGGAGCCTGCAGGTGGTAGTGGGATGTGACTGATGTCCAGGCAGCGTGGGGCTGGCTTTCATTACCATAAGTTTATATTGCAGATGATTCGAGTGGAAATCAGTAAGAACTGAACTTGAGAATTAAAGCTGTGGGTAAGGCAGGTCTGAATAGACCTCAGCCCATTTCATTTTAGCACTGGGAAGGACTCAAGGTGGGCAGGCTCTGGCTGGATGAAGGACTGCCCAGAGCTCGTGGCTGAAGCCTGGAGAGGACTGTGATCACCTACAGGTAGGCCACCAGCACGGCTCGTGGTGCTCTCCAGCCTATGGGAAAGAGCAACAGAGGTTTCATCAAAGCCGAGAATGAAGGTACAAATGAAGGAAGAGAAGAACAGTCCCAAAAGCCACCTGCTGTAAGTTTTAACACAGAAGGTTCCCGGGTAGCTGGAGGACCTTCTCCTGTGGGTTTCAAGACCTAGATGGATGAATCCATGACCACCTTGGCCCAGTGCTGGTGGCAGGTCCCTCCTGAGGTCCCTCCCACCAGCGCTGCCTTGGGGTGAGGTAAGCAGGGATCACTCCCCAGTTCCCGAGTCCCTTCTAAGTTCTAGAAATCATATATTTGGGCTCCATGGGAAAAAGAAAGTATGGTTTACAGATCTGGATTTGGGATTCTTGTAGTGTCTTATGGCTAAACAATTGTAAATGTTCAATAAGCTCCAACAATGTGTATTAATTTTGTATGTGATCTCTTTAATTCTTCAGAGAATCATCAGTCAGATAATTTTGCCTCTCTTTAAAATCAGTAGGAGAGAATGAATTATTCATTTTAAACCATCTGCAATCATTCTCAGAGATTCCCACCCAGAGGAGCTCAAAGCAATTGCAGTATTGAGACAGGAAAGAGAGAGCTCTGGAAGACCAACACTGGGAATTAAATCCCCAAAGATGCTCTTAACGTCCTTTTCAAATAACTCCCCCAGCTGGTCCAGCAACTCTGCTCTTGTCTGCAGCATCACTCTGCCAGCAGCAGTAGCTTCCCTGAGATGAGGGCAATGGCACAGAGCCCTGCCCCAGGATCCTGCTATGCCACGGGGCGGTCAGTGCAGTGACACTCAAGCTGCAAAATGATCAGAAAGTTTATTGCAAACTTTTCCCCCACTTCGCTCTGCTCACATTTTCTTGCAGGACCCTGCACAGTAAAACACATTGCAGCACCTTAAAACAGGGTTGGATCGTCTTCATGAGGCACAGAAACAGTTTTCTGGGCTGAAAGTGGATGGATCCCAATATAACAATCATTCTCTTCCTACTCGCTTTTTTTCTTACACCTTGTAAACTAGAATGAATTGCAAGGGAGTGCTTTTGTTTTCCTAAAATAAATGCACTGGGAAAAGGAAACAGTGTTTCTTTCTTTCTTTCTTTTTTTTTTTTTTTGGTCCAGGCAGCACTAAGATATTTTATTTGATTGTTTCAGATGATTTCATTTGCATTATTGCATTATGGTAACCATCAATTTTTTAGTAGTGCTTGTACAGAGCATATTTATCCAAGCAAAATTAAATTGTGTGGATAAAATTCTCATAGGTAAGATTTACCCTGTAAAATTTCAGCATTTGACCCCAAGGAGAGTTTTTCGAAAGCTGGTATTTCTCATGGGAGAAGAGGTGTCAAGAACCAGAATTAGCGTATCTGGGGAGTCCCATCTATGCCCCAGAGAAGGTCCATACCATTCCCTGTGGCAAATTTATTTATTTATGTGTCACCAGTGGGCACTTTTTTTTTTTTTTTTGAAGTTTTTGAGGAGTTTTTTGGAACCCTTCATAAATTTTGTTTCTATAAAATTCAGCAGCTCCGAATGCTGCAGTGTGCAAATTGCTGTTGAGCGTTGTCCTTTGCGTTATTTGCTCTTGAACAGCTTTGGGGCTGTCATCTGCTGTTCACGTACAGCAAAAATGTCCCCTCCCGACTATCTTCACACCGCTCAGGAGCGTGCTGTGATTGAATTCAGCAGCCGCTAGGTGCCAGTGCAGTTTTACATGAGAACAAGCTTACCACTGAACAGAGCCAAAGCCTATAAAATTTTTCAAGAATTTAGGCAACTTGCCAGTTGTTAAATTTAGCATTACTCATCACAGTTGCTCTTCCCTCGGTAGGGCTGCTCTCCTTCAATGTGTAGCCATTTGTGCCTTGCGTACGTGCTCAAAAGGCAAGCAAAAGCTCCACCTCTTTTTATCATGGGATATAAATTAATACGAACTTCAGAAACTTATCCAGGAGATGCATGCACCCGCAGGCTGATCCTGGCTCTGCCTCGCTGGGCTGCTTTGCAAAACTTGACCATGCTGCAATTGTCCTCCTGCACAACATCTTGTCCCTCCCAAATTACTGACAGTATTTGGTGCTGCAGAGGATACTAAATTAGGATCTGACCCAAGGCACTGGGGAGAAAGGGGAGAATCTCTCTGCTATTTCTAGGTTTTCATGCAGGCTTTTGGGCTGTCTGATCCTATGGTTGTCTGGTGTTGGCATGTTCCACGTAAGATTTTTGTTTGCAGATCCACCAGCAAGGAGCTGGGGCAAGGCTCTGGGTGGGGAGAGGTGTTCAAGGAGGCAGAGCATCTCCAGGGGGAGAGCACTCTGCCCCAAGCACGCCCAAAGGAGAGGGGTCCATGGGTGGGGGTTGTCTAATCCCCCATGGGCAGTTAAAAAGGGACAGCTGAGAACTGCCAAGGGTTGATGGGGACAACAATTTCTCCCCTTGAAGGAAAGGAGTGTCCCATAAGGCACCTTTGCTTTGCACCACGAGCAGCAACAGGGCCAGGCTGACTTCCAGACAGCTAGTCCCTGGCCTGAACGTCACTTCAGAGTGTTTTTCCCCAAAAGGGTAAATCCAGGTAGGTATGTGGCGGTGAGGTGAGGTGAGGTGAGGTGAGGTGAGGTGAGGTGAGGTGAGGTGAGGTGAGGTGAGGTGAGGTGAGATGAGATGGTCTATGAGAGCTTTAGCAGGACTGGTAGGAAAAGGGAGCCATGCAAACTCAAGTCTCCTTGGAAGTCCCTGGAGATGCTAGCCCACAAGCTTCAGAAGGGTTTCAGTGGGACATGAAAGATACCTTCCAGAAGGGATGTTTCAGGGTCTATCCAGCCCCAAAGGTGGAGTCATCTGATCCCCAGAGATGTTCTGTTCTCACTTTGCACCTCAGATGTGGGGCCCTGTGCTGTAGAGACTTCCAGGGCAGGGCTGGGTGGAAGAAGGGAAAAGGAAAATGAAATTTTTGTGTCTCCTGTCCTGCAAGCAGAAAAATTGTGGCTATCTGGTGATTTTTCACCATTGATCTTCTCACTGCTTATGACTCAGACATGGCTTAGATTTATTTGTGGAGGATGGATACAGTTTTTGGTTCTGTTTTGATATCCACTGGGAACCTGCATCTTTACAAATAGGAACCGATGTTTTTTAAGTTGGGTTGTGGGTTTTGGATTTCTTGAAAATCATTCTTGCTGTCCAAAATTGATCAGCCAACCGTGGAGCAAAGAGGGAATCTCAGTTCTCCAAGAAGCAGGAGGGGGAACTTTAAAGCATAAAAGTGAATTCTGCCATTGCCCCAGTTTCAAAGAAAATGAAAGCAGGACATCAAAGAAGATCTAATGAGGTAAAATAATAGAGCTGGCAGGTCTGTTGTTCTTGCTAAAGCCCAGAATACAGCTGACCTCTTTGTAGGTCTGTAAAAACAATGTCAGGCTATTTTGGAGAAACCTCATCTGGCTTGGTAGGGATGCCTTTTGTTGCATGCTGTGTGCTATCAGTAGCTAGGTTTCAGATTTTCCACCATCTCTTGGGGTCAGGATCCCTCTGGAAAAAGGTCCCAAAGGTGTGAAACGAGAACTGAGGGCTAACACCCTTAGTATTGAGTGTGGAAGCAGGAATTCCTATCACTCAGTCATTTGGCTGCAAAGGTCTTCCAAGTCCTCTTCTTCTTAAAATGACCAGGACTGTCTCTGACTTACCCATCGGTGACCTGGCAACGGGCTCTTCCCATGATGGGACCAATCCCTCCCAGCCATAAATGCTGTATCACCCCATCTATCCCCTTACTTTTGTGTTTTGCTGTCTCGCTGTAGGCACCACCCCCGAGACATCTCCATTGGGATCAGGTAAGGAAAGAAGGTATTATCACTGTAATACATTTACAGCAAAATTGATTCTTGCAGTGTGACAAGTAAATAAATATTGGTCAAAGAGATGATGGAAAATAGAAAACCCAAACCCTTGAATTTTGACATAAAAGTGCAGAAGCATAACCCTAATTTCTGCTGCATGCAAATGCCAAGTGTCATCAAAGTGCACGTTGAAAACACTCTCAGTATTGCCAAGCAGTATGTGACCTTGTCTGTATGACCTCAAATCGATTCCTACAGAGCAAAGTGTGCTCTTATTTACCGTGCATGGGATGACCCTTTTAGATAAAATTTAGGGTATAAAAGGACTGAGGCATTCATGTTGGTTTAAAAAGTTTTAATGATATTTCAAAGTCCAGTTAATGCTCTTTGATTATTCTAGAATTACAGACTTACTTCACAGAATTTAATCCAGGTTATAATTTCCTTGTAATGGATGATTGAGATGTCATTTTCACTTCATTCTGTTTAAACATACACAATTGTCCTCCAGTAAACGGATGGTGTGATTTTTGCTACACTTCATAGTGTTAAAACTCTATACAAATATTGTACTAAGCGTACAAAAATAAGTGCTTCATGCACATGCTTTTTAATACTGTTTCTTGCCCTTTTCTTTGACATTTTTCTGAACTTATATAAATAGCTGAAAAAGAAGACTAAAGTTACTGAACATGGAAAGTAAGAAATGTTTTCTGCCAATGGTAGCAATGTTTTCTTAGAGAGACGTATTATTCATTGGCAGTTTTCTCAAACACAAAACATGTAGACAGGAAAAAAAATAAAGCCACAATACCGATAACACTCTTGGTTATTTGACCTCTGTGAACAGGATTGTCATTTTCTGCAAATCCAAGTGTGCTGAACAGCAATCACAGAGGACCATAATACCTTTTGGATCACCCTAATGAGCTACTTTATAAATAGAAATAGTCTAATAGTACCACAAACTATACAGCTTATATGTTTTTGTTCCATTCCTAAGCAAAATCAAGTCAGCCGAAGTATGAGAATCCAAAACACTTGGCTTCTGCTTGTCAACACCTTGTCACAGACCATAGAGGGTGGTACAGCTATAGGGATGCAGGAAAATGTTCCACTTGAAACAGCAGAATGGCTCGCGTGGTGCCACATTATCTCATCTAGACCAGATGACAAATTTGGGGCCAGATCTGTTGGAATCGATGGGCATCACCAACCCAGCCTGGATGACTTCTCAGCACTGGTGGGGAGGTTGCTCCCTTGATTTTGTAGAAGAAGCTTGTTTGTGCTCTCTGGAGGAGGAGAACATAGAGCTGAAAGTGGGGATTTGGCCATTCATGTTACAGGTTGTAAATTCTGGTTAACAACCAAAAGGGGATTTTTGGACTCAGGCTGAGCTGATTCAAGTTTTCTTAGCATGTGTGGGCTATGGGATTAAAACATGCACTATAGTTATCTAACACCAGCTTTCTCCTGTATCTCTAGGGCATCATTACTCCTTCCTTGGTCTGATGGCTAAAATAAAGGGATGCTTCCCTCCTGCTGTAAACGAAGGGCACTCTCATCATCTCCAAAGCATATGGACACGCTGGTCACCAGCAGCCGGTGCTCTCCGAAATGAGAGGCACATGTACCGTGTACTGCCGATGGACGTGAGTTACCCCAGTGAACTCTCTTCTGCTAGATTAACTTTTGCAAGAATCACAGTGGCCAGCATCCTTGCTTTAATGTGGAAAGCAGCATTATTAGCCAGGCAGAGCTCTTTCCATCCTTCTGAAAAGTTTACTTGTAAATCATTTAATTCCTGTAGAGGTGCCCGTTATTACTAGGCAATGGCTGAGCCCTTGTGGCCTAATTAAGAAGAGAATTGGCCTGAATAAAAAGGGCTTTTCTGTTCAGCCTTAATAGTCCAAAAGATTTTCCTATTTTTCACTGAATATGCCATTGGATGGGAGATGGAAAAAAAGCCATTGTTTGTGGTTTTGTGACTAGTAGGCATGGCTGAGAAGTAGCAAATAAGAGGCAAAACTCTGCTGAATGCCTGCCGCCTGCTTTAAAATCAAATCAGCATTAAAAACCGTGCAAACTCGCCTGTTAGGCAGGGCAGATACATTTTTGATCAATGGCTTTTTTCCTTGGCTGTTCTCTGCCTGGCTGGAGAAATTTTGGGGTCTGCCTGGCTGAAAATTTGGGGTGAATGGAGGAGAGCTCCTGCTGTTTTCAGCATGGGCTGTTGCTTGTAAACACACACACAATGGTGTGTGTATGTATGTATACATGCATACATTTGTATATGTAAATATATATATATATATATACATACACACACCTGAGAACCACTCATTTTGGGGGCTGAGATTTTGCTTTCTGGTGAGAAAATCTGATTATGAGCCATTTTTTTTTTTAATTTTTCCTTTCTCTCTAATATCCTGTTATGAAACTAAAGAACTAAAAGAATGATACTCTAACTAAAATCTAACTTTAGGCAACAGATTAGTTTAAAATCACAAGGGTGTAAGAATTACCAGACTGAGAATTTTTCTACCTGTGCTTGATTTAAGGAAACTATTTAATAAAGATAGAATTAAAATGCTCCATAACCATCACTGCGTGCAGCTACTGCGAAGGCGGGGTAGGCTTCATACGCTGCATATGTTGCCAAATCTTGTCCCATCGTCACTGCTTGTTTGAGATGAGTGGCTGTGACTGTTGTGGCAGCATTAGCAATGGTGTATCCTGCAAGGGAAAAGAGAGAAGAAATGTAGATTAATGGAAAGACATTCAAAAGCTACCACTGACTGATGGTTTTTGATGGGAAGACTGTTGTTGTCAATTGGAATCAGATAGGGAGCAATGAGTTTGTCAATGGGAAGATGGGAGTAATCTGATTAGATTAAATAAATCACTCCTGGCATGTTTTTCCTCCTCGTTAAATGTAATAAATTTGACAACTGCAGCTGGAAAATTAATGCATTTTCTCACCTATTGTTTGTTAAACACATTGCCTGAAAAAATCCCCTCTTTGTTGAATATTTTTCCTTAGGCTTCAAATATCTCTGAGTTTAGAGGCTGGTAATGGTGCTCTGTACATAGCCTCCCACACATGACAAAGGAGGGCAAGAAAATGAAGTACTGCAGAGAAAATCTGGGCACATTTCATAGAGAAGACATCTGAACAGATGGGAGAAAACATGGCTCTGACATCCTTCATGGTCAAAATGCATGCAATTCAGGACAGCCATGTTAGAGAGGAGGGGAACTCCCTCTATGCAATATTGGGGAGAAAATATTTAGCAAACTGGATTTTTTTCCCATCAGTTTCTAATAGTATATGTGGTTTCAACACGTCAAAATTTTCCATGGGAAAATGTTAACTTTGCTGATTTAAAATGAATCACTGGGAAAACAAACATCACTTGGGGCTGGTTTGTCTGAAAGAAGAGTGTAGCAGCTTGTCAACCAGACCACAATATGTTGTTATGAAAGAATCAAGAATTAAGAGGAAGCCCAAATGTGGGAAGAGTAGCCGAGATGCCCATCGGTGCTGCTGGACCAGGCTCTGCTGCCAAACTACATCTCCCAGGATCCCAAATCAACCGACCATCTGGGCAGCAGGATCGACTCAAGGTCAGTCAGATCTGAGGTCCCATCGGAGCAGGGACTGGAGATAATGGGTGACACCAAGAGTACATTAGCCTGGGGGAAAGCACGAGAAATTCACTGGAACTTGACTGTTGTGGTCGCTCCAAGTATCTTCCTCGCACCAGCAAAGCGAGGTGCAACATTTTGTTTAGGAATTGAGAAAATTGTCATTTAAAGCATGTTTGGCACCATCATAAGAGAAATGAGCTGCTACCTGGGCTTGGCCTGGGCTGTGCTGGGTGTCAGTGAGTGTCACTGGTGTGTGTTGCTGGCAGTAATTTTAACGTATGTCTATTTGCTGAGTTTCCAAGAGAAATAAATAAGGGTGGATGAAAGAAAAATGAGAGATTATAATTAAGCAGTAAGTGGGGACTGGATTCAATAAAGAGCCCATTTGGTTTCCACGCTGCGGAAGCCTTCACAAACCCAGACAAATTGATTTTTCTGTGGCTT
Organism: Anseranas semipalmata; assembly: GCA_013399115.1. Classification (NCBI taxonomy): domain Eukaryota; kingdom Metazoa; phylum Chordata; class Aves; order Anseriformes; family Anseranatidae; genus Anseranas; species Anseranas semipalmata. Next base: position 241,760 of record VXAA01006333.1, on the reverse strand, counting down.
TTGCGGACTCCTGTGGCAGGAAGCCGGATAGATTTTCTTTTTTAAATCCATCCTTGAGACACTCCAAACAATTCAGTAGTACTGACTAATGCATTCCTCATGTGCAGTTTGGCATAAGTTGTTCCCACTACATCAGAGTCACCGTCATGCTGGGGAGCACAGTAAATGTAATGCCTGCAAGCTGGATTCCTGCTCCTGGATTATGTTTTCCATGATTTCCCAAGCTCTTTGGGGTATTTATTAGAGCTGTTGGGAATGAACTCCCAAATTGGAAGAATAAACCTTCCAGTGGGGACAGGAGAGAGCTGGGTCAGATCCTGGCTGTATTTTTTCTTTGGCAAATAAAATCCAACGCGCTGGCTCAAAAGGAGCTGGGGTGCTGGGGGAGGCATCTTTGCGGTAAGGAGGATCTAGCCCACCCTGAGTGGCACGGACCAGGGCACAGCAGGTCCAGGGAGGGGACTCACCCCAGTTGTGGCTCTGGGGAGGCCACGTCTGGGTCCTGGGTCCTACTGGGGCTCCCAGTTGAAGGGAGGCATCTGCAAACTGGAGCACAGCCAGGTCTGTCCACAGGTGGGTTAATTCCTGACATATTCAAGGAAGCATGTAGGAAAAATAATACTGCGGGAGGCCTTTGCTGTACAGACCTTCACATACCTGGAAAAGCAGGCACTGCAGGAGGCACCTCTGCTCCCTCGGTGGGGATCCCCAGCGTCTGCAGGGTGTATTCCGCTGCGTAGGTTTTGGCTTCATCAATATAGGCGCTGAGCTTGGGAGGTGTGAAGGGATGTCTGTGAACACAGCAATGTATTAGCTTGCTTT